>OZ026624.1:84740925-84849925 GCA_964020975.1 Hermodice carunculata
TGACAGACATACACTGCTGTGCCAATACATGTGGGTGCAAAAATACATGAGTATAAAACTGGACGCAGCAGTTGATTAGATTCTGCATTCTTTCAACTCCAGCGTTATTTTCGCAGAATTATACCCTGAAAACAAAACTTGAACAATAGTAAAAATCAGAAACAGAAATACACATGGAGACTAGCCTGAATAGGCAATTACTTCATGAATTTAACAAATTTTATTCGATTTATTTACCCCATATTAGATTAATATATTAGGCAATTTAGCAGCGTGAAAATTAAGCTCGTCTTCACACGCATATAACATGAAATCGATCAATAAACATACATACTGTCCATCCTCAAAATGAACACCCAAATATAACCAACTGAAAAGTTTGCATTCTTGTTGTATATACATAGACACACACAACTAACATGGTATTAAGCACATTCATTTTCCCTGTTAGGGGCACGTTGGGGTTGTGGCCGGTCTGGAACACAAACGCATTGACAACATCCACATGGACTGAAGTACGTGTGTATTGTATGTTTAGCTGTGCATCTGTACTATGAAGGTCCCACGGGGAATTAAAAGATGAATAAAATACAATATGCTTGTCTCTTAGTTCTACAAGAACGTTACCAACATACTTTTTGGTTTTAAAGTTACGGATTTGCAAATTGGTGCATAACAAGGCAAAATGGTATTATTCCAAATAAGAGTGAACAAGACTCTGGTTCCTAGTTTAAGCTTCAGCCAATTCTGGTGTATTTCTAATCATTTCATTTTTCATTTCCCTTTATTCGTTCGAAAAGTTCAGTCAAGATGGGTAACAATTGTACATCTCTAGCCTGGCGAAGTTCACGATTAAAGATTTGCAGTGTGTTATTTGTTCGTTGTATCGCAATATTACTGTATGAATAAAAGGTGTTGTGCAAAAATTGTTTTTTTCTTCGTTTGCTTTGCTTTCCTTTTCTTCCTCAGTCTATGTCTCTTCCTGTCTGTTTCTGTGTCTGTCTCTGTCTGTCTCTCTGTTTCCGCCAATCATATACTCCCCGTGTCCGTTCCTGTCACAGGCATTACCAATATAGAAATGTTGAAGAGTTTAGCAGTTTTCTTTCTTTCTTTCTTTCTTTCTTTCTTTCTTTCTTTCTTTCTTTCTTTCTTTCTTTCTTTCTTTCTTTCTTTCTTTCTTTCTCCTTCACTTACTTATGTAAATAGTAGCCTTTCTCGGAAACGCTATTCGATGCAGGGGCGTTCTTCAAAACCTCTTCAGTAGAGCAAAGTTTCCAACCGTTGACACTGGGCCACTCATATCCGTAGCCATAGAACTGTTCAAAGAACTTCATGGGCGAGCTCCCCCATACAAGAAAAAATCATTTACTGTGAAGCAAGCAAGTTACAATCCTCATGATGGTAGCCAACTTGTTGTCCCCGTCTCTAACACCACTAGACATGGTCTGGGTTGTTTCACATCGGGGGCAAAACCCTGGAACAATTTGCCTCCCGATCTGAAAAAAAAAAAAAAAAAAAACACTTTTCAGACCTGAAAACTTTTAAACGCGCTATAAAACAAAAATTGTAGTGGATGCAAGTGTGTTTGTGTATCCTACGAATTTTTCAACCAAATCTCGCTTTAATCGTGATCATATATTATGTACATGTATCAGTATATAATTTGCATGATATTCATTTATCAGCCTTTCCAATCTTATTTAAGATGCTGTTATATCACATTACAATTTTAATATGGTTTTTGCATATCCATATGTTTGATACACCTGTATTTTATCTCTTTATTATCTATTGTTCAACTGTTGTATCTACGTTCACTATGGTTGGTGGCGAGTTTCATATTTCAGCTCACGTTTTCGTGTTTGTAAAACCAACATAAAGTTCATCTTCTCTTATCAGATAATATAATTCAGTAACAGACTGCAGGAAAAACCAACCATTCTCAACCAGTGACCACAATACGGTTTCGTTGGGCATGAGGTGTTCCATTTCTAGAGTAGTGAAGTCCTCAACAATAGTTTCCCTTTACACAAAGGGTGAGTAGACTAGTTTCAATAATGAAATTAGGGATCTTCACTGGGATTTCATCAGCAAGTATAAGAGTATCCACCATTCCTGGCAACCCTTTAAAGGTATCATTGCATATTTAGAAACATATTTACAAATTTATTCCCTTTAAATGGGTAAAACCAGGTTACAGAAATAAAGTACCTTGGGCTCGTTGCACGAACATTAAACGGACATACACTAGGAAGAGAAATAAATGAAATGTTAACAGAGCTATCTGATTGCTGACAATATACTATATAAAGAAGTGAAGTCTTATGATGAAGTAATAAGATTTGCCAAGCTAAATTCTGAAAAAAGTACAAGAGGTTAAAACAAATCCCAAGAGATTTGGAATTATACCAGACACTTCTCTAGAACAAATGCCACTGTTGACACACTGTACGGTGATGATGGTCAATGAATTGCTGAAGACAAGGAGACGGCCAAAATTCTAATAAGTATTGTGTATCTGTTCGTACTGACCAGCCGCCCAATAATTCCTCTCTTCCAAATGAACCAAATGTTGACAATATTTTACAGACATACCTCCTCACTTGGTTAGATCTAAGCTTCTCGAACTCAAATCAAACAAGGCTAGTGGCCCTGACGATATAAATTTGAATATGATTCTCCAGTGTCTTGAATTAAATGTACCCTTAGCACTCTTATACTCGAAATAAACTGGCCAACTCTCACAAGACTGGGGAGATGCCAATATGACGCTTCTCCACGAAAAAGGTTCTCGAACTTCTCCGAAAAACTATCGTCTAGTGGCTCTTACTTGTCAGATAGTTAAAATACTAGAACGACTTATCCAAAGTGAGGTGCTTAAGCTTTTAGAGACAAACAAAACCAACATTGCGACCAAAACGAATTTTAAAGGTCAGCTTGAATGAATGGTTACCACAAATTAGAAAGTTGATTTTTAGGGTGGTTAGAAATGATATCTGAAAACCAAAATGTTAATTTTCATTATCGAATAGTATTTTTAGCTCCAAAAATGCGCCACATTTGCGACATGAAAGCGCGGGAATTTTCTCCGATCATGGCCCGATGTGGGAAATTGGTACTGACGTCACAAACGCAACGCGCCAGCTGTGGTGTATGTCTTATAAGCCAGAGTGCCTCGGTTTGCTAAGAGTCATGGCAGATACAGCAGAGCATAGTGATACCGGGGAGTCTGAATTGATCTTTTTCATGTACGTGGTCTGATGAGGATGAAGAAGAATTAATAAGAAAAGCTGTAGCAGCAGAGGAAAAGATCATTCAGCACTACACACATGAGGGGAAGACCAGAACCCTACCGTCACCATGCAGTACTGCAGGGAGTGCAGCAGTGGTACAGCTGGACGATCTCAACTTGCCGTCTGGGCAATGACATTTCGTTGCAATAGAGATATTTCCTATGAAAAAAAATGCTAGATTTCATTTAACAAGAACAAGCATGAATGCAATAAATAGGAATTTGTGTCAGAGTAATAATAATAATAATAATAATAATAATAATAATAATAATAATAATAATAATAATAATAATAATAATATTATTATTATTATTATTATTATTATTATTATTATTATTATTATTATTATTATTATTATTATTATTATTATCATTATTATTATTGAACCCCCGGATTCGGGGAAATTAAAATATACATTAAAAGATACACCAAGGTAACTGAAATATACTATGTACCAATACATACAAAATCATAATAATAAAACATCAAGATGTTACGCAAGAAAGTGGAACATCCGCCAATCTCCCGTTCACTCGCACCCATGAGGCAGAGCCAACAGGGAGACCAGCAGGTGCTCCCCCTGCAGGGGGTATGCAAAAGTCTGAACAAATAATTAATTTTCCCTTCCCATCTGTGTGGTCTATGGATGATTAAATATGTTTGCACTTATGAATAGCTTTCAATATCAGAACTCCTACCCGGCAGTAACCCCGCGACCCTTGCAGGGCAGTAATTTACGTTTCCGTATACATCTTCATAAGTCCACTTTATTGTTTCTGATAAGATATCTTTTATTTCAGATCGTATCCATTATGTAACAAGTGTAGATATTTTCCCCTGAATGACTTATTTTCTGGGTCCATATTTACGACAAAGGTAGTGAGATGGATTTTGTACACTCGATTGTTAGGAGCTCGCCGTGTGCTGTCACAGTCACAAACAGTCGCACATAATCGAAAGAGATGACAGGCCATGCGCCCACCGTTCTTGGCAGGTGCGCAGATGAGGCGTAAATGTGGTAGCCATCCGAAGAAGTGCCATCTGGTTAAGGGATTAAACACCTCGCAATATAGTGGCCAGCTAACTTAACCTGTTATTGACTGTTCAACCCTAGACCTTGGTATGGAACAAGATCAGTCCTTGTTTGTCCATTTTTTCCATCAATTGAATCAAAATGGTGGATGACACAAAAGTTTTTTGCAATATTACTTTGCAACAACATCCCAGACCGGCGTTGTCATTGTGACATTTGATTGATAATTATGTGATCATTGTAACAGTCGTAGAATTATTAGACCTATATTTTGTGGTAATGCAAGTTTGGAAATCAGAATCACACTGAAGATTAATTTGTAAATACTGTTAAAAAAATGAATCGCTGTCCCTAGTTTTATGAGTAATGTCTATATGAATCCTTCTACTTTCCACCGATGGGACCGCATTTGGCAACAGCAGTAGTTTTTTCCTGCCAAACCTATCCCGAACATCTTATTTGACAAAACAAAGTCACTTTCCACAAAGTGTTCTCCACATATGTTAGCTCAGTTCCTAGGGCCTTGCCACTTGTACTTGTAAATTTTGACTGCACGCGTCCACGCGCTCCGTAATTTCAGGTTTTGGGGGAATGTAAACAAGTTATAGAACTTGTATTGCTACAAGTAACAGCAACACACCGACCCATCCTGGGCGAGAACAGGGGCGAAAATGAATATCTCTTCATGCATTTTTAATCCTGTTGATGAAGTGTGAATATAATATATCTAAACCGAGTGACACTTGACAGCCATAGCTCGCTTGCACAGTTGGAGTCTTCCCTGTCACAGTGCTGTCCAGCTGAAAATCCTCTGTAGCAAAATTTTCTTTACTTGTAGCATTTCTTCCACTTCTTTACATAAGAAAGACTTAGTTTGAAGAAAATCTGTAGCAATTTTGAAGAGCTTTGTAGCAAAATTGTGCTACAATACTCCATTTGGACAGCCCTGTGTCAGCCAGCGGTGTTGCGCTTGTGACGTCACTAGTCTTTCGCGCCTTGTGGGTGTCGGAAATGAACGATTGAAGGCGCAATGAGTTTTTAAAATAAAAATGTGAATAAAAGTATTATTTTCACATCCAGTTTTTTAAGTGCATCGTATGGTGAGAACAACCCATGAGTCCCCCATGTATCCAATTTGAATGTGGTCAATCAACAGAACCGAGTTGCTCTTGCATAACGCAATTACTGGAATGTATGTATGACTGGTCAGAAAAAAAAATACGCGTGGGTTGAGACTATTATTACATACTTGGATTTTGCCAAAGCATTTGATACTGTGCCTCATAAAAGATTAGAGCATAAACTGAAACAGGTTGGCATAAGTGGCAAAGTTTTGCACTGGCTTCATAACTTTCTCAACGGTCGTAGACAAAGAGTCATTCTCAGGAATGGCCTTTCATCTTGGCAAACCGTCTCTCGTGGTGTCCCCTGAGGCTCTATTATGGGACCGCTACTGATTTGATTAATGTAAATGACATCCCTTCCCTGGCATAGTCTGCAGCGAAACTGTTTGCCGATGATACAAAACTCTATAGGGGTATTAATATCATGAGAGAAGACTGCAATTCATTACAACAAGATCTAAATGCCTTGGCCAGTTGGTCTCGGCAATATAGCTCTGTAAATTGAATGCTACTACAAGATAAGAGAAAGTACTAATTACTTCCATCCCTCAGATGACATTATTCTCATACAAGTATACCCGAACAAAGAGATTTGGGAGTGATTCTATCAAATAATCTTACCGTAAGGAAACATATAGTCATGTAATATTGGTAATAAAGCAAATCAACGCATCGGCATGATCAGAAAATGTTACAGTGGAATGACAGTAGACAAAATTTCAATACTTCAAAAGTCAATTATCAGGCCAATTTTAGAGTATGGATCTCCACTGTGGAACCCATGGCTACAACAAGATATTGATATATTAGAGAAAGTCCAAAGGAGGTGTCTCAAACTATGTAACCAACATACTAGGATTGAGCTGGAGACTTAATTTGCAGGACAGGAGGCAGATTTGTTTGAAACTTACAAAATTATTATATAAATAAGACTGACCCAAGCACTTTTATATGCAACCCAACAGACAACCCATAGAACACAGTCAAAAACTAGCCAAATCATATGCAAGAACAGAGGTGCAAAGAAATTCTCTGTCCCACAGGGTCGTGTCTTCATGGAATAGTTTACCAGAACTTGGCAGAAGCAGCTATCGCCGCCACGTCCATACAAGTTACAACTTAAAAAAGAAATCGACTGTCCCCCAGTCCCAACCGACGGTTGAGCCTTTTGAGAGGTTCATGCCACAATCAAGTATCAAGTAAGTAAGTAAGTAAGTAAATAAGTAAGTAAGATAGTAAGTAAGTAAGTGTACACAAGTAAGTAAGTAAGTGTACACAAGTAAGTAAGTAAGTGTACACAAGTAAGTAAGTAAGTATCTCATAACCACAACAAAGCGATTGATGTTCATGTCGTGCCCCCAAGGCAGAGAAAGAAGAATGAAAGGAGGAAAGAGAGAGAGGAAAGGAAAATAGGAATAAAGGAAGGACTGGGAGAAGAAAGGGAAAAATAAACGAAAATAAATCAAGAAAGCACAGAAGGAAGGAACAAAGACAAAAAGAAAGAAATAAAGGGCGAAAGGGGAAGAGGAGAAGCAGAGAAAGAAAGAAGACAGGAAAAATGAAAGAAGAGATTTCAAGAGAAAGAAAGGCTATATGCAGGCTACGCCATCTAGTGGACAAGCAGGAATTTATGGCACTTGTCACACTGAGACAGCGGAATGGCCGAGGCAGGAAGGAGCCAAGTATTTGTACACTGAATTACCCCGCTCAATTTGACTTTACTATGCCTTTGTAACTGCTTTTGTGATCTTTCCTATGTCTCGAATGGAGGAGGAGTTCGAGGAATTCGATCAAACGGGATCGTGGATATTTGTTTTCCAGGTAAGTGAATATGATTTTCACAGGTTTGAGATGGTCTCCCGAAAACGCAACGGTACACAAAACGGCGTGCGTCCTCAGGTCGATATTATTCTTTTTATATCGTTTCGCGTTTTCTCATGAATCGATGTAAGTTAGTAGAAATATTGACTTGTTGGATGTCCATGGGTTCTTTTTGATTATTAGAGCGATTCTTCGGAAGAGTAAGTAATTCAATTGCAAAGTAAATCGCTTAAACAGTTGCCTCACGTGGCGTGAATTTGTGACCAGTTTGGCTGTGTGTTTTGCCCACATTATCGCTCAAAGTGTCTCATTTGTGCTCTTTTTGTGACAATAAATATTCTTTTCTTTGTTTAGTGTCGTATTTATATGTTTCGGTTGCTGGTATTGCACAGACGCAGGGTAATTTATGTGTAATCCTTACGTTTGATCAAATCACTGACCTCCAGCCAAGGCTTCATGACAGGTCTTTCAGTTTCACTGAGTCTGAGCAATTTTGACAGTTTGAGTTGAGAACGTGGCTGCTGAACCGGGTCGGGTATAGGTTGTTGAAGCGACAACAGAGCCGGACCGGGTACCGTCAGACAATATACACGGGGAAGCCTGAGCCAGTATGCTATTTATAAAATACTGTGAGAAATACACTGTAGTGCCGAGTACAGTATTGCAACCAAATACAGATACTTTTTCATTTGGTCAAGCTCCAGTGCCTTTTGTATTTTTCATGAATTTTTTACTGTAATTTTTTGGGGGGAAACACAAAAAATCCTGTCCTTTCAACTGCCTGGCTGATTACTTTTGGACTGTAGCCATATATTTTGAGGTACACATGGGGTGTAAAAACTTTGTTTTCCATTTTCTTTCTTTCTCTCTCTCTCTCTCTCTCTCTCTCTCTCTCTCTCTCTCTATATATATATATATATATATATATATATTTATATATATTTAGTATTTTGGTGTTGTTAATTTTGACCTTGAGCCACCTTGAAAGGTCAAAGTGACATTGGCCTACCAGCTTGATAGTTGTGAATTCTAAGCCGATAGTTAAACATTAATAAGAAAGTAGATTATAGTACTTAACCTTAAAGGTGAAACAGACATCTAGGCTTATATGGCATATATCTTGGTTATGGTGGATCCTGTCTCTTTTTAGTTCCAGAAGAGTGTGAGGGAAGGGTTTGATATTGCAAACAGCAATGGTTCTCCTGAAGGGCCAACTTGAGAGTGCATATGGGTGTCACTGATGTGATATTTTCAAGGTCACTAGACAGTATAGGTAATTGTACCACTTGCTTATACACCCTGTGCAGAAGAATTACTTCAGCTACAACTTTAATTGTTGCAGGTGGTTGATAGTCCTGTATGTAAGGGCTGAAATGAGATGCACATGGTTGATTTTGACCCAAAGCCCATATTACATGACTTCTTTAGTGAACTTGGTATAAATTTGAGTCGTAACTTGAGAACTAGTGAGCCAATGTTGTGATAGGTCTCTTGAGAACTATTGATCCAGTACTTAGATATTTGCAACGTAAGGATCTAAAGGTCACAGATCAACTTCAGTTTCTGTGTCCTAGGTCAGCTGAGCACAGGACTATTACAGTCAGTTAGTTTGAAATTTTAAGCAAGTAAGACAAGGCCAGTAGGCACAACTCACAGAAAACATCTGAAATGTTTAGATGCTTAGGTGTATCTCTTCATTGATAGTTAGGAAATCAGCTTAAGCCATTTAATATAGGGAAGGCCCAGGAGTAGTCACACATTGTTTTGAAATATTGCCAATGCCAAGTGTCAGCAAGCATGGACTTGTGAATGCATGCTGTGCAATATTTATGGATACCTTCTGGTTCAACCTGGCCACACAGACTTCAATAACAGTGTACTAGAGTCTGTGTGTTACTGGTTGTGAACCCAATGGTCAAAACAAACCTGGCCCAAAAACCTTGCAGGATGCAAAGATAAATAATTTATGTGAGGGATACTTTGAAGTAATGCAATTTTTCAAAAATGTGAAGAACAAATTATTTTTAAAAATTTGTCAGACTCAACCAGAACTAGATATCGCTTCCCTTAATAGTATGATATGATGTATAGGGTATGTTAAATGATCAGTACTTTCTGATATTTTTGATGGTCATGTTAATTCATAATTCATGGTACAGTGGTACCTCTCTTGAGAGACCCCTCTAATGAGAGACCGCATATCTTTTTAAGACCGCTCTCTCTGAACACTGTGCTATCTTTTCCATGCTTTTGTACCTCTAATGAAAGACCACCTGTTTTGAGAGACCGTATTTTGACCTGCCGTAGGGGCGGTCTCTCAAAAGAGGTACCACTGTATTGAACTTTTACAAGGACAGTGGGGCATGAAGAAAGGGTCCATGAAGCCATAAGGGTGGTAGTATTTTCTTGCTACTTGTCTTATCTTTTACTGTTTTCTGTGTTATAAAGGGATCTGCATCTCCCAGAAAATGTTCATGAAATAAAGGCAACTTACTATTTTCATTTTTAGCTCAGCTGCCTTGTCAGTCAGCTGAGCTTTTGTGAGAGTCTGTCTTCCGTCGTCCGTCCGTCCACAGTTCACATTTTCCACTTCTCCAAAACCGTCAGCCAGATTCACTTCAAAATTGGTGGCAATATGCCTTAGGTGGGTCTCTACAAAGTGTGTTCAAATGGTCACACTCTAGTGATTTTTGGATTTTTTACGATTTTTTTGTTCTGTTTTGGGGCAATATTAAAAAATCTTCTCCAAAACTGCTCACCCAATTGCATTGATATCCCACAGGGACACCCCGGGAGCTCCTAGTTATTAATTGTTCACCAGGTAGCGTTACTATTTTTTTTCTATTTTTTAATTATTGTTTGTTTTTGCTAATTTTGACTTGTTCTCCAGAACCGTCACTCAGATTAAGCTGAAACTTGCTGGATATGTTCCCTGTGGAAGGGTCAAACAAGTTGTATACTAGGTGGCACCACTGTGGATTCCTGATTTTTTACTATTTTACAATTCAGGTACTTGTCGCTCAATGCAGTTTTCATGTTGGGGTGAATTGGGGTGGAGTAATGTTACAGATAGAATTGCGAAAGCCAAGTTAAATTAGTGGGGATACCTACAAACAATTAGTGAAGACAGATGGTGCAGGAAGATATACATGGAGGCAGTAAAGGCACAAACAAAGTGGGTCCTAAATATAGACAAATTAGCAGAAAAATATCACTTGAAAGGGTTTGACGAAGTTGATGAATGGAAGTCATACATTAAGAAAACAGTTGCAGAGGGATGGCGAGTAAAATGGAAAGAGGGGGTGAACGATAAAAGTACACTAAAAGCTTATAAAGTGTTAGATAAACCAAAACGGAGCACATTGGGGTGGAGGGAAGGGATCTAAACTTTTGTTCCAAAGTAGGGCAAGGGTTACCAACTTGGAGAACTTAAAGAGACGTCAGAAATGGACACAGGGTAGTAATGGGAAATGTAGAGTTTGTACTCAGGAGGCAGATGAGACAGTTGATCACTGGCTACTGTGGTGTGATGCATATGTACTGGGAAATAAGGGAAAATGTATTCAGAAGTTGGCAGGATAAGGACTACAACTGTAAGGGCTTAGAGGAAATAAGGGGACTAGAAGAGCTGGACCCTGTTTTGAGCAATAAAGGGATCTGGGTCTCCCTGAAACTTTTATGAAATAAAGGCAACTTGCCTTCATAGCAGCCATCATGACTTGTTGTGTGGTTGGCCCTTTGGCAGTTTGTGCCCCACAACCTCATCTCATCTCATTGACAAAGTTAATTACAACTGTTGCATAACAGAAACTATTATCTTCCTCAACCTCTTTCAATAAGCTGCAGACCTCCAAGGAATGCCAACATCAGAACATAAATAGTGACTAGAGGTTGCTTTTTTTCTATGTTGATGATTTTTATTGTTGTTGGTATATTCTCAAATTCCTTAATTTTCTGTGTAATAAAGGCAACTTTTTAAGTGTTCTCCCCATTGGGGAAGCTTTCTGTTTTCGGGCTGGCCGTCCGGATGTGCACATTCTTGTTACTGTGATATCTACAGAATGCCTCCATGTATTTTGCTCAAATTTGCAATATACTTACCTTACCAAGATGAACTGATTAGATTTTGGTGTCACCATGACCTTATTTGAGCAAATGGTGGACCCTTCAGTCAGCGCTTGCCTTGAAATTATGTCTAGTTTCTATCTTTTTCTTTATTTTTAAACTTTCCAGTAACAAAACTACTGATTAGATTTTCTTAAAACTTTGTTGGAATGTATTGTAGGTAAATTTAATTTAAGGTTCTTCACCAGACGGGATTATTATATTTTCTGAATTTTAAAGGTAATAAGCATTGCTCTGGCCAGCAGAAGACAACCAGGCCACTGGGAGGTTTGTGGTCAGACAACTGTTAGTTTACCTAGCACAGTCATGAAAAGTTTCCTTTCATCTCTCCTTGTCACCCAGGTCTGGCTTGGGGACCAGTGGCAAACATATTACCCACTTCCTGAACTGCTGAGCAATTATGTAGTCTGGCCCTCCCTATGCATAATTATTGGCACTTAAATACCTACCTGGTGGTCAGAGCACTGCATATTGAACTATTTAAGAAATAAGGGACAATTTTGTGTGTGGTATAGCATAATGACGGGCGTGAATAAAGCTGGCATTGTGGGCGTTGTGCACGCCAGTGCGCTTCGCCTGATGCAGGCTTCAATCACTCGCGCAATTATGCCATAACACAAACAGAAGCAACCCTCATTGCTTATAAATACATTTTCCCTATCATTTTTCTGCTCAGTTACACAAAATTTATATTAATATAGTACATTGAATTAAGAGAAACTGATTTGCCCTGCATGTTCAAGTGTTGAGCTCGGAAACCCAGGTGGGCATGGCTTACTGGAATGAGGGCAGAACACGTGTTATGGTCTGATAACACACCAGGCTCTCTCCTATACTTGTAATGCTAAAATTTAGATTGAATGTAAATATTCATTAAAAGCGTATTCTCACCAGCCACCACATTGAATGAGGGCTAATACGATCACTCATTTTCACTGGACACAATAGAAATGAAGCAAAACAGATAGGCTTTGATAGGAGGGCTTTTTCTTAGTTACGTTGTGACAAATTTGGTCCAAATACCAGGCTAGTAGCTGCAAAATACCTGGTCCACCACTTGGGAAAAATTATTGCAAAATGATCACATCACTTGAGCATTTTAAAAGACAAAAAAAAAAAAAAAAAGACACAAAAAACAACAACAACAACAACAAAAAAACACAACAAAAAACTGCTTCATCACTTTGAAAACAAATAAAAAAATAAAAATATGCCTCCCTCTCAGTTTTTTTACTTTAGTCAGCCTTAGTGTGTGCACTGCCATACATTACTGTATATTTAACATGTTTAAGTGTTGATGGGCATAGCAACCAATTTTAAAACACACATGCATGCTACAACTTTGAATTTTGACTTAATTTCATGAAGCATCACACACACACAACAGTAACCATGGTTGTGTCATGTAAAATTAGGTCACTGGGTCAAGTGCCTGGTCACATAAACTCAGGGCTAGAAATAGGGCTTATCCGCTTGTCCGTACTAAATGAAACTTGTGACGGACAAGTAAAATTGCCAATGCTCTTGTCCAAAATTTACATACAGTTCAATTAGAATTTAAGACTCCACTTGGTTGGCGGACAAGTGAAAAATTTTCCTTATTTCTAGCGCTGCATAAACTCATGTTCTGTGCTAGGCTATAACATCTGTCATTATGACATTGCAGCATGAAACCTTACACAGGCACATATCAGGACCAAAGTACATGGAATAAAGTAAAACTATGTCACTAGGTTAAGTCACAGTGACATTCATGAATGTACCATTCATCTCTTGGGTCTAAAAGAAAAAAATCTGTTTCCTATAACATATATCTGTTATGATATTTTTGTCCATGCCCTATGTATTTTATTGAGTTTTAAAGTTTGCATACTGTTTATACCTGATCTTTAGGGTAGAATATCCCAGATAAGTACTGATCTGGGGTCACCTCAACAAGAATTTAAGTAAAATTTTATATTCAAAGAGTAACATTTGTCAATGCAATGCATAATTTCAGAAATAAATCCACTAACTGTAAACAATTTTGCCCCAAACACACACATGTTCTCAAAAGACGTTACATGTACAGGGTTTCAACATTTATGTTTTGGTTTGCATGGGCAATAATAGAGGACACTGACTGTAAGTGGTACCACTGCCGTATACCCACTGGTTGCCACACTTGTTGATAAGAGACAGACTAGAGGGTAGACAAGTCTAGCTCTCATGGAGACACACTGGAGGGTAGACAAGTCTAGCTCTCATGGAGACACACTGGAGGGTAGACAAGTCTAGCTCTCATTGACCTGCTCTTGACAGGATCTGCTGTCAGAAGGTGATGTGTCAGGAAAATTAGGTATCTCCTAATCCTTTGTGGTTTGACTTGGATATCTGGGTCACATTGGTATACATCAGGGTTTTCAGTATAAATTCAGGAAAGAGAAAGCGTAGAGGATGGAATTAGTTAGTAGTCAGATAGTTTTTAAGTAATTTATAAAAAGTAAGAGGTGCACCTTATTCTGTGGACATACAAATGTGATTCCACCTCCTTGTTTTGGAAACACTGCATCATCATTACCTTTTGGTTTCAACTCTTTCAGTGCCAGCTACGATTAAAGTCTGCCCACACAATTTTTCTGAATAAGTGCATTGACTTGGGGGAAAAAGTCGGGTCCTGGAACTATGCAGCCAGGATCAGACTAGTCCTTGAATCGAGGCCCCTTTGGGGGTGACTAGGCCTTCCGTTGATCCTACATGGATGGGGGTTAGGCGATCCCCTTCTAGGGTCCCCTCCACAGCCCCAGCAGCTCAATTGAGCGGGTCTGCGGTGAGTGGCCCCTCGCTTCCTGCTCATTCTCCTGCTAGCTGTGCGTTGGTAGTTCTATGGTCAGTGGTGGCCGCGGCTAGAGCTCGAGTGATGTCATAATCACTCTCTGTGACCCCGCCTCCTCCGGGATTTCCTTCCCATACCCCGCCACTGCAAGTGACTGCCCAAATGTTAATGGGCAAGGTGGAGGCACTGTTTGCTACTGTCAGCAAAGGGCTTGATCTGTTGGAGCGCAAGGTTTCCTCCGGGGATCTTATGGGCGTTCCCCCTCCCTCTGGCCATCTCGGAGATGTCTGGCCCCTTTAGCGAAAGCAGGGCCAAGTCATCTTCTGAGTCGATTGCACCAAAGCCTAAGAAGGTGGTGGTGGTGGCTGGTCCCATGCCCCTTAAGGGCCAGGGTTTCAACTGCATGGTAGTTCTCGTAGGTGAGGACTCAGCCATCACGGTCACATGGGGGGGGGGGGGGGGATGAGTCAGCCTCATGTCTGACCTCTCTCTGGCCCTGTCACAAGTGTCATCCACTGCTGGTAGATACGTACACATACAAGTGGTGTTCTGTTTGCCATTTATTTTGTATTTGATTAAATTGGAATTATTACTGGTTTTTCGGCACTGCTGCCATCATACTAGGATTAAATTAAACTGAGACTAGAAGAGTGAAAATATGTTTGCGACCAGATACTTAACTGGCCGCATCACCAGGCAGGGATGTGATGCTGCTCAACACAACAACTTCAAAAACTTAATGTTACTGATTGCATTTTGTTTTGACAACCGCTTACGTAGATTATCAACTCATTATTATCTTTATCAACTCGGACACTCCTGATATGTAGTAAGGATAAGTGACGGAACTGCTCCACTTAGAGCAAAATTGTGTAGCTGTTCATGTGATAACATGGCGACTCTGAGCTGATTGACAATAACATCTGAGTTATTGTGAAACCTCACAGGTTTGTCGTTGAAAGTTCGAACTGATTACACAGTGACCGTGATTGGCATGAAGTTTCTTTTTGATAAAGTTAATGAGCATGAATGCACAATGTATAAGTATAACGCATATATGTGTGTACAAGGAATACTAGGAAGTCTGGTGAGCCTGTGCCACACCTGCCTTGGAGCAATACCCAAGTCAAGCTCATGTTTATGTACCTGGGGTGAACGACCACCTGTAATATGCAACTGTTTCTGTTTGGCCATAGCGGTGGTCGCATACTACTGTATTAAGAAACAGTACTCACCACAGGTCACTAGAATTCCCACCCAACCATCCCCGGTTTTCGGTTCTTCCTACACAGTGTAGGAAACTGATTTGCATGTGCTTGCTTTGGCGCATTACTGCCAATAAGAGCGCTGTGCCGCACCACCGGTCCTCGTTGTCAGTGCAGTGCTCAGCTTTGTGAAGCACTGGACCCACAGAATTTTTATGGGGTCTCTGGCAAAGCACCTTAAGTGTGTGGAGACCAGCGTAAGTGACCTATGGTGAGTACTGTTTCTTAATGATAGCTTTCCTGTTGAGAAACTTCTTGTTTATTGTAAAAAGACCCTTCATTTAAGTACTAGCATGCCTAAAGTTACATAAAATATAATAGTCCAGGTCAACAGCTTTCAGTCGTGCCCTTTTGGGCGCACTGCATCCAAAGTCATGCCAAGGAAAGCTGCTGACTCAGTCCAAAATGCCACAGTGAACGGGTTAACTTACCTGGAGCTGCTTTTTATTTTATAAAACCATGCTTACACAGGAGTAACAACTAAGATACATGTATTAAACAAATGTCATTAAGTCAGGAATTCAGGTCTGTGACATTCATTTACCACCAGCTTAAATTTGAGCTAGGTCAGCTTTGCTTTGCTTTGTTCATCTCGGGCCAGTTCAAAATGAACACTGTAACATTACATGGAGCCCTTAGTCGTAAGCAAGGCCATTACCAAGTTGCATGGGAACCACCTTTCTTGTTAATTTGGTATGGACACCAGTGAAGTATAGTGGAACCTTTCAACCTCATCACTGCTTGTTCTTTTAGATGGCTTTGTTGTGTGATGGAACAATAATATGAAAGCAAGTCGTCTCGTAGACCAGTACTCTGGCTACATGATGAGTATAATGAGTTACATGAAATCATATTATATATCATTTTTAAGATCGGTCTCAAGTCTGGGGTTTTACAGTATGCACTTTTCAGACAAGTAACATGTAAAATTAGGACAGGCTAATAGCCTGCAGACAGGTCTGCATGATGTAAATTTATGTATTTTTGACTGCTGGTGTTACCTTAAATCATGATATGATATTAAAGGCCTCTGGTTCTGTCTCTGGTAACTAAGGCATTCACATAGTGCATGGACTCTTTTCTTTTTGGGTGTGAGTCTGAATCAACAACTTTCCTTAGGAGTGTTGGATGCTTTATACAGTGACTGTCATGTGGTGTCTACAAGAAGAAGGTGTCGAATTTTGACATACAGTGAAACCTCCCTATGCCAAATACCCTTGGGAACGGACAATAGTGTTCGGTATGGAGAGGTGTTCAGTATTGGGAGGTGTGCTTATAATGAAAACATACAATTGGTACCTTGAAAAAGTGTTCAGTATAAAAAGGTATTCGGTATATAGAGATGTCTGGTAAGGTTCATTATATATATTTGGTTCCTTATTTTAAGTTTTGGTCAAATGCGCAATTCAAGGGAAAATATGTTAAAAAAAATGTTGAAGTTTCCAGGCACTTTTTTTGTTTTTGTCTTTTTGTGTTTAACTCTGCTGAGCATAGATTGGAGAACTTATTTGTGTCTGTCCTTCCATCCATCTGTCCATAAACTTTTGCTTGTGAGCACAATACATTCCATAGTTTTCAGGATAGCCCATATAACTTTCAGGACATATAAAATATATGCAAATCTAGGTGGAGTTCCTTATTGGTGTTGCCACCTACAGCATTATGTAACATATTGGGCAAAATGTGAAAATCTTGTGACCACCACAGCATCCTTAATATTCAACAGATCTTCATGAAATTAAGTTGGATTCTGAAGGGGGTCAAAATCTCATTTGCATGATACTAGTAGTATGTGTGCTGGGTCTTTTGTGGTGTGCTGTGTATAAGATGGTGTATTGCTGTCAGTTTTATTGACATATATGTTAGATGTCTTTGTGTACAAATTTACATCATGCAGGGATGTTAGTTTTCCTCATATCATCACACTTCCTTGGTTTTGTGGCCAAATACGGAATTTAAAGAAAGGGTTCTCCTTTTAGGCTATGATGCGGTGAAAATGGGTAAGAATAGTAAAACAAACATGATAAAAATAAAGAGAGATGTATGCCAAATGTTTCCTATTTCAGCCAGGTCATTCACCCACATCCCTGATACTGTTGTCCAACATGGCAGGCAGCACTACACGAGCATTTCTGCTGCAACTACAATGAGTATAGTATACATGTATATACAGTGGTACGTCTTCGGAGAGACCGCCCCTACGGCGGGTCAAAATGTGGTCTTTCAAAACAGGTGGTCTTTCATTATATGTACAACAACATTGAAAAGATAGTGTAGTGTTCTCAGAGAGCGGTCTTAAAAAGATAGGCGGTCTCTCATTAGAGGGGTCTCTCAAGAGAGGTACTACTGTATGTTCACACACTTCACTAACCTGATGTACAGTGTTGGGGAGTTAGCACGCATATTAAATAGTTTATTTGAACAAGTGCACTATGTTTAATGACTTTGTGTACCTGCACTTGCATTGCCATTTACATTGTCATATTTATGATGTAGCAGCTAAATTGGGAGTTTGGAATGCAAAACAGAAAAAGTTGAGCACCATAGAATGTAGATTTGATAAGAAGGGCATGGCTCCAGCGGAGAAATAAGAGACTGGTGAATTTAAATTTTATTGTAATTTGGTTGATTTTATTGAATTGGGTCTAGTTATCAAAACCTGATACTGATGCATAAAGTTGTGTTTCCTGGGTTTGTGGGTGACCTAGATGAAACATGTTATTTGCCATAAGCGTACTAAAAATATGCACAAACAGGATGATCAAGTGATTGTTATTGCCAGGTCCATCAACCTTTATTGCACCATGTCTGCCCACCTTTGTAGTAAAATTTTTACTGACCACACATGAGCTGTATTTTTCCTGACAATGCTGTCTTGCTAGGTCAGGATAAAATAAATCTGCTTGTCTTGAGTGATCAGGGTTTTTTGTCCTAGCAACATTGGATTTTGGAAATGCATTGTCTTCCAAGGAGGAGGATGTTTCGTGAAACGAAAAAAAATCATGTAAGGAATATGGTATAGCGTCTCAATAGAATGGTCTTGCCAGGGTTTCACTGGACCCAATGTTTAATATCCTGTATGCATTAAAAAGGTTAAACAGATCTGCAAAAATTGTGCCAACAAAAAGGATGTGCAAACCTTTCAATTGCCCCTTAAGGGCATGGTACTCTTTATGACTGTCATGTAGAAATGTTTAATTTTTGCCCCTGATTACCATCTTAGACCCTAAAAAGTATATATTCTCTGGAAGAAAGCATAACATGAAGTTTCATTCTGGCGCCAAATGTTAAAATTTAGAATTGCTATTGATAAAGTTAAATTTAAATTATAATTCTTAATTTTGCATAAAATATGAAATGGCATTTTAAAAAATGAAAATCAGGTTTAGTTTATGGTGTCAAATGAAAGAAATTAACTTGGTATTTTAAATTTTTGAAAACAGGCTTTAATAATAGTTCCAATTTTATTGTTGTTTAAATTGTCTAAAAATCTAATCTTTACTTTAAACATCTCAAAATTTTGAAGTAAAGCCCTTATCCGAAATTGAAAATATCCTTTTGCTATGAAAAGTGTACTCTTCCATTTTTCATAAGAAAATATTTGCCATTTTTGTTTTTTAAGCTGTTTTTTTTTTGTTTTTCGTTTTTTTTTTTTTTTTTTTCTTTGTTTTTTTTGGGGGGGGGGGTTTGTTTTGTTTTTCTACAAAAACAGGTAAAATTAAACTTTTTTAAGTAAGCTATTAAAATTCAATTTCCTAACACAGGGATTTGATTATTTTTACTAACAATCCAAATGTATACTTTTAGAAAATGTGTACCTGGTGTTGATATGATCTCAGATAAGAAGTCGAGTGTATATAAAGACATGTTTGGAGCAAAGTCATATTTTTAAGTGCTGTAACAGTGTATCACACCCTTAAGTATTTGTTTATCAGTGCTTACATGTAAACTTCCAATGAGCACTGCACCTATAAGATCGGGGCATTTTTTCTTCCTTGAAACAGAATTTGATTTTTTTTTGTTAGATGACTTATATATAAATACATAGCAGTGAAACAGAATTTGAACGTTTTTTTCCTGATGAAGTGGAATTCCTCTTTTTTTTTTAAATGGAAAATCATTGGCCCTACTATTACTGAAGAGAAAGACAATGCAGTATGTTCAGATAGATACTGTACAATTATTGTTATATCCGGTATGTGGATGCTGCAAGGTCTGGAGGTAGGAAACAAACATGTGATGGCAGGGTTAATTTAAAAATAGGTTAATTGATGTTGGACTCCCTAGTATTTAAAATGGAACACCCACCCACCCTCAAAAAAGTTTAATGAGAAAGAAAGAGAGAGAGAGAGAGAGAGAGAGAGAGAGAGAAAGAAAGAAAGGAAAAAAAAAGAAAGAAAGAATGTAGGTGTTGCATGGACCCACATAATCATGACCCAATGCAAATAGAACTGGAATATAGAAACTTTATGAAGTCCTGTGTAATGGGTCTAGATGTAGATGGGCATGTTGATTATGCCATTCATAATATGCATACCTGCCTCCATTGAACCATTCTTTTATTTAGGAATGGGGATTTTGTACAATTGGTGTGTGCGTTTCCAATTTTGGGCTAGGTGATTGGTGGCAAAGGTTGCTGGTTTTAGACCCAGCGGTTCCGTGGTCACAAAACATGTAAATATTTTCGGTGCTCCTTTGGTGCTGGTGGACTTACATATGTCCAGTTCGTGGTCTGGGCCCACTCTGAACACAGTGCTTCATTTTTACTGGAATAAATAGTGAACTGGGGCATGTTGATCACGGCATTCACGCATACCTGCCTGCATTGAACCATTCTTTTTTAGGACTGGGGATTTGGTACAGTTGGTATACATGTGTGTTTCCCATTTTCGGCTATGCCTAAGGTTGCTGGTTCAAGACCCGGCTCTTCTGTGGTCACAAAACATAGATGGAGGATGCATCAGATATGGGGGTCAACATAATCAATTAGCAGAGCATAGACAGAATATAGGAGTTGATGGACATGATTGATACATTTGTGAATATGATGAACTGCTAAAATCGCATGTATTCAGATTGGCTACAACCATCTCGGACTAACAGTAGAGGTAGAATCTGGTCAAGTAAGTTAGGATGTACCCTGTCCTGCAATTCCTCTATGTTTTAAGTGTGATTATGAATAAAGAATGCTTCTACTATGTGTATACACAATGCTATACAAGGTCACACATAGTTATCTGTTGATGACTGCAGTCACTGTGACATTTTATTTGTGGGATTCCTCAGGTTTGATCTGTTGGTAAGGAAACTCTAGCTTAATTAGGATTAAACAAACATTGCTTATGAGCGTTTATTACAGTGACACCATCTGTTCCCTTTAAAATGTGTTGGCTAAGTTTATGTCTGGCAAATGAATAGGATAGTATGTAACAAAAGGAAATGTTTTTTACCGATTACAAATAATGACTCCTCAATTAAACATAAAAATATGAAGTGAATACGTTGGACAGCAGTATGCCTATAATAAGTGTGATAATTAAGGTGTGATTATTCAAATTATCATCATTAGGATTCATGTACAGTGCAGTGTCCTGTCACCATTCAACTCTTCTTATCTTTTCTAGATTAACTCATTCCATACTATGATGACAGGCCTTCGTTAGTGGTTCTGGCACTGCCTGACAAGTCACGCTGCAGCTGCCACCAGGGCAGCTGCAGCATGACTTGTGAGGCAGTGCCAGAACCACTGACTTGAGACTGTAGGCATGTTGGTACTTGAACAACAGCTCTTTTCATGAAGAATTTAAATATGCAATTGTTATCTTAAATCTAGGTAAACACATGTATACGGAAAAATCATGGACTGGTATGGAATGAGTTAAACAACAAAAGCTTGTGCAGATCTGAATCATTGTATTGACTTGTGACTCAAGTTGCTTGTCAAAAGAGCCTTCATAAAATTTTGAGTGACAACACAAAAATACTTCCAAAAGAGAAAAGATGTGATGGAGGTCAACAGCTTTTGTGAGGACGTGATCACAGCACAGCATGTAAAGCTGTGGAGTTAGGTTCTAACTTGGCACAGAAAAGGTCCAGAGGACGAACTGTGTGCACCTCATGGGAGGGAGCCCTGCTGTGCAACATTTTCAAACAGAGTACAGTGAAACCTGTGGTCCTTAAGATAGGTGGTCTATTTAAGGAGGTATAGATAATATGAAAAGTACTTGGTAAAACATTAATTAATTAAGGAAAAGGCGGTCTTTCAAGACAGGTGGTCCCATTGGAGTAATCCAGGGACAGATCTGGACTTGAAAAATCTTGAGCCAAAATTGCAAATACAGGCACAATTCTTGGAAAGTTCCACCCTGGTCTTTATTGCATGAAATTAGTTTAAAAACAATTGAGCCATTTGCGAACCTTTATAGTAAAATTCTACAAATTACATAGCATTTAGATAATTGACTTATACTACCAACAGTCCCTGGCAATGTCTCTGGCTGGGAACCTCTGTACATATATGTGGGGAAGGGGAGCGCTGCAAAATTTTCAGACCGCGGGCTAATGGTTCAACAGGATTTGAGGTACATTTATTATGAACCTGTGCAGCATTAAAATAAAAATACAACTAATCAGTATATTCATGACAGTAGTACATGTAAACTCAATTTATTTAAAATCAATATAATATTCAGAATTTGAACAGCAATTTTGAAAATTAGAGCAGACAGTGTGCATGTACTGAAATAAAGGTATGATCAAAAGGTGCGGTGGGTGGGGGAGCGCAAGGATCCCATAAAGGTTGCTCGTGTTATGTACATGGACATTGGAGATATATTTGTGGAGTAAATTTTTTGTGTGCTGACCAAGGTTGCAGAGCTTATACGATCAGCTCTGTCCTCTGTGTGTCTGTCAGTTGGTATTAAAACCCTCTTGTAAATGCGATAGGGTATGTACCTTTCAAGCTAACTCCATATAACTTTCAGGGCTTGACATGTATATAGGGGATATAAAAATTTAGGTTCAGTTCCATATTGGTGGTGCCACCCATAGTACTGTGTAATACATGAACCAAAATGCAAATATTCAGAGAATATCTTTTTCATGAGTGATCGTGAAACTTAGTAGGAATATTGATCAAGCAAAAAAAAAAAAAACCCCTAAACTCACTAATTTTGGTGGTACCAACAACAGTATTACATAAGATATGGACAGTTGTGTTGAATTCAAATTTGAGAAAGAAAAGGGCTATATGCTCCACAAATGTGTATCGTGTGAAAAGTTGATATTGTGTAATATGGATTACCTTGACCTATTTTCTCAAGGTCACAGGAATGCATTTCAGAAAATGATTTTTTGTGATGGTCATATCATTATATAACATGTGTATTTGTACTTGTTTACATATATATATATATATATATATATATATATATATATATATATATATATATATATATATATATATATATGCCATTGCTAGAACATTGCACAGGTTTAAAAGTCATCATGACATTCATGTATATGTATATAGCCATGGTGGTAAAAATAACAGTATCAATTGAAACTAACATCATGGACCTGTGTAAAAACACATTAAAGTCAATAATATTGTGATACAACTACAAAATTTACTCCGAATGTGTGTGAGGTCAATGGTCATACTTTGTAAAATGTTTTGGGGAACCCTGACCTATTTTCAAGATCATAAAGGACACTAAATTCAATATGTTGAGAAAGGATAAGGCTAATGATACATTTACTGAATATACCACAAATGTCTATCCTGGGAGCTTGATACTATACGATGTGGATGAATTTGAACCACTTTCTCATGGTCATGGAGGGAATGCATTTCAGGAAGTGACTTTTTTGTGATGTCATCTGATAACATGTCAGCAGGGCATTAAGCCCATGGGCTTGTTGCATGACCGTCATGTATTAGGTGGAAATGTATATCTGTACAACATAATTAACTGAATTAATTTTTTTATAGATCTGCAAATAGAATCTGGGGGGAGAAGGAAGTTTAACGATGACTAAATCACAGAGAATGACAGAGAATGTGTGATGTGATATTTATACAACATGTATGGGCAAAAAACGTGGGAAAACAAGTTGATGCTATACATGGTCATATTGAACTTGACTTGGTGTCTGTCCATATAAAAGAACCCACACTGGTACAGGCTTCTGAAGTTGAATTTACCAGCTTCATGCATATGTATGTATAATTTATACTTGAAAAGGTCACTTGCAGTCAGCCAAAATTGACATGTTGATTTTTTTTCAAGGTAATTTATGGTGGCTTTTGGTGGGCACCTAATTTACTTTAAAAATTGTATTTGCAAACTTCTTGTCCCAAGGCCTTTGGTTTCACTCTGTCTCAACTCGTCTTTGTTTGTTTTTCTTTTTCTTTGTATTTACAATGAGATCTATCTTTTCCCCCGCTTCCTAGGGAATTGTATTACTCTGCTCTGAAAACAACATGAAATAAGAACTAACAATGGCAACAGCACTGAGGCAGCTCCCGCCTGCCACCCGCAGGGAAGGAAAAAGAAAAAAGGAAAAGAACTTATTCAGGCTTATGAGGTGTGAGAAGTGAAGTACACATTTTAGGTGCTTGTAACTTCTGATGTATGCAGATCCTGTGAACATGTAAAGTAAAGAATATGTCCAGTTGGTTCTTATGTGTACATGTAAAGTGAAACCTCTGATTCAAGAGCCCTCCCATAAGGGACTTTTACTGGGTCAAAGCTATATTTTGGTTGGTCAGCACTTTATTTCTGTTTCAACTTACATGTACCCACCATGAAATACCACTGTACCTCTATTGCCACTTTATTGTATGAAGGTATGTATGACAGAGGGTGGTCTTAAAAAGCAGAGTTCCACTGTGCGTTATAGCGTTAAAACAACGGACATGACTGAGGTGT
Organism: Hermodice carunculata; assembly: GCA_964020975.1. Classification (NCBI taxonomy): domain Eukaryota; kingdom Metazoa; phylum Annelida; class Polychaeta; order Eunicida; family Amphinomidae; genus Hermodice; species Hermodice carunculata. The sequence continues at coordinate 84,765,335 of OZ026624.1, forward strand.
TAAATCAGTTTTCAGCCCTGGGGACACATCACCATGGTGGTACAACTGCATGCAAAATGCATCCAGTGTTTTATATTTGGAGAACACTAGCCTGATAGCCTGAGGCCCATGGCAAGTCTTGGTTTAGCTTCGTGCCGTAGAGTTTAGTATTGATATGGCAAGGGGATACTGGGGGAAATCTTGCAGGATGCATGGTGATCTTAATACAATGGTCCGTGTTTTCTGGGACTGTTCCAATGGGAGACAAAATGCCTTGAAAGACCACTTTTTAGGTTGGCACCGTTGATTTTTTTTACGGATGATTTTTTCTATTTTTGTTTTGCTGGTACTTTTAATGTTATAAAGACCTCCTATTAGAGACCACATATGACTCATCAAGGTAGTGTCTCAAGACATGCCTCGCTTTATTTGCGACATTTTACCTCTGATATTAATTTCTCTAACCCCTCACCATCACCCCATCCCCAGCAGTTACACAGAGGTGATGCAACATCATTTTCATGATACAATCAGATCCTGACACAGGCCAAAGAGGGTTCCAGAGCCATTTACTTTGTGATTATGTACAATGGTCTCAATCTCAAGATAGTAATCCAATTAGACACCACCTGTCAAGATCATTTTTTGAGGATCCTTTTCTTAATACTTTTCATCTTACTTATCATGTTTATACCTCCTCTTAAATATCACCTGTCTGGGGAGACCACAATTTGGTCATCCTTATGGTGGTCTTTCAAGACAGTTTTCATCGTTTAGTTGTAGATCTGCCAGCATTTTGATGCTGCCAAGAAAAAGTGACTTCTTCATCTTTGCTTGTTGATATTTTCCACAGGGGCTTTAAAAATAATTTCTACTAGATCTTTGGTTCTTAAGTCTTCATAGTTTAAGATGATGTACAACCTGGCAAAGTGATTTCAATTCTTAGCCATATATCACAGAAATATGCATTCCTACATTATGAACCCATACACTCAATAGGAGGTATTCAGATTCATATATTAAAGAGGGCCAAATGAGCTTAGTACTATGTATGAAAAGTAACCACTTGAGAAAGCAAAAAGCAAAAGAAAAGTCATCCAACAAGTTTTAAAGCATACAGGATGCTAAACATATTTAGAATATTTGATTTGTTTGGTAGTAAAAGCATTATTGTGCCCTCAGCATGACAGAAGCCTGGTTCCCTTGCCCAGCAACTGAGGGGACCAGAGCAGGTCCGCAGTTAATACTGTCAGATATGAAAACTTCCTATTGACCACAAGGCACGCAGAATCTGTTTATACTAAAGATGGAACTCCACATTTAAAGTTGTGCATAAACACAAGCATTTTGGGTAAAAATGTGTTTAAATGTAAAATTTAAGTACATGTATTTCTTGAAACATATTGAAGATGAAGTGGTAAAATTTGAGCAGGTATGGTCTCACTTCCTGTATAGGATAAAATGTAGCAGGGATTTTTCATAACTGCATCTGTTTGTTTGCAATGGTGATACAAAAATTGCAAAATGACTGCTTTTGTCAAAATTGAGGAAGTTTGGTGGACTCTTCATTTTTTGACACACATTTAAAAAAGAACTTCATTTCTTAGAAAAATCCCTGATATGTTTCGAAAAATCCCTGATATGTTTTTGCTCCAAAGAATTCTCAAATAAAAACTGGTATACACTGGTTTTTATTTGATCAAAATCAGATAATTAATTTTAGAGAAATAGCTACAGGAACTATATTCTTTGTTGCAATTACCTGTTGTCTACAATCACAATTCAAAGGTTAACACGGTCCATTGACTACCATGTCAGCATTTAAAGCATTGTAGTAGTTTCTTCAGATTGTGTTGGAACTAGAACTTCCAAATGTGGACAACTGATAGACAATGTATATGTCTGCCAAAATATTCAAAAATCTGCAAATGAACAAAACTACATGTGTCCAAATTTGGTTTGACATTACCTCAAGTGAGTTCGAAGAAAATGTGATAAATGTATTTCTGGGAATATGCCTGGCAAGTTGAATTCCCCACCTGTGAGTGTATTCCAAGAAATCTGACTTCAAATTACTGCCCACAGCCCTCTTGATTTAACTCATTCCATACCAGTCCCTGATTTTTCTGTACACCTACCTTGATTTAAGATGACAATTGCATATTTAAATTCTTCATGAAAAGAGCTTTTGTTCAAATACCAACATGCCTATAGTCTGAAGTCCGTGGTTCTGGCACTGTCTGGTAAGTCATGCTGCAGCTGTCACAAGGGCAGCTGCAGCATGACTTGCTAGACAGTGCCAGAACCACTGACCAAGGCCTGTGACCTGTAGTATGGAATGAGTTAAGTACTTTATTTGACAGTAGATAAGAACCTGTTAGGGCTGACTTACATAACTTGAGTGGGGAACCATCCTTGAGCTTTGGTGTTAGCACTGAATACACATTGCATGCCTGGCTTGGATCCCCTGATCAATGGTCAAGCAATGTCTGGAAGCCCGCCCTGTTCAGGTGGTAAACTATCCTGGAGTGGTAGTCACATGCTGGTGTTTCCTTTCCTTGCTGTAGGTATAATTAAACTGATTTATCACACACAGTGGTTATACTCTGTCCCACAAACACATCTGAAAATCCTGGTGCTCTAGAAGCTGTCAAATCCAGGCAAAGAGCCCTTAAATTTGACCATGTGTGCAAGGACTGACACAACCACTGAGGAATTTCAAGAAATATTTTGCAGGTAAACAGACTGGTAAAAGAAAAAGAAACACTAGATGATACTGATTTTAGTAGTAATGACAAAGGTCATAAATATCTCTGACACAATTGTGGGGTAAAATACGTGTATCAGGGACAGATCTGGACCGTAAAAATCCTTAGCCAAATTAGAAAATGAAAGGAACAAAATTGAAAAATTCAACCATGACTGTCAGTAATTCATATTAAAACATATTAGCCATTTGCAAATTTTATAAGCCAAATTCAAGAAACATTAGCATTTGGCTAATTGGCTAATGGCTAGAGCGGTCCCTGGTGTATCATTGTCAGGACATATACCTGTCCAGATTTGTACATTTATGTACAGGCAACTGGTGATCTGGTGATGCTGTGTGTCATTGTACTAGCCCAAACTCAAACCTGGCAGAGAGCAGATGCTGATTGTTCATAAGACTTCATGAATATCTATAGGTTTTGTGGTTGCATCACTTTGTTTTATTTCAACTTCAAATGTCGGCTGAACAATATCCATCGGAAAACATTCAAGTTTTAGGAAGGACTTCAAACCATTGTTTTTTGGTAACCTTTTCTCTCAGTTAGCCGGGTCAACTGCTAATAATGCTGTGCAATTGTATGATTTTTGTTTTGTTTTTTGTTTTTGAACCTTAGTCAATAGTCACCTGAGTTACAGAGATGGTCAGATACACTAAACCTAAACAAGATATATGGCTGATTCAGTGTGCATGTGTAGGTGGGGCGGGGGGGGGGGGGGGGGTCAGGTTCCATTATGACATTGCAGCTCAGTTTTCCCTGCTGTGGTCCTCTTATAACATAGTTCACTGTTCATAATAAAAAATGACACTGCTCCCAACTGCTCCCCCCTTGATGACCCACAGTGCCAGCTGCCAAAATAGCCCAAATGACCAACTGATTGGTAGACTTTACCTCAGTTGGCTGAACACTGTTTGTAGACAAGTGCAGGTCGACTGAAGAGATGACAAAATCTCTTGTATTTTCTCCATGTTTAGTACTTATTTACTGTAGGGGAAAAAATGACGCTGATACCCACTGGTGTGCACTGGGCGGCCAGTGCCATGGGGGTTGCCAAATTAGACCAGGTGGCTAATATGACTGGCAGCCATTGCTTCAGTTGGGTGAACATTGTGTACAAAATGTACTGTGCAGACTGCAGAGATGGCAAAATACTTGTATTTTCTTCTTATTGAGCGCTGTACAAGGTTCTTGCATAACAGTTCTATATTTCGGCAATGAATAGATATTATGTCAAACTAACGAATCCTACATGAATCCACAAATGAACAGAAAAATACCAACTTGGAAAAACTTTCCTATTACTTTAACTTAATACAGTCCCAATACACTGAACAGTGTGGTAAGTTCACATAATTTTCCAAATCTGGGACAAGTTAATTGGGTAATTAATTTGCTGTAAGGTAAAGGTGTGTTACCACTGTGTACAGAGAGTGCTGTGTGACCTTCTATATCTGAAAGGTCAGATGCTAAAAAAGGTTGCCATGGTTAATCAAGTGGGGGAAACAGTAATTTGACCAGAAAAGGGGAATTGCATGCCGTTTACTCAGTATTTCTATCACTTAAAATTATCACAAATCTAGAATATTAGTCTGGACATTCAATTGTAAGAGTATAAATTCTATTCTCTATCCACCCACAACATGTAATATAACCACAAGGCTTGGAATGGCCCATGTGAACCCCCGGACCTGTGCGAGAGTCACTATTCTAGTATTACCAGTAATGGTATCAAGCCACATTTAAAAGCTGCAATTAGCCTGTGACTCATATGAAGTTGAGGCCTGCCATTCCTATTTTAACTGAAGTGCTTGCCCACAGCCTGTTTTTGTGCATACTGGTATTTACACAGTCGTGGTGTCCATGGGGTCTACAGTAGTAACTGCTGTAGGAGGCTGCCCCAGCAGGTCAAGAAAAATGAGCGCATGCAGCAGATGACCTTTCAGTGCAAAGACAAAATTGATGAAGAAATTGACTTAAGTGTTCTCTGCATTATTGTACAACCCGTGTATTGTATATATGGAGAAAATATTATCGGTGTTTAGATGATGAGATCCAAGAATATTTATATCACCAAACCATTAGCAAATGAGACACTGTAGGTTGTGTGTGTATTTATCAATGGGATACTGACCTTTGAACAAGGATAATTGTGATAATTATACGGAGTAATGACAGACATGTGTCCCAGCTAACTATGTACAATGCATATCATGCTTATTTTGGTGACCTGGAGGTCATTAAATTAACATCAAGTGAAGTTGCACCCAATTTTATTTTAAAACGTGATTGTGAGGGCATTGCATAAGTTTCTGTAAAGACCATGAAAAATAGGCAGCATTTTTGATACATTTTTGAAATCCTCCACTTTAGTCAAGAGGAATTTTCTTGGAATAATGTTATGTACATGTACATGTACACATGTAGTTAATATTGACCAATATGAAATAATGGACCAATTAAGTGTCCGAAATATATGTACAATATATATGGCTGTGTCCAGTATGTGTAATCAGTTTTGCTTCTAATTTTCAAAATGATATAATTTAAATTGTTATAATTTGGCTAACAGATGCGATATTAATTCTTTCAGTGCCAAATTTTGGACTGAGTCAGCAAATCCTCTCGGCATGCATTGGGCACATTGCGCCCAATGCATGGCGAGAAAAGCTGTTGATGTGGGATATTCTCTCTGGATCTATATAGGCATATTGGTACTTCAATAAAAGGTCTTTTTACAGAGAATGCAAGCTTGGAATTCTAATGATAATAATTCAGACTAATTTGACTCAAGTAGATCGACTTTAGTCGTGATTGGCACTGAAAGAGTTAAAAAGTGGTCAACGGTATGAGCAGTCAATGTAATGTTCATTCTGTCCTTTCATAAATGTAGGTGAGTATTTAAAACATTAACTGTTCAGCTTAACCCCCTGGGCTCTGAAGCAGTGTCTTGTCTCCGCACACATGTGGGGCACAATGCACCCAGAATTCACCAAGAAAATGTGTGAACTGGTACCGTATTGTTCTCTGTTCACCAAAAAATGTATGCCTGCATACAACCCTAACATCAGGTGCTTGCTGGTAATTCCTATGGGGGCAAAGTGTGCATGCCGATGCAGTAGTGTTAGTCGCCTAGGGTTAAAATATTGACTCTCAGGCTTTGGCGAATGAAAAACAAAAACAACCTTCTCTCCAAACACAGATGACTGATAGACTGACGTTATGATGTGAAAGAAAGTTTGAAGAATCTGCAGGTGCTGTAGGCTTTTAAATATATTGTAAAGTCTGACTTGCAGCCAAGTAATTAGCAGGTCGCCTAACATGTCTTGAGTGAGCAGAGTGCAAGTGATAATACCCCCCCCCCCCCCCCGTCCCTGCCCCGTCAATGATTAACCTTTCACTATTATCCATTCTCATGATTATTGAATATTTCTCTATTTTTAGAAAATCAGGAACGATGCTTCCCTGAAGCATGATTATACCTGGAAGGATGCAAGGCGTACAGAGTTTCGCAACCGAAACAGATACAGAGATGTAAATCCATGTAAGTATCGTGCAGTATGAGTCACAACTTCAAACGTCAGGTAATTTGAAGGTGGAAAAAAACTATATTTGGAAAATGTATGATCTACACAGATCTACATCTGCTCAGGTGTCTGGCATATGACCGTAGATCTATAGCGTTGGTGTTGATCACAAGACCACTAAGTCATTTTGTCTCAGGTGATCCTGATGTTGGTCCATGTTTTTTGCAGTGTTTGCTTAAAAGAAAAAAACAACAAAACAAAACAAAACAAAACAAAAAAACAAAAAAAACGGCTGCCAATCTGCCTATGTTTTGTAATGTGAGACCAGGTTACTGGTGGAATTGAGTGAAACCAGCTAGAGCTTATTGTGAGGGTAGTTTTGATGTGTATGTAGTTTTCATTTACTATTGCTTTATGCTGGCATGGGGAAGTCTGTCCACTCCTCGAAGTACTGAGTCAGTTCAAGTCACTGAAGAAGAACAGTGTCGTAAATACCTAAAGATGCTGCCACACTTGAATGTGTTGAAAGCTGTGCTTCACAACCCACGTCCTAGTGTCTGTTTTCGATACAGTACCTTGAAGTTTGGTGTGTCAAAATTGCTGAATTCCGGGAAATGGGTGGGCAGACTCTTACATGTGTGACCGTTGGCACAGCTGTGATAAAAGTATAAAGCACGTGAAGATAAGCATATATCATAAAAGAAATACATACTATAAGCTAAGCTGTCATCTGAAATCACAATCCCCTTCTCACAAATGACACTTTTTGTACATTTTTTCTCCATGGATGTTATAAACTGGTGCAGGAGGTTGCTATACATGGATAGATGTTCATGAAATACCCAACATGACAAGAAGATGAAAAAGAAAGTATCATGAGACAAAATCTGGCTATGATTGGCTGGCAAAACTTATGCAGTGAACATGGCTAAGGTTGTAATATAGCCACTTTTAAACTTCATGATGGATAGTAGATTCCTTAGTTAAAATAACTAAATGAAGGTTGTAATGACAAATTTTACTTTTGGACACAAAAAAAAAGTAATTGCAGTTTTTAAAATTGGTCAGTGGCACAATTATGAAATACATGTACATTAGAGCATTTCTTTTTCTTTTTTGTTTGTTTATTTTTTTTTTAAGTATAAGTTACAATCAAAATTTGTGGTAGATGGCCAGAATATAACAGTCGTGTTGCTCTTATCTATATATTAAGTTATAAATTCAATTTTGACTGTCATTTAAATGTGGTCCCATATAGTAATCAGTTCAAGTTAACAAAGATATAGATGTAATGCTAAGAAAAAAGTCACAAAAGAAAAGGTGGTTTATTATGACAGGTGGTCTTCACCATGGTGACAGATGGTATGCTCCGCTAATGACACAGTGACTATGTTTTGCTAGACGCACGATCCTGCATCATTTGATAATGTTCATACCATTCACTAATTCGCCATATATATTGGCTAAAACAGATATGAGGTAAATAGTATTTGTTCCTATTTCTTGCAAAAAAAACCCTTTATTTAAGTATCCACACAACTTTATTTCCAGAGAAGAGGAGAATTGTCCAGGTCAACAGCTCTCCTAGGCACATATTGGGTGCATATCACCCAAAGTACCCACAGGAAAGCTGTTGACCAAGTGTATAACTCAGCACAGAAAGAGTTCACATCAATTTCAAGTGGAACATCTTTCCAGTCATGAAAGATTTCTGGATTGTGGTGTTACGTGTACTGTGGTCCCTCTCTTATCAGGCACCCCTGAAGAGAGGCCACCCCCTCTAGAAAGGCCACTTCTCCATGCAGCCAGTATGGGATTTCCATAATACACTCCCCCTCAAGAGAGGCCACCCCTCTTATAAGGCCACATTTCTTGTGCATTTGGGGTGGCCTCATAAGAGGGGGACCACTGTATCAGAGAAAAATATTATAACTCTTATTTTTTAATTATGTTTATGTGAACCCCATCCTCAACAGATATTATTGTTCAAGAAAAAAATATTTTCATTTTCCAGATGACCACAGTCGCGTGCAGCTAAACAGAGATGGCATAGACTACATAAATGCCAGTTTAGTCCAGGCCCCAGAGGCTAACCGCAGTTATATACTGACACAGGTAGGCCAAAGTGAAATAGGGCAAGATACCAAAATACAAATTACCTGCCAATGAGTGCCCGTGCTGCCCAGAAACTTATAAAGCCTTCAATTTAGGTACCTTACTCTACACAGGTAAAACACTGTCCAAAAATCGCTGAAGTAGAATATTTTGGTTGATTCTTGATCAGCCAGATACTAAAGAGGTAAGTGAAGGTCTGTTACTGGGAGGAATATATAGGTTGTATAAATAGGACACCTTGACTGCAAAATTATTCTGTAGTTGTGTTCATGTCAAGTCATCGATGCAGGTTCAGCATCCTAAAACAGCATATAATACTGTAACCAAGATAACATGGGGATCCCCACTGCCCCCCCCCCCCGCCCCGAAAAAAAGAAAGAAAGGGGGGGGGGGGGTCAGGCATGGAAATTTTCAGAGAAGAAACTGTTTTTAGGGATTGGCTGTTCGCTGTCTTGAGTTTGCATGAAGATTGATCCTATATTGAGTGCCAGGACTTTCTCCACAAGTGGAGCCACTGTGCACAGCTCTTTTCCCATCTCTGTTACCTAGAGAAAACCCCTTTGAAGCCTGCTTGCCTTTATAAGTGTACTTTTGATATTATAGGCACTTATCCTGGTACCTTTCATGGTGAAATAACATCAATAACTGTTTAGGCAGCCAGAGTGGGAAAGGAAAGTGGTATGTCAACTATAAAAATATTGACAGAGCAGTAAAAGGTGACCTTGCAACAGTAAAGGATGACAATTTTCGGAAAATAAAAACTTGATTGCATCAGTGAACTTTGAGCTAGAACTTTGTCCTAGGTTTAACCTTCCAGAGTATGCAGATATAAGTTTGACTGGGGAGTGGCCACTCTTGGCTGTGCTGCAGCATAATAGTATCTCTTAACCCTTTTCCCCTTAAACTGGCCAAAACCAGCTGGTGGTCAAATGTTGTCTGCTTCATTGTTTTCAACTAATTTCAACAGTTATGAAAAACAATTTGACTGAGAAATGTACATGAGACTTATCAAGATCACATGCCCCAGGTCAACAGCTTTCCTTGGCATGGGTTGGGCACTTAGTGCCCAACCCATGCCAAGGAAAGCTGTTGACTCAGTCTTAATTCAAGGGGGAAAGGGTTAATCACCTCTTTCCATGCATGAAGTAACAGGGTTACTGCTTGATGGCTGGTGTTTAATTCCCCTGCCTTAAGGACAGGTAGGACACCAAAAACCTTTGCATGGGCAATTTTGAGATTTTAATGGTTTGTACAAGTTAAATGTCCTTTCTATTAGTTGGCAAAATCTCAAGTTCCTAACTAAGTAGATATACAAGAAAAACGCACAAAATCACACAGGCATGTGGACATCTGGACATCCATATGTCATTCTTTTAGTTGTCAGCAGCCTAGCGGAATATTTCCACCCGTCAATCATGCTTAACAGTCAATCACGTGGCTACATGCAGCAACAGTCCAAAAAGAGGCTGGTATGGTGGCGCCACTAAATTTAGGCCACCCCACTGAAGTAAGGCAACACTCGACCAGCCACAGCCAATAAATGGGCGATGAAGCCATCCCTGCGTACCCAACCGGAACAGCTACACATCTGCCAAGAATCTTACAGGCTTTTTAAAAAACACCATCAAGTGTCCTTGCTATGAAATTTAAGACGGTTTTCATGACAAAGTAAGGTCCCCAGTTGAATCCACTGTACTATCTTCAGGTTCAGCATAAAGTGGTTTGATGTAGTGAAAAGATGACATCTTAACATGCTAAAGGAGAATAGCAAGAAGACACAACTTGCTCACATAATTAAGGTACCCATGAATAAAGTCCTCATTGAAGTATTCAGCTATGAAATGAGTAGAAAGGTTGTAGCCTTAGTACTGAGGATCATAGATTATACACAATTGTTCAAGTTGATCACATTTTATAGAATCAACCAACTAAATAAACAGCAAGGGAATTTACATTGTATCATCATTAGTGTGTGCTGCCCCCCCCCTCCCCCCAGTGGAAGGCAGTATGTAATACTATTTTTGCAAGTAGGATGCATGAAAAAAATGTTAACTGCTGCACCAACGAATCAGAAGCTTAGAATTCTATCTGAAGTATAATAATCAGAAATGTAACTACACTAAACATGTACATGTAGGTTCCATGCCAGCAGAAACACAAATTATTACCAGGCAATTACTGTTGCAGATCATCTGTAAATTCGCAACAGGTCACAGTGTTTATAGTAAACGCATTTTTGTGTGCCAATTTCACAAACATGAATGATCTGCTTTTGTTAGTCAAGGAAATAATCAGGAAGAGTTTGTTTTTGTTCCTGCCTGGAATATGTCTGTGTTGACAAGCTGCATATGGTCAGCAATGCCAACACTGGCTCAAAATGTCATTTCAGGGACGAGTAGTCAAGATTCATTAACTCTTTCCCCCTTAAACCGGCCGAAACCAGCTGGTGGTCAAATGTTGTCTGCTTCAGCGTTTTGAACTGATTTCAACAGCAATGAAAAACAATTTGACTGAGAATTAAAGATGAGACCTGTCAAGACAACATGACCCAGGTCAACAGCTTTCCTCGGCATGGGTTGGGCACTAAGGAAAGCTGTTGACTCAGTCTTAATATAAGGGGGGAAGAGTTAACGAATAAAGCAGCAAATAGTCCATTTTGATGAGGGACACACACCGTATATTGGTCATATCTGCAGCTACATGTAATTTCAGGGATTGACCCTAAGGGTGGGGGACAGGTGGCACCTCTGCATGGTTACATGTTAGGCAACATACTGGCTTACCTTGGGTTTAAAAACCAAGTTATTAACAACCCTCAGATTGCATAGCTGATGAAACATTTATAGATTTGCTTGTACAATGGATGGAAACAATGTAAAAACTCTCACATACAGATGGTTACATTGAGTATTAAGCATACTTGTTGGCCTAGAAACTTTTTTTTTTTGGGGGGTGGTCTTGAGGGTGGAATGGGATTTTCCTTTTTTCAGACATTTTTCATATAAAGGCAGCTGTAAAGTTCAGACTTTTTCTCTATGAAGCCGAAACTGTAACTTTTAATCATTTACACCCTCAAATATCCTTTCTTTACCAGAAATGTCAGATAGCATTCTCATAACATTGACAATTAAGTCTTTCTTACAAAGACTACAAAAGATACTACCATTGTTTTCATGTTTTAAGACTGTCCCACCAGTTAAAATTGAAAGTTTCACATTTTCATAATGATTTTGATATGTGTACTTTTAAAAGACTTTCATGTTTAACATTTAAGATGCCACAGTAAGCATGATATTTGCAGAGAACATTGGTGCTATTATAACAATAATGTTTGTTTTGCAGTCATTTGGATCATTTGTGGCCCTCAGTATTCGATTTGCCCCGCAACAGTAGTGCCCAACAGGAAGCAGAACCAATCTGTGTACTCTGTTTTGGAGTTTCATTCTGAACCAGACACTGACCTACATCTACAAACATGTCCCCTCTGCTTCCCAATTTTAAGGTTCTTGCTTAAGCTCCTCATCCTTTTCTCTTTGGTGCCTAATATATTTTTATTGCATTATTGCAGTCTTAAAACAATCTAAGTGTAAGTTTTATGCTTTCATTTTGCGTTTGAGTAGGGGACAAAATATAGATCTTTATTGCAATCTTAAAACATGTAAGTGTGAGTCTTGTTTTCATTTTGCATTTGAGTGAGGGACAAAAGGTGGAAATAAAGTATCTTACATGTACCTTGTTGAAAGCAGGAGGCAGAGGAAGCTTTGTAGACATGCAAATGTGCCTGCCATATCCTTGCTTTGAAAACCCTGTCAATTTGGTCCTTTTGATCTTGCAGTCCTATCAAAGTGCTGTTAAGAGACATGGTATACCAGATACATGTGTTTGAGAGTGAGAAATACAAGCTAGTTGTGAAGAGGATGTGGATATGATTAATTGATATCATGGAATGCAATATTAATAAATGTAAATCTATCTCATGGCTAAGCGGCTTTTTATACAGCTACAAACTAGAAGCAGTGGGTATAACTGGAAGGATCAAGGAACTCCTGCCCCTGTCATCATATCAAATTAGCTGCAGAACCAGAAAATTAAGCTTTATGAGTCTAGTACTATATGTATGTCATGTGATATGAACACACAATTAGTCACTGTATTCTGCTAAAATCTTGTGTGACACATCTGTATACTTGCATCTTGACTGAAGTCAGATATGTTTATAAAATTATCCTGTGCTACAAGATATTATAAAAATTACAAACTCAGGGTAAGGTTTTGGTGCTGAGTGCCAATAAAATCAGTTCGCTGTTCTTTTCTGGCTCCATAATGCAAAGTACTTTAGTTTGTTTTTATCTATTGATGGTGGCCATTCCAAAAATGTTTATTTTGCAAATACAGTCAGGCCGCCTTTAACCGTCACTTGATTATTCGGCACCCTTGAAATTCGGCAGCAATGAGCTGTGGATGGATTTCCCCCATTGATTTACTACATGATAATCTGGCACCCTTGAATTTCGTCGCCGGCATGTTAATTGCAGAAGAAAAGAGCGTTTTTCAATGTAATTTGCCTCTTTAATCTGTCACTTGATATTCAATGGAGCATACACCTTGCAATAACATACCTGATTGCGCCGCACCGCAAAATCAACAATCACCTGACGTGTTCCAAACAAGTCCTGAGTTGATTAGATGTTGTATTGTTCCCGCCTTAAATGGCTTAAGTTCATTGCAATGGCCAGAATCCAATGAGGGATTTTATGGTGACGACGTAGCAAAAGTTTGGCGCATCGAAGAACAATTAAAAGATTTGAAAAGTGAGCGCAGTAAAGAAAAAATAATTTTGGATTTCTTTGCACCAAAATTTAGCTATTAAAGGCAAAATATGTCCAAATACATGTGTGAGATTAACATTGGGGTTGGCACATTTATGGCCGCTCGCTCCCTTCATTTTGAACGTAACATTAATTGTACATATGGATATGGATATGAATACACTGAATGAATTTTTTTCCTTTTTTCCTATAATTTGCACGTTTCGTTATTAAAATTTCATATGATTGGTAATACGTGTATGTGATTATGTTTTTATTTACTCATTATTAGGTGCAAATTTGGTCTCTTATTCTCTATACATCCTGGTGAATTATACTGTGATTTGTTAATCTGGCAGCCTTGTTAATCCGGCAAAATGACCAAAAACAGATGGTGCCAGATAAACGCTTCCTGACTGTAATATGTATACAGATAATTTGGCCTTTATGGCACCAGAAGAAAGAAAATGTCCACTGTGCTGTCACCAGAGTACAGCTAAGACACCAAAAATCAATTCCACTTTAAGCTCAAAATGTATTTGCTTTAGGATAACAAATCCTACATGTTTGTAATCATACTCCAAAGAATTTATGTCCCATATTTGGGTGTCTGTGGTGTTAATTGTTGAATAAACAATTGAAATTTGACCGCAAAGCATCCACCCCATAAATGTTCATATGTTACTAATTATTTGTGATAAAATCATAATTACACTTGCATTTTAATCCTGACATATTGGCAACAAAAAACAATCCTGCGATTTTTTATGTTTGGTTTAGTTTGTCTGTTATCCATCCTCAAAGTTTGACATTTCAGTTTTCCCTTTGATTTCCAGGATGTTCATTTTCTTGATTTCATAGAAAAAGAATGAAGCAAAATTTTGAAAATTGCTGAATTATTTTTGCAGTTCAAACAATACAGAATGAAAAGCTGTTAACCGGATTAAATTTCCCCCAGCCGTTTTCTTAGAATAACCATTTGTAGGTGAGGTTCTTGTCCTATTATCCTTTCTGAGAAAACAAGCTTCAAAGGCCTTTGATGTTGATCATTTGCCTCTGAAACAATGACGTTTGCGCCAGTTGAGCTTATATTTGTAAAACACGTAGTAAACATTGTCCTTTAACATTTGGTGAGGTTGTCAATCAATTATTAGCCAATATATGAATAAAAGAGCCTTTGAGGTACGGAAAACATTATTCAGTAATCTGTCAATTGGCGACAGCAACAATCTGGTTTTAAAGCGTGACCTCATGGAGGCGACCCCTCAGGCCCCGTGACCTAAAGCCTGGCAACGAAAGTTGTGTTGCCTTGCTTCAGTTGGGCAGCCTACAGCCGCTCATGGTCAATGTACGGGTGGCGGGTTTCGGCTTCCGCCCCCTACCTCTTTGTGCCGTTCTTAGGGATAGTGTTTTGTTGTATTTACTCCTATCTGTATACTTTATGTAGTTAGCTTGTCAGACTAGTCTGTACACTTTACTTAGTTAGCTTATCATTATTTTGTAGTTATTTTCTCAATGAGTTTCATTTCTCTTTTCAACCTAAGTTTTTGTATCGCTATATTGTGTGTTTTCTCTTATGCTTAGGTTTATGCTTATTTCGATGTGTTTATTCGTACTTTTATTTCCTCATCCTTGGATTTCGATAAAATATTATTATGTACGTGGGTATTGTTGATTAAAGTGCCACTTTTTTCCACGCCTGCCTTTGGTGTGCAGGACCACTGGGGTAATCCATCGCAGCAAGGCTTTGAAGGGACATCGTTTGATGATTCCTGCTGCTCCTGAACATTTAAAGTCTTCCTTCATTAGAATGCAAAACAAGGAAGATAAATATAAAGTGAACCACAAAGGCTATGATATGTTTGTACATTTGCATCTTTTCCCTGCCCACAACATACTTTCGGCATGCCACCTGATTTCGCAGTGCGGCCGTGATACCACTCTTCTTTTGCCATGGGCCGTTGCTTCCTGTAGTCACGTGACCAACTGTTAAGCATGATTGAAGGATGGCATTGTTCCACTTGGTGGCTGAAAACCAAAAGAATGACACACAGACGTTCTGATGTCCACATGCTTGTCTGTTTTTGTGTGTTTTTCTCATATTTCTACTTTAGTTTAAGGTTTGAAATTTTGCCAACTGATGGAGAAGACATTTATCTTGTAAAAACCGTTAAAATCTCAAAATCGTCCATGCAAAGGTTTTTGGTGTCTTGCCTGTCCTTAACTGCCTCTGAGTTGTTTGAATGTGGCAGAGTACAGTCTGCCATTATACATGTGAACCCTGCTATGACAACAGTCTTATGGGTGAGCCTGTCATAGCACATGTGAATTAGGTTATTAATGATATTTGTCTTCTGAGTGATCCCACTCATGATGCATATAAATCATGCTTGCCTTATGGGTCATCCCAGCCATGACATATGTAAATCATGTTATGGCAACTGTCACATGGGCAATCCTTCCCGTGATGCTTGTAAATAATGTTATGCACCTTCCCATGACACAATCATGTAAGTCACGTTAGAATGAACCCTCCCACTACACAGGTAAATCATGTGTCAATGAATTAAAATAGAACAGAGAGTTAAGCGTCGATGGGTTTAGAATCCGTCCCCCTCACCCCTAACATCTTAACTCTTTCAGTGCTGCATTTTTGACTGAGTCAACATCTTTCCTTTGTGTACAGTGTGCCCAAAGCATGCAGTGGAAAGCTGTTGACCTGGACTATTATATTCCTTATGGGTATTGGCATGCTGGTACATGAAAGAAAGCTCTTTTTACAAGGAACGTGATACCAGCACCCTTATTATTATAATTCGGAGCAGTTTGTGTTAAGCTGTTTGACTTTAGTTGCAGTTGGCAATGAAAGAGATATCTGCTTTAAAGACCACCCCCAATTTAAGACCACATATTTTTAAGACTGCTCTTTCAGGACACAGCTATATTTCCTTGGTGAATATACCTTCAATTAAAACCATCTGCAGTATGATGCCAATCTTTGTAGGCTGTAGGGGTGGTCTCAAATAGCAGGTACATGCACATGTACCACTGTAATGAACTTGAATGGTTGCTGCATGCCACGGTAGATGCTGCTTCAAGTGCAGTGTGTCATATCTTCAAATTTAGCAATAGCAGATTATGACCTTGAGGAGGAGTGACCTCTGACTGTCAAAACTATAAACAGTCAAAGATCTCATAAGTGAATGGATTTTGCCAGAGTAGGACTGTTACTTTTTTATCCATTAGAATACTGATATACATGTATATCATTTTTAGTACTTGCAGTTACCTATTTTTTAATATATTAGCATTTGTGGATGTACATGTAATGATTAAAGTCAGTCACAGTGCATGATTTCTGGGTATCCGGTTACATGTGGGTTGCAATATTGAGTACTGATTTAAATCCTATTAACAACTGTCTTGTGGGTGATCCATTGTATGGTACTTGTAAATGATGACTTACATCCGTTTCAAAGGTGATCCCAGAAGACTGGTTGCTTTGTTCATGTAGCTGTGTATTACAAATCCTAAGGCTCCAAATGTTTGTATTTTTCAGGGTCCTCTGCCAAGCACAGCTGGCCACTTCTGGCTGATGGTTTGGGAACAAAACAGCCATGCTGTCCTGATGCTCAATAGAGTGATAGAGAAGGGACAGGTGTGTGGACTAACTGAACCCCGTGGCTGACAGACACGAATGTTCTCATTTGGAAGGGTATCAGATAAAGCCTAGCAGAAAAAGGCACATATATGACATGGCACTCGCACATAACTACCTTCATTGAACCATTTTTTTTTTTTTTTGAAGAATGGGGATTTGGTCGAGTGGATATATGTGTTTCCCATTTCAGCTTGGTGACTGGTGCCAAAGGTTGCAGGTTCGAGTCCCGTTCGTTCCAAACGTAAAGTATATATTTTCGGCATTTCCTTAATGCTGGTGGATTTAAGTCCCCGATTCTGGAAATTAATGCTGATTCAGTACATATACTGCATAACCGTGTTGATATGGCACTCGTACATAACTACCTCCATTGAACCATTCTTTTTTAAGAATGGGGATTTGGTCGAGTGGATATGTATGTTTCCCATTTCAGCTAGGCGACTGGTGCCAAAGGTTGCAGGTTCGAGTCCCGCTCATTCCGAACATAAAATACATTTGTAGGGTCAACTGACATACCTTTATTTACTTGTATGTGACTGGAGTTATGTATGTTTGCTCGTCCTTTGAGATATTACTCTTATGGAAGACCACCATCCTTTTGATATGGCACATATGTATGTCAATTCATTTATAGTTTTTCCATGTTATTTGACCTCCAGTGAGAGACAATCTGCATTAAGTGACCACTTTATGCCATGCCCGGGAGGGTGTCCCTGAAAGGAGGGGCTGTTGTTTTAAAAGACATTTGGCAATTGAAACACTGAAATGGTGCTTGAAGGTAACAAAACAGAGACATGTATATTGCATTAATTATGTTGACACAATCCTGTGGTCTCCAGTTTATACATATATGAGAGCTGAGAACAGTATTTCCATCATGATATCAATTAAATAATGATACTCAAAAAACAAACAAACAAACAAACAAACAAACCACATGGGGTGGGGGTGGGTAGGGTGGGGGGGGGGGGGCTTTAGGCAATTGCCGTGTACCAGAAATGTTCATGACCTACTCAGGGTCAGATCTAGGCATTCAAAATTTGTAGCCAAATCGAGAAATAAAACAGTAATCACTGCAAAATTTGATCTAACTTTTATAATTCATGTTAAAATGAATTGGCCATTTGCAGATTTCTTTAGCCAAATGAATGAAACATTAGCATTTGGCTGATGGGCTAATCGCATTAGCAGACCCTGCTACTGGATACCGTGGTAACAACCTTCCTCCTCGTTGGATCAAGATGATCTTTATATTTAATCTTGATCTTTATATTTACACTGAAATGCATTGATACAGCTCTGAAGTCTTTTGTGTCCACTTCATCTCTTAACATTCATTTTGATTCATTAATATTTGATTTTAATGTCTACTTTCCAGATGAAATGCTTTCAGTATTTCCCAATGGGGGCAGAAACAGAAGATCAAGATGAGATGGTTTTCGAGGATGTGGACCTGAAAGTGACCTTTGTGGCAGCAACGGATTACAGTTACTATATTGTTAGAACATTAGAGCTGACAGATCTCAGAGTAAGCTGGTTCATATTGACACTGTATTTTTGTTTTAATTAAAATGCTGCAGAATTATTCCGAGATTTTCAGTGCAGTTTGGTAGCAGCAGCATATACATACACAAATAAGAATATCTCAATATGAGAGATCAGTTATTGTATCCAATAGGTAGGACTGACTTGGCCTGCAGGAAACATCCCGGGATTGAAATTCCCAAATATACAAAGCAGAAAACACAGCACTTGATAAAGAAACAGTTACTTGAGATTCTGTTCTCTTATTGCAGGGTAATGAGACATCCCATGGCAAATATCTCCATGCATGTAGTTTGTTGCACCTAGTGCCATCTAGTGGCAGTCCAAGAAATTGATCAGTGTTTGTGTCTACCATCTCGGGGCAAGTGCTAGTTGTTGGCTACCAAGCCACTGGGTAAAACTTTACAATGTGTTATTTGGCTCATAACATTTTGTTATCACTTCCAAGACTGGCAAACACAGTTTCAGAATATATTCAAATTTTAATAAACACATGCTTTCTGAACTTAAGTATTTAGATTGTGACAGCTAAAGAATATTATTACAGTATTTTTTTTTTCTTTGGTCCAATCTAGGGACTGCTTATTCTAATCAAGTATCAAAGACATACATATATTATCACCTCGTTTTCCCCTCTGTGCATGTTGCATGAGTACATGTTGAAGGCAAAATATTGTCAGAAAATGCTGAAGTCCTATTTGGTTTCTGTGACATTTGACAGTTTCGTAGAATTGTTAGGTGTACAGAAGTTGTCTCATTGTGATGCCGTTACGCTACACAAATGTTGATCCCAGAGTCACAGTCACCACAGTTTTAGGGGTCACAGTGTTGTAGTTGGTACATATGCAGGCTAAGTCCTCATCATAAAACTGTGCTCAACAGAATGTTATATACATCAACTTTCCAGGGTGCACATGTGATCATAACTGCAGATCTGGGCAGTAAAATACTTAAGTTTAAAAAAAAAACAGCAGAGTTCTGGATTCCAAAGCCTAAAAGAAGCATTATTGCCATCAGAACACATCTGTACAGAACTGATATGACGAGACAGGAAGTTTTTGGCTGATCTGCAAATCTTTGTTGCACATGATGTATTAGCAAAATGGTCTTGTGTGTTTCCTCGTTACTTGCTTGTTTTTATTTTATTTATTTTTTTTTTGTTTTTTTGTTTTTTTTGTTTTGTTTTTGTTTTTTTTTTGTTTTGTTTTTTTTTTTGGGGGGGGGGAGAAAGGGGGGTGTTTTATTTTGGCATGAAGAAGGACTGTCATCTTTACATAACATTCCAGTCAGGTCCATAGTATACTCATTATAATACAATTATAACATGGTTGGAAATCCATATAGAAGCCCACCTGAGGGATTGGGTATTTTGCTGGTGTGAAGTATTCAATAACATGTTTGCATACATGAGGAAAGTCCCAAAGGGACTGGCATGTCGTAAATAGATACCATGCTCAGAATGTATGTTGTGAATGTGTTCTGTCTGTCACTTTTATTTGGACCAGGAACTGCCTGTTAATATTTAAATCATATTTCAAATGATAACGTATATTAAAGATTAACCACATTGGGACAGACTGAACATCTCTCCATGTGCCATGGGTGCATTGCAGACAGAGTACATGTACGAAACAGAGATGCCAGTTTTCTGTATTCATACGGAAATCCGTATTTTTGTTGTGCTTTCTGCAGAAAAAATGATGCAGATCTATACTACAAATGGATTGAAAACGTCTTGATATGTTTAATTTCAACCTTTTTGTGTATTTTTGCCCAGTAGGCACTGGCATCTCGGAAGAAAACTTTTGACTAGTGGCGGGTAGCTTTCTTAATGGGGGCAGGGTATAAGCTAATAATGTTTATGACTCCACCATTTCCCATCACTATTAATGGGAAACAGTTGCATGCACAATGTTTGTACTTAGAAGGATTACCCTGCTTTTTAGCTCAGCTGACTTGTCAGTCAGCTAAGGCTATGTAATGACTAGCCATCCGTCATCCGCCGCTTGTTTCCTCACATTGATATTGGAAGATGAATGTTGATGCTTTGGTAACTCTTAAAATCTTCTTCTCCACAACCGCTCACCCAATTGCTTTGATATTACATAAGAACACTCCCAAGGACTCATAGTCCTTACTTGTTCACCAGATGGTGTTGCAATTTTTTTCATTTTTTTTTTATGAATTTTTGTGTGTTTTCGTTACTTGTCACTTCTCCAAAACTGTCTCTCAGATTAAGTCGAAACTTTGGCAATATGTTCACTAGGTAGCACTGCTGATTCCTGATTTGTAATGATTTTTTTTCAATTCGGGTACTTGTCAGTTAATGCACCTTTTCTGTTGCTTACTATGCAAGTCAGTGGGCATTCTAATGGTAATTCACATTTTGGACTTCTCTGAAGAAACTGTCTGTCAGATTTGCTTCAAACTTGGAGGCAATGTACCTTGGGTAGGTCTCTACCAAGTTGTTACAAATGGTCATACCCCAGTGACTTGGATTTTTTAAGATTCTTTTCAAAAATCTTTCATAAAGTTTTAATAGGAAAGTTTAACATAGGAATTTATTGAAATGGTCATAACTTAAATAATTTTGGCCAGATTTGTGCCAAACTTGGTAGGGATGTACCTTTTATAAGTGTCCACCTATTTTGTGCAAATGGCCATGCTCCAGTGATGTTTTGAACTTGACCTCGTTCCCAAGGTTACAGGACAACTGATGCAAAATTTACTGTTCACTTGATAACTTGAGATCTGTTTTGAGTTAACACCCTGATGTTGCACATGTTAATGTCTCTCTATGAAAGTCATGCTTAGACAGTACATGAGTGACCTTGACTTCTTTTCTGGGGTCACAGTGCAACATACAAGAATTTTGCTCTTCAATATAACTTGAGAACTACTGGAGCTGGGACTTTGATGTTGCACATGTTAGTGTTCTTCTATAAAGGTCAGACTTACTCAGTACATGGGTGACCCTATCCCAAGTTCACAGGGCTGGAAGTGTGATGAATGTCTAGGTCAGCTGAGCATGGGCTGTTCACACAACCCTCTTGTTTCTAGTTGTGTGTTTTTGTCCAGAACCACTTCCTAGTAGTCATTAACCTATTCCACAACCTGAACTCTTTACTCTCTATAAGCCAACCTGTCACTGTCTAACCTATATACATATGAAAGTACTCTTTTCCATGTTACACGCGTTCTTTATTTAGAATTCTGACATAGGCTGTATTTGGCCAAACAAATTAAATTAAATTAAGTCTTCAGCGGGTAACCACACAGAACATCATTTGGAGTCTATACCCGTACATGTCTCTCTGAGTAGCGACTCCTTGTCTTAACTAATGTTCAGCAAGAACAACCCACATAATAATGAATAAATATGAATGTGGCAAATGGTGAATAAGCTAAATATGTAAAGTTTTGCATATAAATGCAGAGCTTCATTATGAACGAAGAATACCTGTCAAACCAAACATAATTACTAAATTTGTATAGTACAAGTTCAGGTACAAACAATTTGACTTACCCGTCAACCAGTATGTGCCCTTTCTAGCTGAAAAGCTTATTAAAGTTAAGATGTAAGACTTTGGCAGAAAAGAAGGGTTTTGTTTGTTTTTTTTTTTTTTTTTAGGAAAAAAGTGCATAAAAGCTGAAATTTGTAGGATCTTGAGTGTAGTCTCCAGCTTTTCAAGAGGGCAGGGCACTTTTCATCTAGAAGGGCACTTTTAAGTGCACAGTGACAGTCCATAACAGGGCACTCAAAAGTAACGGTCCAAAAAAACAGGCATTTTTAGCTCTGCTGACTTTTCAGTCAGCAGAGCTAATAGAATCTGTTTGCGTCCGTCATCCGTCCATATTGGTATTGGAAGATGAATGTAGATGCTTTGGTAACTCTGGAATCTCTTTGCTGTCATTGTTGGGTTTGATATTTATGAATATGGGCCATGTTTTTCTACATAAGTGTATCATAGTAGAGATGTCCGTCTGTTGTTAGACTTTTTACATTTTCGTCTTCTTCTTCTCAAAAACCGCAACATGGAATTTTTTATTTTGCACCTTTAAAATTTCGACTTCCTCTCAAATACTGATGCTTGAGTGTTACCACTGTACATGTATATAGCTATACAGACTACAGTGCATGTTGCAATATTGTAAAAGCAGATTCCAGTCAGCAGAACACAGGATTATCATGATCCTCTTGTTTGTTGTTTTTATGGAAATAATTCTGAATTTGTAACTGAATACACATGGTTAATAGATAGATTGAGAAGTTATTTACTCAATTAGTCTAAATTATATGGAATTTTTTTGTGACAAAAATAAGGTAATTGCCCAAAATATGGATAAAAATAGAGGAGAAAAGAGCAGAGAGCAAAAGGAAAAAGGCAGGGCAAATCTCCCTTCTATTTTAAGCTGCAGACAACACTGACCTTTGCCCAAAAATAAAATTGACATAGTCACATGCATAGTAATATCAAACACATTAAATGAAATATATCATTTTCCCAGTAGGCCCCACCAATACTGATAAAACAGATTTTATCTCTTGGAAGTTCAACTGCATTAGATGTCATTGATTCCTTAATCATTGCAGAAATACCTATACTTGGTGAGTATCGACCTTGTATTATGCACACTCAGTTCTTTGGCAGTTGTAGTTGGATTTTTTTTAAACTCTTCATGGTGTGAACAGTGGATACCAACACACAGCCAAATAGGTTGCTCATATAATAAATTCAGGAAAGTTTACACTTTTGATGCATTTTGTAGCCTCTCATTGTTGTGACATTTTTTGCTTCAGAGTGGTGCTAAGAAAGAGGTTTTACAATTTCACTACACCACGTGGCCTGACTTTGGCGTGCCCCAGTCTCCGGCAGCCTTCCTCAACTTTCTGATGGCAGTACGTCGCTCAGGGGCTCTGGAGGCAGATGTGGGACCAGCAGTTATACACTGCAGTGCTGGCATCGGTCGCTCTGGGACATTCTGCTTGGTAGACACTTGCCTTATTTTGGTGAGTATTCCTGCTCCATGATCAAAAAGACACGGAGTTTATTGTATGGTGAGAATAATTATAATGGCACCTGGATTTCTGACATATTCACTAGGTGACAGAAAGTAAAATTCTGTGTCATGTGATTCATTATCTAACATATTCAGTTATCAGACACATTTTCTGTGAACAGATGGTGTCATTATATAATGAGATTTGGCTGTACCAGGTAATTTTCTGACTGCTGAACTCAGTTGCTTGTTACAAAGATTAAAAGCCTGATGCAGCTTTTGTATTCTCTTCATGGCAAATTAAATAATAAAGATGACAACATTCAGTGACGATGGCAGAAGACTTGAGTGCTGTTCTTTGTGCCTGCAAGATAATGCTGCATCATTTTACTTTTCAAGTATTAACATCCTCGGAGAGATCTGGGTTTGTTTTAATTCGCCTAAAGGTGGTGCTGCCCATCCTGTTTGTGGTTGACTGTCCACATCTTGTGGTCACTTTTCATGACCCACACTTTTTTCCAAAGATTAACATATGGAATTAGCATGTATGAATTCAACCTCTCTATCTGTTGTCAAAAAAGCATTAAACTTTTATTTTATCACACTAAGGTATAATTGCAAGATGACAATATGTACTTTAAGTAGATTAGAAGATGATAATTACAAAAGTCTTCCTCATATGCTGGATGAAACTATCAGGACTTAGGGTCACTATAATGTAACGGGCTTTGCTGAGCCAATTTTACATCAGACCTCAAATGTAGGGCCAATGATTTTCCGTTTTTTCTGAAACCAAAACGGAATTGTGCATTTTTTTAATCCTTGAAACGGAATTTGAGATTTTTTCTTATATGAATTATATGTAAATATATAGCAGTGAAATGGAATTTGAAAAATTTTTGCTCATGAAGTGGAATTCCTCTTTTTTTGGAAACGGAAAATCATTGGCCCTACAAATGGGCGTGGTTTGCTAGGTGTCACCAACATGCACCATGCGACTAAAGTTAACCAACCCAGATCACCCCGATTTGTCCAAGTATAAGATTAATTATCTCAGTGTCAATTTTACTTGGAACAGATTGAGAAAGCGGGTACAATGGACGGTATAAACCTGCGTGAGGTCCTGATGGATATGCGCAAGTACCGCATGGGTCTCATCCAGACAGCAGACCAGCTTCGGTTTTCCTACCTTGCTATACTGGAAGGTGCTAAGAAAGTACTGTCTGGCTCCTTTGACTCAGGTTTCAGTGAGGTAAGTTTTCTATGTACAGTGGTACCTGCTGTATGCAACCACTGCCATGAGCAGCCACATTGCTTTTTGTGGTCACAAGTCTCAAACATAGGAGTCAATTTCCTTGTAAAATTTACCTGCCGTGACAGGTCACGTGCTCTATAAATTTTCACGGTTTTTGTATTTTGACATTTCACTGTTGTTATAATTTCACTATTTTTATATATAGTACCCATTCAAACAACTTTAAAATACTATTTCACTATGCCTTTATTTTCATGGTTTTGCGTCATCAGAAAAATAAGCGAAAATAAAAATACAGCAAAATTAAAGCAAAATACAGTATTGTTAATATATGAAGTTAGAGTGCATTGACTTTTGTTGAAATTGGTAATGAAACAGATCAACTTCATGATCAGTGATGCAGGTTTTGTGTCTCAGTGAGTGTTCACTGACCAAAATAATTGATGGATTTTCAAACACTATGAGACAGATTGCATGACCTTAAACAAGCTTTCAGTGAGTATAACATTACCAGTTGATTTTTTTTTCTTAATCAGAAAAGCAAGATTTGGAGATATGTATGCTGTATGAAAAGAGTCTGCAAACATGTTAAGGATTGTATTTAGGTAATTTAAAAACATAAATTGTGCATAATTGTTGCTAATTAGTCCCCCGCCCACTTCGTGGGGGACTATATGTTTGCACCTCGTCCGTCCGTCCTCCCGTCCGTCCGTCCGTCCTTCCGTCCGTCCTTCCGTCCTTCCTTCCGTCCGTCCGTCCGAAGCTTCTCCGGGCCATATTTCCAACAATATAACACCCACAGCTACCAAATTTAATGTGTTTGTACTTCCTAGGATAGAGGTGTATGGTGTGCCAAAAGTAGGTCACTAGGTCAAATATCTGGGTCACAGAATACATATGTATGAAAAATCTTGTCCGGGCCATATCTTTTTTGTCCTTTTACTTAGAGTCATGAAATGTTACACAAATGTGAAGCTTAGTCTAAGAAAGTGTCATAAAGCAAAACTAGGTCACTAGGTCAAATATTTGGGTCACCGATCGATATGTAAATATACAGAAACAAATTTTGTCCGGCACATATATTCCCTATATTAATGCTACCTCTTCAATTTTTTTATGGTGGGTAGACCTTAGGTAGTAGCTGTGCATAGGCATTGTTTTGTGTGGCTAATTACTTGCATTAATTATTTAACAAAGTTCGTTAAGCAAGACAAATTTTGTCCGGGCCATATCTTCTAAACTATTAATGCTAGCCCTTTGAATTTTTTATGGTGGGTAGACCTTAGGTAGTAGGTGTGCATACGCATTGTATTCTGTGGCTAATTGTTTCCATTAATTAATTAATTAACGAAGTTCATTAAGCAAGCTCAAGATACAATACAAATTTTGTCCGGGCCATATCTTCTAAATTATTGATGCCAGCCCTTTGATTTTTTTTTATGGTGGGTAGACCTTAGAGGGGATATGGTAATGGGCACCGTCCGTGTGTCCGTCTGTCCGTCAAATATTTGGGTCACAGTAATACATAAATGTACAGTATTTTCATGTCCTTACTGTAATTCTTAAAAAATTTTGACTTCTTGTTATAAAAGTTTACTGATAATGTATTGTGACCTAAAAGTGTGTCACGACGCAAAACTAGGTCACTAGGTCAAATATCTAGGTCACAGTGTAAACTCCATGTAAAACCTTGTCCATGCCATATTTCCCTTACTATAATACCTACAGCTACCAAATTTATTATTTTAATATTACCTGGGGAGTTGTTGTGTCACATGGCAAAAGTAGGTCACTAGGTCAAATATCTAGGTCACTGTGAAATCCATTCAAAATCTTGTCCGGGCCATAACTTTTTTGTCCTTTTACTTAGATTAATGAAATTTTACACAAATGTGAAGCTTAATCTAAGAATGTGCCATACTTTTAATTTTTTTTTTCATCTAGGTCACACCCCTATATAGTAGTCCATTCAACCTCGTGGGCGACGAGCGGGGGACTATGTATTGCTCTGCAATACTCATTAACTTGTTTCTACTAGGCTGCATGTACAGCTACTTGAAATTCCCTAAATTGACAAATTTTTGGGAGACCTTAGTGGGAATCCAAAGATATTTTGTAGTTTTGACCCTCGGTACATAAAGTTCCGGAGGGTATTGTCGTCCCCTTGTCTGTCTGTCTGTATGATATAGCTTATATTGCCAATTTTAGATATTAATTGGCCATATCAGGAGCTGGATCAGTTCCCATGGGTATATTCCAACTATTCGTCCAAATACTTTATTACCAAAGCTGAAGTATGCATTGTTGATAATGTACTCTCAAAGATTTTTGACAAACGAGAACAATTAAAATTTGACATAGTTTCATATCCTGATATCACTGGAAACATTCCAGAGAACCTAGCTTATGGTGTGGTCATTTGACAGGTTTTATGCATTAGCAGAAACACATCACAAATAATTGAATTTGTAAGGAGAATAAGAGTATTAATGAAAAAAATCTATGACACAAAACCCATGACACCAAAAATCTATATAAAACTCTGTTGAAGTGTTTCCATAGATATATGGAACAATACTGACAAAATATAGCACTCATTCCAAGACACTAATAGATTATAATAATCTATAGATTTAGGTAGGGCTAAAGTGGAAGTGCTGGCAGGGTGATAGTTGGTATACCGTAAAGTTAACTTAAATCCACCGAGAGATTTTCTTTAGTCTGTGTACAGTCAGAAACCATCTTTCATTGTCAGCCCTTCCTATTTGGTCAGTTGGGTATAGGCCACAGACTACAGTTATAAATCCTTCTATTTTTCATATTAGCATTTTTCAGTCTAAAAAATCAGCATTTTGGTATTTTGAAATTCCGTGAACGGCATTTAACAGATAAAAATGTAAGAAAAATATGGACGGATTTTTGTCATACAATTCCCAGCTCGTTAATTTGTGATAATTGCAATACGAAACAACACCTGGATGTCAGCTTTATACAGGTGTATGAACTGTGCTCTTGCCAGGGTCACATCATTGTCGTTCCCCACCATAAAGTTCCCACCTGGCCTGGAAGACAGTGCATTTATATGACCACCAATGAAGCAACTCTGCGATGCAGCAAACCTGACTTAGCTAACTTTATTTAAACAGAAGCTACAGCATGCTGAAAACACAGTATTTTCACAATTACGGACTATCTCCGTTGGGATGCGCAACCAGCCAATCACAACTGTAGTCTGTAACCTAATAGACTTATCAAAATTTTTAAAACTTGTTTAACTGAAGCCAAAATTTGTTTTCTGCAAAGGATTTGCATTAACTTTACCAAACTTCAATATTAAAGAAAATACCAACTTTTTTGCAAGCAACCTTTAAATCTGAAAAATCAGTTTTTATGACAAATAAAATAATTAATTAAAATTTTGAGGAAAATTATATAATTGCATCCAATCAATTCTTTTCTGTCCAATATGAATACGATACACAATGGGCTATGATGCAAACCCATAATCACTTGCCTGCATGTCCTGCCCTTACAATGAGAGATCAAATTACAATGCCCCACCCCTTAATTTTAACCCCAAATTTGAATATATTGCTAAATTTTTATGAATTTTTAGGTGAAATTGGTGATTTTTTTACTATTTATGGAGAGATTCGTAACATTTGTTTACAAAAACTATGACATCTATCACTGCTGAGGCATTAATGGCGGATGGGGGGAGTATCAGTTACACCAAGTCAGCATCTAATACCAGTCATTATGGCAGTATTTTCCTGATATAATCTGAATTATGGCAGACAATGGAACAGTTTCAGTGTTTAAACATTATTTGCCCATCAAAGTGCACAGTTTTAGACCAGTAGGTCACTGATTAGAGTAGCAGTATTCAGCAAATTATGTTTTTTGGTACTAAAATTATGGAATTTTAACACGCCCGTTGTTTGAACATTAGGAGGGCAGTTGGGTGATCCAGCTTCCAGAAACCAATAGTGCTATGCCTTTTTTTCTGCAGTAGACTGTATAAGTTGTGGTTTATTGACATGGTTTCTGGTGTATGTGCACATATTAGAAAGAAAATGACAAAAGTTTGTACAGTTACTCCAATATCATAAATGCATATTTGTATTCACAAGTGCTCTGATTTTAAATTTGATAAGCATCCAATTATCAATCCAATTATCAGGCGCAAGTGTTTAATGGAAGCTAACATTTTTCCCCTTATTTCACACTCTGAAACTCTTATAATTATATGTGGTTGTATGTTGAAGTTCAAATGTTTTGCCACCTGTGTACACTAGCATGGTAAAAGTTATAAAATCTGCAGTTCATAAGTGCTGTCATCCATATTCATGGATATAAATTGATTCATTTATGTGAAAATAATATGCTGATGAACTCAACAGCTCAACAAAGTCAGCATGCCTGATTTTAAATGATTTACCCCAGTCAAATGACACACATATATGACAAGCTTTTGTCTACCAAAAAAAAAAAAAATAATAATAAAAATAAAAGGGGTGGGGGGGGGGGGGGGAGAAACAAAAACAAAACCAAAAAACAAAGAAATTTACATTTTACCTAAGATTTGTACAGCTCTACTGACAAACAATGCACATTTTTTTCTGGTATGCTGAAAATCACTTTGACATGATTTTGTATAAACAGCTCTGCATATGAATGGAGGCAGTAGGCCTACAATGACAATGCCACAAAATTAAAAGTTTGAAACAGAGGGTCACTAAGTTTCATATCAATGGGATAATCATAATTTATTCATATCATATTAGCATTGTTAATTTCTCATACACACATATGATTACCTGTGTGGTACCTGTGAGGTATCACTAAATACAAAGGGCTATGGAAGCTATCTATCTACCAAGCAGTCAGCAAAGGAGGCATAGCCTGTGCACTTGTTAAATGTGTTGCAGCGAATCCTGTTATTATTTATGCAGTGCGGTTCCACTGATAGGTGCAACATGTCTATGCACAATGATTTGTGACATAAATGTGATACTTCACGAATTTTTAGAAAATTGAGACTGTTAAACTTGATATTCACAGCCGATCTGTGGGTGTAAAGCTTCTTTTCTCCTTTCATAAGCTGGCCTGAGGTACACAATACCTTAGCCTGAACCATTTGCCTTGTGATCTACAGTCCCAGGACCATATCTTGCATGCTCCATCCATGTAAAAGTTGTTAGGATCACTCAAAATTGTCCAGGCAGCTGTCAAAAAGTGCTGACTTCCCATTTTTAACTTGCTTGATGGACGATAATAGAATAACAACATGACCATGTGAGTCCCAATACATACAGAGTTAGCCCTAATAGGCCACAGACTACAGTTATAAATCCTTCTATTTTTCATATTAGCATTTTTCAGTCTAAAAAATCAGCATTTTGGTATTTTGAAATTCCGTGAACGGCATTTAACAGATAAAAATGTAAGAAAAATATGGACGGATTTTTGTCATACAATTCCCAGCTCGTTAATTTGTGATAATTGCAATACGAAACAACACCTGGATGTCAGCTTTATACAGGTGTATGAACTGTGCTCTTGCCAGGGTCACATCATTGTCGTTCCCCACCATAAAGTTCCCACCTGGCCTGGAAGACAGTGCATTTATATGACCACCAATGAAGCAACTCTGCGATGCAGCAAACCTGACTTAGCTAACTTTATTTAAACAGAAGCTACAGCATGCTGAAAACACAGTATTTTCACAATTACGGACTATCTCCGTTGGGATGCGCAACCAGCCAATCACAACTGTAGTCTGTAACCTATAGAGGTGAATATTGTCAATTACCCTATACACTCACTTCACGATCATTGTTAGTACAAATTGTAACATACAGAGACGTCCGTCTGTAGAACTTCAATTGTATAGTGAGGGTCTTGTAGAAGTCTGCTCCTTGCATTTGATATTCTATAACAATGATTCAATCACTTAACTTGTTAATTACGAATGATGCAAACAAAAAGCCAAACAAAGATAAAAGCAACCCTGGAGCAGCCCTCTAGGGATATAGCCTCCTCTAGGGATGGGCAAACTGACCCTAGGAGACTTACTGCACCTTACCAGGCTAACACTGAAGTGGAAGGAACTGTTAACGAGTTAGGAGGTAATCCAAAACCTTCTGCTGGGGATTATGGAGTTGAATCTGTTAAAACTTGCAAAAATTGACAATGCAAGCTTTGTCCTGAATTTGTTGAAAACAACACTTTTGCAATTGATGCTGCTACAAGGTCATACAAAGTAAAAAGTTACAAGAAAAGGCTAACGTGCAACACTGAAAACTTGGTATACCTAGTAACCTGTGACAGTTGCTTGTGTCAATATGTAGGTGAAACTAATCAAAAACTCAATGGAAGATTTTATGATCATAGTAATAGAATGAAGAATCCAAATAAAGGGTCCAATTCAACAATTCTTGTGGATCATTTCCACTATGGGCCTTGCAAAAACAAATCATTTAAAGTTCAAATCATAGAAACAATACAAAAGCCAGGGAAATACTGTGATGGTAAGATGAATAAAGAAACAGCTGGTCTTAGAAGAGACAGAGAGGAGTTTTGGATTAAAAAATTATCAGTGTATCCATATGGGTTGAATAGTCATGATAAGAATATGAATCTGAGGACAGTTGAAGATAGTATCTATGACTTATTGAACAAAAAGCAAAGAAAGAGGAACAAACACAGAGGCAGATCCAAATCATGCAAAAATCCCCTGACTGCACAATTTGTTTACAGTAAACTCAAGGAAGTTCCAAGTAATGATAGTACATATTATGTCAACATAAAATTACCACAAATGGAGAAAAAAGAACTGAAACAACTAGGGCAATTACTAAATGAACATGTAATCGCAGAAGATAGTCCTATAACAGATAGGATTGTCAACTTAGTTGAAGACATGATACAACATAAATTCAAACTCAAAAAGGAATTCCCCAAAAGAAAGAACGGAGATTTGAATCCAGTGATAATATTGTACAAAAACCCAGCAATATGATACATTAATCTACAAAGTGTTTCAAAATTCAAGAACATCGAAGACTCGGTCAACAGTTATGTTAAGGATAATATTAGTGTTACTTACAAATAAGCTAACAGCATTTGCAACAAAATCTTCACCTACTATAAGATTATGAATGAAGTGGACTTGAACACCTGGGATATGAACAATCAAACATGTTAATGTAATTCAACATTCAAAGAATACATAGATCAACACCACAAACATGTTATCACAGGAGATTTAAGTATCATAAAAAAAAACAAAACAAGAAACTTACTCAGTTGTTGCAAAGAGGACCAAACCATAGAGAAAGGCTAGTATCAAAACGCATGACCAGTGGAATTAGATATGTCTTGTTGTTTTGTCATACTATATTGCAGATAAAGTTAAGGCATGTGACAGTATCTCAGTGCTACATAAGTATACCTATCCAGTACCTTCAATAAGCTTACTTCTTCAGTATGTGTAGTTTAATTTTATGGTGTCTTGGCAGTAGACCTTTGAACATTCTCAAACATGAAGGATTGTGGAATATATGCACAGGGGAAAGAACCTATATGGTTTACTTAGTATTTTGCACTCATATTCTTTTTGCAGTTTGTAGACACAGAAACTTTGGCTCCTCCTCCACCTGCTCGTACAAGTAGTTTACAACGAAGAGGTTCTGATGACGAGGATGATGAGGACGAAGAGGAACTTCCTCCACCCTTGCCACCTCGACGCAAGAAGCCATCAGATACAGACAGCAACAATGTCAATGACCTCAGCCCGGCGGCTCAAGTCTGTGAGGCAGACTTGGAGAAAGAGAGGCTAGAGTAAGTAAACCTCATGATGTGAGCCCCTGCTAAAAAAAAATCCCATGTGAGCCCCTGCAAAAAAAAATCCTGGATGTAATTTGTTAGTCGCTTTAATACATTTGTTCAAATTTCTCAGAAATGGAAAGGATTTTTTATTCATGAGAATGGAAGATGAGACTTAACTCATGAAAGTGTGGGTGTCAACACACACTTTTCTGTTTTTCCTGAAATTCTTTATTAGTTTCTTTCTTTCTTTCTTTCTTTCTTTCTTTCTTTCTTTCTTTCTTTCTTTCTTTCTTTCTTTCTTTCTTTCTTTCTTTCTTTCTTTCTTTCTTTCTTTCTTTCTTTCTTTCTTTCTTTCTTTCTTTCTTTCTTTCTTTCTTTCTTTCTTTCTCTCTTTCTCTCTCTCTCCCTTTCTCTCTCTCTCCCTCCCTCCCTCCCTCCCTCCCTTCCTCCCTCCCTCCCTTCCTTCCTTCCTTCCTTCCTTCCTTCCTTCCTTCCTTCCTTCCTTCCTTCCTCCCTTCCTTCCTTCCTCCCTCCCTCCCTCCCTCCCTTAGCAAATTTGTCTGACACTTTTCTCGGAAACTATTATACATAGAATCTCCAAACTTGGCATGATTGTACCTCCATACAAGGATTTTGACTGTTTTATGCAGAGGATTGAAGATGTTTAACATTATGCAAATTAGGGGCATTTGAAATTTTAAATATTGAATATCTTCAAAAGTATAATAGATAGAGATGTCATTCCAACTTCTACTAGGAGGTTATTGACCAGTGCGCATCTAATAAATCTAAAACAAAAGTTGTAGCAATTTAAATTATGCTAATTAGCACCATTGGAAATTTTAAAACTTGAATATCTTCAAAACCATTATAGATGGAGATGTCATTTCAACTTGTAACAGGGGGTTGTTGACCATTGCGCATGTAATGAATCTAAAACAAAAGTTGTAACAATTTGAATTATGCTAATTAGTAGTATTCAAAATTTTCCATCTGGAATATCTTCAACACTATAATAGGTAGTGATGTCATTCCAACTTCTACTAGGGGATTGTTAACCATTGCGCACCTAGTGAATTAAAAATGAAAGTTGTAGCAATTTAAATTATGCTAAATAGCACCGTTGAAAAAATATAAATCTTGAATACCTTCAAAACTATTATAGATGGAGATGTCATTTTAACTTCTACTAGGGGGTTATTGACCATTGCGCATGTAATTTATTGTAAAAGTTGTAGCAATTTAAATTATGCTAAGTAGCACCATCAGATATTTTTTAATCTTGAATAACTTCTAAGCTTTAATAGATAGAGATGCCATTCCAACTTCTACTCCTGTGTCATGGAATACTTGTACATTGCCATACCAATATGCTTTGAAGACACTCACACTGATTTGTTATGCAGCAAGTCATCTTTCCTAGTTCCATACTATGGTCACAGGCCTTGGTCAGTGGTTCTGGCACTGCCTGTCAAGTCATGCTGCAGCTGCCCTTGTGGCAGCTGCAGCATGACTTGCCAGGCAGTGCCAGAACCACTGACTTAAGACTATAGGCATGTTGGTACTTGAATGAAAGCTCTTTTCATGAAGAATTTAAATATGCAATTGTCCTCTTAAATCTAAGTAAATATATGGAACAATTAGGGACTGGTATGGAATGAGTTAATCAGGATATGCCCCAAGACCGTGCAACAGCTGTGTATGGGGAGGTGAACCAGAGTGCCTGGATGGTGTGTACCAGGACAGCATACCCCAGAGTTGATTGTAGGACTCTGGTATGAGGGGACTAATTGGCCCTTTCAGTTTTACTGAAGGGGCCAATACATTGGAAATGTAATAAAATACATTCATGGGGGGGGGGGGGGTGATCCCTCTTTCTGTCAAACTAGCCCAAGCTTGTCAAGAAGGTGATAAAACCTCCGCTTCCATCTGCCAACTTCTCTACTGTAGAATCAACACTATACCCTAAGTGAACAGATTACTACCTTGGTTTGGGTTAGATATTAACCCTTACCAAAGAGAGATGCAAAGGTTTACAGTTGTGTCGATTTCTCAGTTTCTCTGAATTCAAGTGAGAAAGCGGGGATGTGGTTCTGATTGTAAGGAAGCTTTATTACACATTCGTTCATTATTAGTGTAGATATATAAATCAAAGTAGGGTGTTTTGCAAGTTTTCTTCAATCATGTTCAGCATGAATAGAAATAAGAAACTGAAAATATTAGAACATAGAAGTCATTACATGTACTATTTGATTTTCTTTAATGCAAAAACATTTTATTAAAAGGAAATGTTGGATTACATCTTCATGCATGCTAAAAATTGTATGTTTCAGAAATGTGGAAGTGCGGCGCCGAAAGCGAGAAGAGCGTATAAAGAACACTGCTGAACAGATAGCCCGCATGAAGCGTAAACAACAAGAGAGCGAAATCTGGAAGAAACGCAAAGAATCGTTGATGAGCCCAACAGTAATTGGGGTCACAGCTGTAGGAGTTGTATTTGTAGGCATTTTAATATATCATTATTTTTCCAGTTAGGGTGGACAGGTGTTTTATGAAAACGTATGAAACTTGTAAAATCATCCACAAGTTAAATAGCTGCTATAAATGAGGTAGTTGCCAATTTTTCATTGGCTTTGGCTTGTAATTGAGTGAATCATTGCTTTGTACAACTGCATCTAAAATAATACTAAGAGTGCACTGGCATAACAAATGAACTGCATGGCTATGTACATAACATTATCGCTTCATAGCTGGCTAACCCAAGCACTGTAAGTAGCGTACAGAAGAACATAAACTCCCATGATGCCTCATTGTGGGAATACAATGATATTTTCCCAATGTTCAGTTGGGTAGAATTTTGTGTGTATTGGATGAGTGACTTAAGCATCCTTTTAAATGAAGAGAACTGGATGAAATCGGAAGTCAAAAATTCCTTCACTGCATATCCATTATCTTTATATCGACCAGTCAAGATTGGTAAAGGTTGACCCTATCAATTTTGCATAATTTTGGGTTGACCTAGTTATGCTCATGCTCATTGGATGTTGACCAAGTCATGTATAACCTGTGGTTTGACCTGTAGGTTGTCACAAGATACCAGCCAGACCCATGCAGAATGGATGGCTAGTCAAGAGATGCAAGTGAATTTTTTAAAAGAGCAATACTTTTTATGTTGGTTCCAATGTTACCATCATGTTATGGTCAGAGGTGAGATTGATGTTTCTTACCAAAAGATTAAAAGGGTTTTTAAGACAAACATACGGCGTACCTAGAATGATAACCTAACTGGGTACACAACTTTCAGCCCATACACTCCTTTGAGACAGAGAAAAATACCAAACTCAAGATCTGAGGAATGAATGTTGATTTTTATTGATATAAAAAGACTTTTGCCGTATCCTGGCTCAAGATGCATAATTGGGTTGCTATTTGCATGAAAGAGTTGGAAGCATTTTCATGAAGCCCATGACAGATTTACGCATACAAAATCTGTAGCCTAGATTAGACATTGTGAAAAGGCTTTTTTTTTTTTGTTTTTTGTTTTTTGTTTTTTGTTTTGTTTTGTTTGTAGGCTATTTGGGTCTGTGACTGGAATTTCTATAGGCCCAGCACAGCTTTTTGTCAGCCTAAAATATAAAATGTGTCAGTCTTATGGGCTAACACACTAACAAAAAATGTCATCTTCCTTTTGTTAACAAAAACCTACAGCTAATGACTTTTCACGATGCCTGATAAACATTAAAAATTATGACTGTGGAGTCCAGAATATCACATTGTTCTATTGCATGGCAGATCAGAACCCTTGTGAAGAACACAGCCACTCTATAAAGTCTTCTTTGTGAACGCTTGCTTTGCTAATCACCAATAAATAAATAAATAAATACATAAAAAGAAAAACAATTCTCCTGTAAAGTAATATAATGATTCCAAATTCAAATTTATTGTAAAAAGAACTTTCATTTAAGAACTAGCCTTCTTTTACATTCAGAAGAATAAATGGATGGCCCAGGTCCACAGATTTTCTCAATATCTTTGAGCACAGTTCACCCAAGGCCTATTTAGGAAAGCTGCAGACTCCGGGCCAAACCTGCCACAGAAAGGGTTAATGTCTGGCAGAGAGCAGTTGTGATATTCTGGTTGAAAAGGAAACAACATTGTACATATATTTGTCATTGTGGAAGTGCAACCCAAGTTTTCACTGAAAGGGACCAGCATCTGTGCAGTAGGGTCTTATAAAGAGCTTGTCCATCATATTAGGGTTTTTTTTTCAGCTTCAAAATCATGTTGTATGTCACTCAGTTGTACAAAACCATTGGTGCACTAGGTTAAGTAAGTAGTGACAGAATAATCCATAGTGATCCAAATATATGAAAGTTCCCTCGAGGCGACTTTTGGGCCCCGGAGCAACCAACACTTTCACTTTCATAACAAAATCAGGGAGTATACTGAATTTGACCAATCAGAATGCAGATAAATTGTTACTGAGGCACCACTCGGTAACTCCCAATTGCGGGACAGTAAATGCTTCCAATAAAAACAGTAAAGCCAGCCTGTGTATCCCAGAGTTTTGTATCTGTCTGCATTAGCCAATCAAAATGATTCTTTTGTGTCACTCTGGCAATTAGTGATCTGGGTTCCTGTTTGATGTGCGCAGATCTTCCAATGTCCAATTCAGTATCCTAAATGCAGTACTAAACTGCCCTCATACGACATTTTTAGTCCTGTAGCATACAGTGTCTTTCAGTGGACAGCAAAACAAGGGAGGATACTGAAACTGTCCAATTGGAATACATGGATAATGTTACACTAGCAACAGCTAGTGTCTTCCCAAGGGAAATACAATCACCACATTAGAATAACAGTAAAAGTTAGTTTATCCCTCACAATGGGGCAAAGAGCGACTAATAATGTTATGTCCCTCACGTTATAAGGGTGTGTGCCGCACAAGATGCATGACCTGGCAGGAGATCAGTATACGCGTATTTCTTGATGAATGGGAGATGGGCTTTTCTCGCACAATATGAAGAACCAGAAACTATATGTTTTGGCTACTGATTTGGTGTGTAGCATCTTGCATCATCGCTGGAAAAGCTGCATTTACCTTTTTCATCTAATTATTGTAGAAACATTTAGGATAGTGATTATCCCATGGCTAAATTAGTCTCCTCGTACCCTGTACAGTTCCCCCTCAAGCCGTATCCTCCTTCGACTGTTCAGGTCTCAGGAGGATACAAGCTGTCCGGAACTGGACTGAGTAGGATACTGATTAGCCGTGGGATAACCTCTAATGAACCTCTTCTGTACAGATCCCCATAAGCCTGTATCCTGAGAAGGGTTGAAAGGTCAAGGGAGGATACAGGCTTGGGCATATTGGCAAAGGGGAGGATACTGCATTGGACCGAGTATAATCTCGTGATGATCCCGGATGGTACACAAACTGACATCATGACATCATAAATGTATATGTATGCATTCATAGACTTTTTTGTCACAAGTCTCAAAGGGATGTGTGGATTTTAATGTATGAAAGAGGCTTTGGGCTGCCCAAATCAAAGACAATGTTGGAATATTGAATCATAAGTTTGTTAACAGTATGCATGCACCTGAAATAAAAATTGTAAACACAAATTTAGTTGTGCAACATGTAGACATTGAAAGGTTTTCAGCATGCCCCCTTTGTTTTTTAATTCTTGTTTATTTTTTGTGATAGAATTTTTTTGGGGTGTTTTTTTTTGTTTGTTTTTTTTATTATGTGTCTTTGTTTGTAATGGAACTGTTTGTAATCTTGTGAGTTGTATGTGTTTAATATTCCCTGTTGACCTGGCCATAATGACATATGCATATTCAATTATATCCGGTCATCAATTTTGTGGGCCTCCAAAAGGACAGAAATGTCTAATTTATAATTCAATATGATTGAAAAGATGAATTCAAGTTATATAGTACGTGATTTCCATTCTCTGTGTTTAGACAGTTTGTGGCACATGCAGAAGTTGTATGCAGAGAGTAAACCTCCCTCCTTGCAAAAACGATTGTACAAATGAAATAGTAATTTTCCCAAATTACAACACTGCCTGAGACCAAATTTTTTTTAGGCGCTCTCCTTTGTCTGCTGACTCTCTACTGCTGGATTAGAAATACGCCCAATATACAATACCTTGCAGTGTCAATAATGAATAGAATGCCTTCATTACAAACTGAGCAAGGGTTTTTGTTGTCTTATGGCATCCCTAACGGGTCGATTTGTAAAAATGATGTATGAATGTTTGGTAAATTTTACCATTTCTGGATCTTTATAAGTTTCTGTACTATATATGTGGATTGTGATGTATATTATATTATTTGTATCTTGATTTGAAAGCGTTGACATACGCAGACATAAGTGTGACCATCAGATGTGTGTGTACTGGCCTTGATGGACATATCTTGGCTCAAACCAAGAACTGTGTAATGCATGGTTACTGTACTGGGCAATTTGTATTAAAACTTGGTGGGATTGTCTGTAATTAATCAGTCATTTTGATGGAAGATCTGTGAGATGTGAAGTCAGTGCCCTTCTGTATTAAGTTGAAGTCGAGGTAACTTTTTTTTTCTGCAGGTGTTCCATAAACAGGCCTATAAAAGGAAAAATACAAACAAACAAACAAAAAATTGATATGACCATACTGGATTTGCAATCAGTTATATGGTTAGTTAGTATATGTAGTAAGTATTTGAAGTACACCAGTCAAAAAACTAGTTGAATGATTGTGGTGTAGGTCATTGAAAGTATTGCTCAACTGTGGATAAGAAGTTTTAAGCTTGAGAGAGAGAGAGAGAGAGAACCATGATAAATTATAAAAGTATAAGAACAAGTTTGATGTATAGACTGGTAGATGTTTAGAGATAGTAAGGGACATCTAAACGGCTATCAAATGGATGCAGTTTAAGTACTTTTGATATGGTTGATGATTGCAGTTGATAAAACATGGATTAAAAACTATAATATTATTAACCAAAAATATTTTTGTACATTTCTTGATGGCATATTTTATACACAAACAGCTCTGGTTTTTACACAAGTCAGCGTAATACTTAAATTGACAGGGTATCAGATTATACATGTGGGAACTGTGCAGATATGTGGTAAATAAATAGAGCAGAACATGTGTCTGCACTGAAAACCTATGCTGCTTGGCTGTATACTTATTTTCTGTACTAGAATATGCTATGCATGTTTATTTATACATTGTAAACGTACCTTGTATAATTATTTATACAATGTAAACCTACTTTGTATAACTATGTATGCACTGTAAACCTTCTAAGTATGTAGCATTATACACACACTGTAAGCCTACTTTGTATAATTATACATGTACATACAATTTAAACCTCCATTGTGTAATTATACACTGTAAACTTACATTGTATAAATATATGCACTGTTAACCTGCAGTGTAAAATTATACTCTGTATAAATTTTTGCACTGGTAACATGGAGTGTAAAATTAAACATTGTTGCAGTGTATCATTATATATTGTAAACCCACAGTGTATAATTATACATTGTAAACCTGTAGTGTATAATTATACATTGTAAACCTGCAGTGTATAATTATACATTGTAAACCTGTAGTGTATAATTATACATTGTAAACCTGTAGTGTATACTTATACAAGTATTTATGCAATGTACAAAAGCTGTTATATAATTATACATTAGAAGTCCCAGATCATGCATTGTGTATGAGTACACATTGAAGAATCTGCACTGTATATAATTCTATTTTGCATGGTCCTGTCTATTTAATTGCTTACACATTGCAGGTTCTGCTCTATATATAAATGTACATTGCAGTATCTGCTCTCAATATAATTGTGCATTGCAGGATTTGGTCTAGGTATAATTATATGTTGCAGCAACTGCTTTGTATGTAATTATACATTGCAGGATCTGCTCTGGATATAATTATTTACACCTGTTTACATTGCATGATATGTTCCATGTACAATTATACATTACAGGATAATGCTCTGTGTATCATTATACAATGCTGGGTCTGCTATGTGTATAATTATTAATACATTATTGGCGGGTGTGGTCTGTGTGTAATTTTACCTTGCAGGATGTGCTTTGTATATAATAATATGTACGTTGCATGATTTGCTGTGTATGATATTATTTATGCAATGCATCTGGTGCTCTGACATTGCAAATCTGCCTTGCACATAATGACATTGCAAGCCTGCTTCGGGTATAATGGTTAGTACATTGTGAGATCTGCTCGGTGTGTAAATGTTTATAAGTTGCAAGTCTACAGACCTTCTTTAAGTGCCATTTATTCGGCTTTTTCTGTGCAATAAAGGAATTATAAGAAAAGAGCAAACGTGAAAGCTATCACAGCATTGAGCCAGAATGAGCCCGCTTGCCTGGGCCAGTTATTGAAGAAAGGAAATATTTGCAACAGCGATCCTCAAAACAGAGGGCTCCACCGGTCTGTCCACTTTTTGCAAGGGTTGTTAATTATTCATGAGGTTTGCCAACATGGCATTGTGTGGGCCAACACTGCTTTCAGTACGCTGACTTTGACCCAATGGTTCCTGGAGCAACCATTGCAAAAGACAGGCTGCACTCTCAGGACTACTGTTTTGGAAAGTCCCTTTTGTAAATGACTTGCCCAGCCACAAAGTGGGAGAGTCCATCCTGACTCAACACTATGATCAGCCTCACACTGATTTGTTCAGTTTAACTCATTCCATACCAGTCCCTGATTTTTCCTTGTATTTACCTAGATTTAAAACGACAATTGCATATTTAAATACTATGTGAAAAGAGCTTTCGTTCAAGTACCAACATGCCTATAGTCTTAAGTCAGTGCCAGAACCACTGACCAAGACCTATGACCATAGTATGGAATGAGTTAATCCTTTATTGCATGCAAGGTATATACAAAAGACTTAAGAAAGTGTAATGTAGTTGCACTTTATGTACAGTGACGAGTCCATTGCAAGGTGTGCTGTATGTATAGTCATTTATACACTGCAATGTTGCCATGAATGGTTCTGCATTGCAAGGTCACTGTATGTACATGTGTGCTTGTGGCTATATGCATTGCAAAGTTTGCTCATTGTATAAGAAGATTACATAGCAGGTGTGCTCTCTGTATAATTATTCATACATTGCAGTTCTGTTTTATATGAAAAATTATACATTGCAAATCTGTTTCGTGTATTTTACTTATACATTTTAGGTACCCTATGAAAAAGATTATTTTCGTATGG
Organism: Hermodice carunculata; assembly: GCA_964020975.1. Classification (NCBI taxonomy): domain Eukaryota; kingdom Metazoa; phylum Annelida; class Polychaeta; order Eunicida; family Amphinomidae; genus Hermodice; species Hermodice carunculata. The sequence goes on from OZ026624.1 coordinate 84,807,088, forward strand.
GATCTAAGCATGACCTGTGCCCCACAATTTGTCAGAGCTTGGTATGTGCAGTTTTATTAAGGAATGGTAAGTGTGACCAGTTTCTGCATTGCAGGTTTGTTTGATGTGTAATTATCACTGATTATGCATCCCCTGTAGGAGGGGATGCATATAGTGTTTGGTCTCGTTGTCGGCCATCTTGGCCACTGCTGTGTAACTTATTTTCCTTAAATTTCTGTCCTCAATTTACCTATTGGCTCGTAGTTTGGTACAGATAATCTATGGGTCAGGGAAATGTTTCCCATGTAATAATATATAACCTTGAGAGGTCAAAGGTCTAGTTCAAATCGTTGTTGCATTTTTCTGCTGACTCAGCATTTTTCACATATTGGCTTATAAGTTCTTAATGGTGCATCGTAGGCCCAAAGTTACTATTAAACCTTATTAGGAAAGTACTTATGGGATAATTCAGTTTGTATGGTTTATTTTAAACCTGAGTGACCTTGAAAGGTTAAAGTGCATACATTACTATGCAAGTCAATAGGGATTGCAATGCTAACTCACATTTTCAACTTCTTCTCCAAAAGAATTGGTCAGATTCACTTCAAACTTGGTGGGGATGTACATTGGGCAGGTATATACCAAATATGTACAAATGGTGATGCTCCAATGATTTTTTTTTTTGGTTGGGGGGGGGGGGAGTGTAATTTTTGCATTCCTATTGATTACCATGCAAGCAATAGAGTCTGCAATGGTAGTTCACTTTTTGACTTCTTCAAAACCGTATGCCAAATTCACTTAGAACTATTGGTACAATACTCCATAGACTTCGGGAATTTTTTTCATATGATTGTGGACCTTCAGGTTAGAGGTCAAAGTCACAATGTCTTGCCAAATGAAAGGGTTTCCCTGCCACATCTTCAAATCAGTATGATTGAAGTCCACCAAATTTTGTTATTATTTACCCGGGTGAGACTTCCCTTAGATGTGCTGAGAGGTGACTTTGAGGTCAAAGGTCAAGGTCAAACTTTCTGCAGAAGAATGATGGCCCCCTTAGAGCGATGACCCCTGGTGAGAGGTGCCTGCTCGGGGGATGCATAACGTTTTTTGCACAAAAATTGCTTCTAGTTATTTATGCAGTTGTACTTGTTTTCATACAAGTTATTATACAGATGTCAAGACTAGTCCATTTTGCAGAAAATGATTTTTGCATTGAAAGTAAGCTTTCCATGGGTATAAGTACAGTGTTCCTGCATTATAGGGACACCATACGTTCCCTGGATCACATATTGGATATCTGACTATGTTTGATAAATTAGTCAAATAGCAAAGGAATTGGGACTTCAAGTGCCTAGAAACTTGTGTTCTTAACCCTTAAAGTGCTGATTTAAGACTGAGTCAACAGCTTTCCTTTGGGCACTTTGTGAGCAAAGTGCCCCGAGGAAAGCTGTTGACTAAGACTAGTTTTTGCTTTAGACTAGGCTTGCTGGTATTTGAGTGAGAGATATCTTTGTGAGGAATTTGAATCTTAACCATTATATGTTTATGGATAATGAGAATGACTATAGCCATGATTAGTACTTTAAGGGGTCAGTGAATATGGTGGATATCCTAATGTCATTATGACAAGGTTTCACTGTACATGTACATGCAGTCCCAGTGTTCATTAAGAACAGAACAGAGAAGAAGCCAGAACATGCATGGATATTTATTTACCTGAAAACATCTGCACATTTTCTGAGGTAACCTAAAGGTATAATGCATATCTTTATTTCAGCTATTTATTCAAAAGGCTGCATGTATACAGGTATCAAAATATAAATTCATTTAGAAATTAAGTAAAACAATTTAACAGAAAGCTGTTGGAATTTTTTCATATGATATGCTGTTTTGGCCTGATTTAATCACACAGAAAGCATTAGCTGCTTCTACCTTTCCCTCTGTTACTTGTGGTTTGGTGACCTAGAAAAAGAGATGGTTGTTTTTTTTTTGGGTGGGGGGTTGTTTTTTTTCCAACGGATGGCCACTCGCATGTTGTATAAATGCCTGATCAAGTTGGTTCTTTGCCTGGTCCCTAGCTGTGGGGTCACATTGGAGCTTTTTTAATGCTGGTTACAGTCTTCTGAGTCATGAAATTTCATGGCCTCACGTTTTCTCTACATGAGCTTATAAGGAGCTTTAACCCTTAAAGTGCTAACAAAGATTGAGTCAACAGCTTTCCTCGGGGCACTTTGCGTGCAAAGTGCCCCGAGGAAAGCTGTTGACTAATATTAATTTTTGCGTTAGACTGTACGTACTGGTATTTGAATGAAAGGTATCTTGGTGAGGAATTTTAATCTTTTAACCATTATATGTTTAATGTAATGAAAAAACAGCTATAGCAATGATTGGCACTTTAAGGGTTAAGAAAAACCCAATCAATTGCAGCTTTCGCTAAAATTAATAATTGACCCAATCTTCCTTGAACTATATGCAAAACTGAGATAAGGACGGACCCAACAGCTTTTCTTGGCCTGGGTTGGGTGTTAAAAGTTCAATTCATGCCTAGGAAAACTCTTGACCTGAGGCATGTTGTCTTGATAGGTCTCATTCAAATTGTTTTTTATTGTTAAAATTAGTGGGGAAAAAAAAGCCCTGAGGCAGGCTACCTTTGATCACCTCTGGTTTAAAGGGACGAGAACGACTCTAAATTGAAATATGGAATGTAAGTTCTGCACAGGACTCCAATGCTGTCTGTCCTCAGGTTGACCTTTCTCCTGAACTTTTGGGGCTGAAGGGCTGCAAGGCAGGTAGCAGACAATACAGTTGATGGCTTGAGATTTGAAGGATGAGCGTCAACCTGCAGTGGCAACAAATTTCTTTCATATAGTTCAGAGATCCAAGACCTGTGCTGCCTAATCAAACTGTGAACTCTTTATTGTTAAATGTGATCTTATGCCTGGCAAAGAAATTTGGTATTGTAGTTGGTTTCAGTCAGTTTTTGCAAAAGTATATTGAAAGTTTTATCACGTAAAAAATTTGGATTCAGCTCTTGCATATTTTTTTTCTGAATAAAAACAAACACTTTTCATGGAAGTTATATTCATTAGATCATATTTTTAGAATTCAGTTTGAGTGTTACTGATGTGACAACTGAGCATGCGAAGAGTCCAGTTTGTGCTGTTGTGTAGAGCCGTCAAGTTGCCTTGTTCTTAAAAAAAATCCCTATATTGAACCCAGAAACAGTACATTATCGTACCGTCAGGTTGACAACATAAAAGTTGGGAATTTTAGACCTTTTTTATGGAGTGCCTATGGAAATCAAATATATATTATGTATGATGCTTTATTTGTGTTTATGTATTATGTTTTACTGCATGCGGGGGAAAGAAGTATACTTCTAAATACTTCTTTTCTGACAAAAATCTGACACCTAACTCAAAATTTATATAGTAAATAAATAAATAAATAAATAAATAAATAAATAAATAAATGAATAAATAAAAATAAAAAACACCCATGTAACACATAATTTTTCATAGATATCTGGAAACCATAGCAGTTAAACACTGGTGTATAAAATGTTTGATGTTCCTATATTTATGTACATGTATTCATATTTAACATATAAAATTTAAAGGAAGGTTGTCAATGTACATGCATGTGTTAGTCATAAGGGGTATGCCTGGCTGATTTATGCTAATGGGCGTTTTCATTTCCATGATTGATACACATTCAGCTTGGTACAAGCTTATAACTTTTTGATTTTTATATATGCATGCATAACACTGTCCCAACAGAATGATGTGGTCACTGCTATGTAAAAACATTACTCTTCCAGCTGCAATTACAACAAAAGGTGTGGTACATTGACCCATTATAATTATTCCAGATTGAAATTATTCCATGTTAAAAGATGTTTTCACTAAAGGAACAGCATTTACTTGCCTAAAAAAAATGGCCCAGGTCAACAAGTGAGCACTTAAGAGTCAACATTTTGTTACCTTGGTATATATTGAAGGAGTTAACATCTTACTTTGTTACGTCATTATATATTCAGAGAGTTAACATCTTACTGTGTTGCTTCAGTGTATATCGAAAAGTTAACATCATACTCTTTTACCTCAGTATATATTGAAAGAGTTAACATCTTACTGTGTTATCTCAGTGTATATGGAAAGAGTTAACATTTTAATCTTTTAACTCAATATATGTTGAAAGAGTTAACATCTTACTGTGTTATCTCAATGTATATGGAAAGAGTTAACATTTTAATCTTTTAACTCAATATATGTTGAAAGAGTTAACATCTTACTGTGTTATCTCAATGTATATGGAAAGAGTTAACATTTTAATCTGTTAACTCAATATATGTTGAAAGAGTTAACATCTTACTGTGTTATCTCAATGTATATGGAAAGAGTTAACATTTTAATCTGTTAACTCAATATATATTCAAAGAGTTAACGTCTTACTTTGTTGCCTCAGTGTATATCGAAAAAGTTATCATCGTGCTCTGTTACCTCAGTATATATCTCACTCCGTTACCTCAGTACATGTTGAAAGAGTTAACATCTTTGTCTGTTATCTCAGTATATTGAAAGAGTTACCATCTCATTCTGTTACGTCCGTATACGTTAGGTTGAAGGAGGTAGTAACAGCTTATTCTTTTAGCTCAGTCTTGTGGTATCTGCACATGAAAATTGGAGGAGACCTGAAATTTGATAATTCACAGAGGACAATTGTATGTATTGTCATGAAACACAAGGTCTTTGATGAGTACAGGTTTATATGAAGAATATGACGCATACGAATTAATTGCGCACCAGAATTGGTTGTCCAACAATGAGGCAATGCTGACCAGCATCTGCCACGACACGGGTTATATTGATGGATACTCCAGTGGTGGGCCTGACATTTGTGCACATAGAGAATGCTTATTCTGAACATGAGAATGATTCGAGGGTTAGCGGGTATCTGGACAATATGACTGTCACTTTTCGGAAGGAAAATAGAAAAAAAATTACCCAGTCCTTATATTTACAAGAGCAATACATTGAGTCCTGTTTGATACAGGGGTTGCCACACATATCAGCACTTCCTTGTTGAAAGTGAATGTGCTCTAGCAGCCTTGCTGCTAATATTTAAGTGTCATGCAGGCCAGGATACATAAGGATATGGGGCAGGGGCGGATTAATTTTTGTGTGTGTCAAATTTAAGAAGTATATTTCTTTTGCCCATAATGCAGTATCAGACTTTATGACTGTTTTTTTAGCCTTTGAATATCAAGTCATAAATATATACCAGTATATACATGTATGACCCCAATGCCAAGATATATTCAAAGCCAAGACAGCCATACTGATTTCTGTGTTTTGACCTATGACAGTTTTGTAAATGAATTCTCTTGCCTTTATCATTTTGTTTGAAGCAAAAGTTAGAATATAGACTGCAGGGTCATTGATATAATGACTACTTAGGAAAAATGTCAAAGCAGTAAATTGCATCAATGATATGGTAAGAGGCCAGTTGGAGAAACAAAATTAAGTCAGTATCCATTGGTTATTTTATGAATATTTAAAATCATATGCTGTTGCAAAGAAACAAACCTACTGAAATTTCTGACCAAACTGCACCCAAGTCATATTCTGCAATCCCAAGATTAGGATAAAATTACAGAAATTGTGTTAATATGGTAGATAATGATATGTACCCAAGTTACTGTTGCTTGAGAAAATTTGAAGCTCAACTGAATTTCATGATTTTCGCACCATCACATTGTGCAAAATTAAAACGTACCAAAGTTTTGAAAAACGAAGACTTGAAGTCATAGATACTCACTGTTAGGAAGTTTAGAAGGCAAGATATTTCACTGGTGCATCTCTGGCTACAAATAGCCAAGGGGTACAGGTCTGCAAAAAACTCATCCACTCATTAATATGAGCCACAAACACAGACAGAAAAGCCCGAGATACACCAGCAAATAAAGTGTTGGAAAAACTGTTGTTGGTTCTCGATTCATTTAAATTTGAGGCTCCTTATTGATGTGCAGAATTAAGATGTGTGAAAATTTTCAGGTTTTAGCTGTATCAAGTTTGTGTGAACAGGTTCTGAACTACAGTTTATCAACATATATTATAAACAAAAGAGGAGAAAGCTGTATAAATTTAGTGTACTGCACCTCAGACAAGGCAAATACCCAAGATCAATATGATTTCATTTCAAGCAGGCTTTTGGGACTAGCATAGTGGAGTGCAGGATGTATTTAGTGGACGAAACATTTGCAAGCATTCTGCGACGTTTCTTTGTTTAACAGCAAGTGCTTGCAAGTGTTGAACGTGCTCAAGATTTAGGGAAGTTTGTTCAGTCAGTATTGTTCATGTTGGGACAAAAATCTCATTTCATTTTTGTGTTGGTAAAATTACATTAAATATACATGTGAATTAAGATGAACATATTTTGAATCTTGTTTAGTACAATGTATATCAGTTAAACATTTAATACCACCTCAATACATCCTCATCAAAATGTTTTGCATTTTCTGAGATTACTGAATTACCCGATTAAAACAAATCAAAATCTTAATAAAATATTACATTATAAACTTAATAGAGATATTGGCATTTTGTCAAAGTACAAGTTTATATACTTAAAGTTAATATGCAAATATTTTTCAATTTATCAATGCACAGGTCTGTTTCAAAAATGTATGTTGTAAAATAAATGGGGTAAAATACAAACTAATCATCTGGTTTTGCACAACCACTCGGTTTATCTCATTCTAATTCCATTTTTTAAGCTCTATGTCAATATGTGGCTAATATAATTCAAGCAGATAACAGGACTCTCAAATATGTGCATTGCCATGACTTTGAAGATTTTTTCCAATAATTAAAGATTTGCTCCAATCAGGCACAGAATGTGTTTATGTGGATTATCTTAGATTGTTTATATACGCAAACAAGCTGAATGTTGTAATGTGCTATATGATGTTTTTATTTGTACACTATTTGGTTAAACTACAGGGAGCCCAAAATGAAAAATAAATATCAAGGCAATATTCCATACTTATGAATTTTCCTCTCCCATTTCAGATAAAATAAAGTTACCTTTACAGATTCGTATTGAATTTAAGAAAAGAACTTTTGATTGGAGAAGGAGGAACATACTTTTTTTCCTGCGCATTGCCTTGTAAACTCTAGGGGCAGCTGCAGTGTGGGCACCTGGAGAATGACTTGCCAGGCAATGGAAATCTCACTGTTCCTTTGCTACGTTGGTGTAAAATGAATTAATGTTAATGTTTGACACCAGGTGGCAATGTAAAAGGATGGCTGATTTGTCAGGTTAACTTCAGTAATCTATGCCAAATAACTATTTTTATACCTCACAGACAAAATGACAATATTGTGGTTTACATGGAGATGATGTGACTTCTTAAAGTAGTATTTTTAGTATTAATGTGGTAGTGGTATTAATGTGACTGTGTCTATTTTGGTGTCTATATGGTCCCTGTTTTTGGACCACCAGTGACCTAAATAAATCAAATGACCATATGGAATTTGCATGTAAATGTGAAAATATACAACTCATTTTAGCTGGAATATATATCATCCAACAAGTTCATGTGTCATCTGTGGAAACTAATCTTGCTGAGAAAAGGTGGTGATGTGGTGGTTTGGCTTAAAATGGAGAACTTTGTGGTTTTTGTGTGTGCAGCTGATATCTCCCTTTTTACAGTACCACACTGCGAAGTATATACCGTATTCATTCCAATAAGGGCACATGCTCCAATGAGGGCACACTACCATTTTTTGTTAGAAAAGAAACCTTGGTTTTCATAGATACAGGTAAATTTTTAGTCATAATTCTAGTCCATTACCTGTTTTTAGGCATATTTTGCAGTTAAATTTTTTTGTGTGCGCTTATTAGAATACAGGATATATATATATATACTGTGCTGAAGAAAGCATACAATTAATGAGCATTCTGTCCGTTTCGTGATGTTTGGAAAAAAAGCCTACTGTTTGAGTGAAACCCCTAGAGATTTAGTAAATTTTCACCATCAATTTGAGAGAATACTGTATACATGTACTCTGGAGAAAAATAAGTAAGCGGTCCCTGTTGTTTTACATTGGGCATATTTTGGAGGGTGTGTGTACAAATTAGCATTTCAACAATCCTTCCTCTCTTAAAATCAGAGGTCTGTCACAGGTGATCCCCATGCTGAAACATGGTGACTCTCACTGCATGATGTCTCATCCTATTGCAGCAGGCCATTTAAACCCCATGTGCACCTCAATACTGGATGCAGTTTTTGACCATTTTTTTGTCTTATCCTGGCCTTATCTCAATTCCTAACTAACATTTTCTCATTCTTAACTGGACCGTCAGCTTGAATTTAATGGCCATGTTATGCAACTCCACAATCATGCATCCTATTTGGCCAGACGTTCATATTCTTAGCACCCAGTCTTAAACCAATGGGACCACTCACTTTATTTTGCTCCAGAATGGGCATCAATGTACAATCACACTGCTCTGCAAAACCCTGCAACTATGTCTATAACTAAGGAATTATTTTCTACACCTTGAAAAAGAGTCCAGTTTGTGGTTCTTTAGTATTTGGATGTGACAACTTGATGTTTCACTGGTCATGTTCAGTCTGAACTGAGAAAGAAAGCTTGATGCAAAAGCTGAAAAAAATCCTGGTTTAGCTGGATATTCCACATGTTTGACAGTGATCAAGGAAGCACATTGTTTGGTAAGCTGTAGGGAAATGCATACTTCAGTGATGAAAATTTAATTTAAAGTGCCCTTTAAGTTAGATCTGAAGATGTATGTGTGGAATTGATTATGCACTGTAGCTCCCTTTTGACATATACGAGATAATCCGAACTTGAGAAATGTGTATAATATGTGTGTAGATTTATATAACTATCTCAAGAAGTAAAGATAATGTGGCCCTTTCAGTTAAGTAAAAATTAGCTATGTTTCTCAGCTGAGGAAAGGATCAAACCATTGTGGCACCTTCAGCTCAACATACCGTTATGTACATGCTTAGCAAAAGTGAAGTTCTGTTAAGTCTGTAGATGTAGTGAACATAAAATGGTTAGTGATGTGCTAGGAGTTTAACCCTTTCCCCTTTGAATTAGGACTGAGTCAGCAGCTTCCCTCGGCATGGGTTTGGCACCAAGTGCCCAACCCATGCCGAGGAAAGCTGTTGACCTGGGTCATGTTGTCTTGACAGGTCTCCTCTTTAATTCTCAGTCAAATTGTTTTTCATTGCTGTTGAAATCAGTTGAAAAAGGCTGAAGCAGATGACATTTGACCACCAGCTGGTTTTGGCCGGTTGAACGAGAAATGGTTAATGATAGACCTTACCAAGTTATTTATTCAACCTGAACTGCCTGATGAAAAAGTAATAATTCTCAGTACACTTTGAAGTGTGTAAATTTAATTTAACGTGCTGATCAGAATTGTGACATGGCATATTACAAGTGACAAGCATGCCAGAGTATAGTTGGTAGAAATGCATATGATGTGAACAGCATTGGAAACACAAGGTACTTTCTGGTAGCCTTGTAACTCTTTCGTAGGCCAATATCAACAAAATTTGATGTGCTCTCAATTGACGAAATAATAACAGATTCATATTTTGAGTGAACTGACCTTTCATCCTAGCACCAGCATGGTCACACTAAACATCATACAGTAAAGACCATATGAATGGGGTCAACAGGTAAATTCCAGATGTACTTCAGGTGCATTGTGACTGAAGGGCACTGGGGAAAGCTGTTGACTGGATCATAACTTGGCGAAGAAAGAATCAAGAGGAAAACTCTTGCTTGTAGCTGTATCAACCAGAGGTGTCTCAGGGTTAATTATGCAATTGTGCCTTTAGTCTTTGCATATAACTGGTTGACTGCTACACCGATACCTTTGTTTGGTTGCCAGTGGATACTGGTGACTTCAATAGTAGTTTTGTTTTCGTGCAGCACAAGTAAAATCTTGAGACATTCGATCAATTGACTAAGATTATGCACAAAATAATATTTCTGTGCAGATTAAATAGACCCAGATTAATGGAGCATGGTGTCTGTAGATGGCACCTCAGGTAACTTCCCCTGGTATAAACCTGCTGCAAGTGGAAACATGTGGCAATAAAAAAAAAACACCTGCTTCATTCATTGGTTGACAATGTCATGTGACACAGAAAAAGTGTGTCTGACATGCCCTATTGATATGTATTAACCACTGAGTGTGTGAGAAGATGTATTTCACCTGCTTAGCCACATACACTTTGTTTTCCAGACAGTGAATACTCAGTCTGCTTGTATCATGTATAGTGAAGCAAAAGTGTTTTCAACATGTTATGGTCTTGTATTCGAATTGGCAATTTTGAACACAGTTCTAAGTGGAACTGTGCATTAACTCATTCCATACTATGGTGACAGGCCTTGGTTAGTGCCAGAACCACTGACTTAAGACTATAGGCATATTGGTACTTGAATGAAAGCTCTTTTCATGAAGAATTTAAATATGCAATTGTCATCTTAGATCTAGGTAAATATACGGAAAAATCAGGGACTGGTATGGAATGAGTTAAAAGCAGCACTGTTGTATACATTGACATGTTTAATTTCAAGTATGTGGAAATTAGCTCAATGAAAGTGTTCTTTACTTGCAAGCAGAGAAGTCCATGTATAAATCCAGCATTATGCTTGTGTCACAGATTAACCCAGGTATAATCCACCGAAACATGTCGTGCACGGAAATGTAGTTTTTATGACTATCTGCATATTGAATTGTCAGCAATTATGTACAAGCATGTTTCTTTAAATATTATTGTAATTTATTTCTGTGAGATGCAAAGGAACCGACAGAAAGGCATATATATATATATATATATATATATATATACACACTGTCTTATGTGATTAACAAGAATGGAATCTATCCTCGTATTTTGAAAGCATTGTGTGCATGGATATTTATTTCATGCTCCAGAAACCGTTTGTGTGGTTTAAAGTATAACTTCCCATTATAACAATGCATGGTGAGAAAGATGTAAAATTCTCACCAAAATTAACATTATACTCTTGTAGAAGGGCAGCTATGTACATGTATGGTGACAAATTGCATTTTCTATTATTGTGTGATCTTGTTGGGTGACCTGAGCTTATCCTTTCTTACCTGAAGGTAATTTTTTTCAAAAGAAATGGTCAACATCCTGTGACTGTCCAGCCTTTTCTGCCAGTGGTGACTGGTACAATCAGAGTGACAAAGACTTTGAATTTGAATGCCCGAGTGAGAATGGGTGCCTTTGAATATCTTTGATGGTCAATAAACACGTCACATTTGCTAATATGTAGTTAGCATTTTCTTTACCATTGTGCAGACTTATTGCATTTCATTTGTTGTATTATGCTTCATCCCCACATTACATTTGTTATATGCTGCCCTTCTGGTCTGTGAGCTAATATTTAGAGACCTGGACATTCCTGTAGATGCCTGGTCCAGGACTGATGCCCGCTGATTGGCATTCAAGCCCCATGTGTTAAAGTCAGTTATTTTCTGGCTTCTTCCAGGTGTGCTTCTGGTTTTATATGTTTCGCTTTTAACTTTTGACAGTAAAGAAAAGACATCTTGTGCTGAAGTAATGTTATGAGGTGGTTCCCAAACATCTTGTGGGACTTTTTTCAGACAGTAGCTCATGAGTTGTATCCACTCCAAGCTTCAATTCCATCTTGGAAAAAAAAGGTCTCTGTATACTTCTGGACTGGGGGCTTTTAGATGAAGTGCCCTCGAGGAGTTACTTTGGCACTATTACCAGACCTCTGGTATTGACCACTCATTAGGTCTCTCATTTTGGCTTCTTTTGCATCCAACTGTGTTCTACTCTGTAGATGTTTTTTTGCAGTTTGACTATCGTTGTCTTTGTTATCTCATCTAACCTGTCTGTGGTGAAGATTATTTCCTATTGCACCTTCAGACTTGAGAAATTTGAAGTTTCACGAGCTGGTTACTTCACTGGGTGCTAGTTTCATCAACATGTAGTTCCCACATTCTCCTCATTACAACAGCATGGTGTCCAGTGACAATTTTGGCAAGAGGTACACCACGGGACATGCACTGGCCAGCTGGGAGAACCACCAGTGCTGCCAGTTGTGCCCAAAAAAGCATGGGGGAGGCAGGGTCAGATGCCCATGCAGCATCTGTAAATGCTGCCCCCAGAATACTGGCAGTAGATGGCTAAAGCTGAGAAAAAGATGCCAGGCCACAGTGCAGGCTATGGCCTTGTATTCATCACTACAGCCTCCATTTTCTATGCCAGCAAGTCTCAAAACCATGAAACTTGTGAATGTTGAGTCCAACAGCAGCACCAGATGCAGAAGGGCCTGGATCTGCCATCATATATACTCAGCTGGCTCCCCAGCACTTGACTGGTCTACGGCTACCATTTCTGTTGATACTAGTGTGGATGAGACTTTCCTGGAAGAAGTCATTGTGAATGTCATCAACAGGGCCTGGATCTGCCATCATATTGACTCAGTTAGCTCCCCGACACTTGACTGACCTCCGTCCACCATTTCTGTTGGTACTAGTGTGGATGAGACTTTACTGGAAGAAGTCATTGTGAATGTCATCAAGAGGCAGGTCCCTTTGATGCTGGTCCAGTTCCAGGCCTCCATGTAGGAATGGTTATGGACCCAGCCTTCACAGGCTCCACGTGTTTCTTTCTCCATTACCAAGTGACCTGTTTTTGCAGTTAGGTCCACCAGTGGCTCCCTCTATGCAGGACTGGTCCTGGGAGAAGGTACAGAAGGGAGAGCATGAGCACCAAAGCAGACATAGGTAGAACCACAGAGAAGGTTTCACTCTGGGTTGTGCACCCTGGTTCTATCATTGTACATGGACCACAGCGAGACTTCAGCTGCAGAGCACATGTACCACAGACCAAGAGTATCTTCATAAAGCTGGTCCCCACCTCACCCAATACACAAAGCAATGTCCCTGTCTCCAACCAGCCCTGGTGTATAGACTCTGGAGCATTCTCTGCCTTGTCTTTATTCTCTGGCACTGTCACCACCTCACTCATCTAAGTTACTGGCAGAAGATCCATCATCTGCTGTCCAGAAAGACTGGTTCCTGTAACTGACCTGGGACTGCCCACTTCTTTGGGGGTGCGTCTACTTCTTTCCCACTACTGCAGCCAAGTTAGAAGGTTCACTAACTGCCCACACCAGCTCCACAGATCCCATTTTTCATCAGAGAAAATGATCAAGCTTACCAGAGGCTGGGTTTTGGTGGTACAGACCATAGGCATCAGCATGGATCATCCTGAACCAGTGCTAGCCTTTGGTGGATCAAACCCCAAGTCCAGACTCCCTGCAGACCACTTTAAACCACAATCTCTGAGATAATATTAAGGGCATAATCAATTGGGATATTATCCTGCCACTACTGGGCCTACAGATACCTTTGTAACCAAACTGCAACTGGCCTGAAAAGCAGCATTGTATCTTTTCCATGCCTTCAAACCAAGTAGATAAGGAGGAGGAGGAGTCTGGTCCACCCAATTCTTGTTCTCCACATGGAGTTCAAGCACTTCCTGCGACAGCATCATTGGTAACTGATTGGCACCCCAAGTACATCAGTGGGGAAGATGGCCAGGCTTGTACTACAGGACATCACAGTCTGCCTTTTCATAAGGAAGAGGGGGCATGAGGACTCCAATGTGGAGAAAGTGAACAAGCTTCCAGATGACACCATTACCAGGGATAACATTGACCTCATGAACCACTTCCAGAGCCAGGGTCTGTGATCACCGAAGAAGTTGTGACCCTCAGCTCCTAGGCTGATGTCACAGCACCCATGTCTTACACCTAACTGTCAACTCTCCTGATTCTGTAGTTCTTGGGGAAAATCTAGGAGAAGGTGGAACTAATTTTGATCACTCCTTGGTCAAGTGAAGAAGCAAAGGGCAGAGGAGATTGTTGAGCTGTCCTTCAGCCCCCTTGTGCCCTCCCAGCTTGGCTGACACATAGGCTCAAGGACAAGGGAGGATATCAAAAGGAATATTATATTTTCCTGACAATGGGAATAAAGAAAAAGTTATGGAATACCAAGTAAAATATTTTTGTCAAAAAAGTGAAGAACAAGAGTATTTTTGTCAAAATGAATATCACTATGGCATAGATAATGAATCTTCAGAATAGGATACAATAAGATTTTGTATTTGAAATCTGTGAATAAAGAACCTTACCTTTAGCCTTGATTTTGCTCTGTTTTATTGAACAGACATGCATATACTACCTTTAATTTTGCTCCGTTTTATTGAACAGATATGCATAAACTACCCTTAATATTATTCCGTTTTATTGAACAGACATGCATATACTACCCTTAATTTTGCTCTGTTTTATTGAACAGACATGCATATACTACCCTTTATTTTGGTCTGTATTATTGAACAGACATGCATATACTACCCTTAATTTTGGTCTGTATTATTGAACAGACATGCATATACTACCCTTTATTTTGCTCCGTTTTATTGAACAGACATGCATAGGCCTCTACTACCCTTAATTTTGTCTGTTTTATTGAACAGACATGCATGTTCTTGGTTTTACGTTATTTCTATTGAATAAACAGAAGAATTCTGCCACCTGCTGGCTGCCTTGATGTCTCAACAGCAATAATATTAGAGTTGAATGATATTAGCATATGCCAGACACAGCTTTCTTTCAACTGGTCCACCAGCAAGTTCCTGAGAAATGTGTACCTGGATGATATCTTAACCACGTAATACATAAGACTTCCACTTGTCCAGGAGGGTATCCGGAAATTTGTATTCTCTTGTGGAGTTTGCCTAAGGGATTTTCTTGTGGAGTTGGCCTAAGGGAGTCTATAACCATCCATTGAGGACACCTTTTTAAATAGGAACAGCGAACTCCAACCTCTTTGCTGAAAAAGTGTAAAGAGGTGTTAGTATGGAACTGATTCATAATCACTAGCTGATTCTCAATAGACCAGTTCATGGAACTTGGGTTTATTCGATTCGCTTCGGGCAGCGCACCCTGCTTTGTTTACATTTTGTGCTCGACCACGCTGGCCGGATTACACATGGAAGCATAAGAAAGTAAAACACAGGATGTGCTTGGATTTAACGAAAAATCAAACCGCCAGCAAACTATAAATGCACGTTTCACCACTGATTTGACATTCTAGGTAAAAAATTTGCACTGTTCAACACAATCCATGCTGTTAGCCGTGGCATCTGTTGTAAACATAATGACGGCGTGGGTCCGAATCGGCCGCTGCTGATTGGACAATCAGGCCAACAATAGAATGCATAATTAATTACAGTTTGTAAAAGTTGGGTACAACTCGGTAGGAACAGGTCTATTCAACCCACTTAACATGCCTCGACAGATGTGATCAACACGCATATATACTTAAAATAAAAAGTATATGACATTATTATTTTATTACCTTATACATAGCAATAGAATACCTCTATTACAACAACTCAAGGGACCAAAAAGGTCTCTTAATGTAGAGTTTGAGTAGTCTTGGCAGTGGCAAGAATTTAAATAAGCATAAACAAAAACAAAAACAAAAAAAAACACAAAAAAAAAAAAAAAAAAAAAAAAAAAAAAAAAATCCAGGGACTGTAAATTTGGTTTTAAAATAGAAATGACCCCTTCACAGAAGTACTGGTCCTAATTGGAGTTTTATAGTGAAAATAAACGTGGTTCACTCTTCAAAGGAATTCAAATTAAACTACTGGTGACCGTATTTTGTGGGGCGTGGGGTTGGGGTTGGGGGGGGGAGGTTATTTATATCCGTGCCCACCTATTTGCATGTTAGTGTAATAAGTGGGTATGAAACCTGTCAAAATTACTTCAATTATCTTCTGTGATTGTATTTGTAGCCTGTTTCAAAATATGAGTTTCTTACAAATTTGAAATAAACCAGTGTTAATATATTTTAGGCATAGTTTGTGTTTCAATGGCCCTGCAATCAAACTGCAGCTATGGCGTATAAAGAGATGTAGTTCTCCCGTAAAGTATCACTTTTGTAACATGTAACCTACATAAGTGTCAATCAGTTATTTACAACAGTAATTAAAGATATTCAACCAGTATAGTAGGGGTAAGTATTTGCTATTGTGTGAATAAGGTGAATAAGGTGCTCCCTCTCTCTCTCTCTCTCTCTCTCTCTCTCTCTCTCTCTCTCTCTCTCTCTCTCTCTCTCTCTCTCTCTCTCTCTCTCTCTCTCTCTCTCTCTCTCTCTCTCTCTCTCTCTCTCTCTCTCTCTCTCTCTCTCTCTCTCTCTCTCTCTCTCTCTCTCTCAAGCAAAAGCTCATCGGTTCTTGTCTCTGTTGACCCGGAAAAGGAAGCATTTTAGGCAGCGCATATTTACCCAACTACATCGCTGTATTTTGTGTGTAGACTAGTCTATTTTATTTGAAAAGGGACGACGTTATTTTTGACTTATAAAATAGTTTTCGACTGCATTTAGCATGTGTTATATTAAATTTGACATCACCAGATAAACCAGGCTATTTCTTCTTTTTTGTTTTCTTTTTTTCTTTTTTTCCCCCCGGTTGCGAGAATTGATTCATTTCAGCCGGTTATATTTCAGCCTCATGGCCCACATTAGAAAGAACATAATTGAAAACAACCCAGCCCAGAAAAAAAACTGCTGTGTTTCCGGTTGCGCGACCGTGCAAAAAAGGCTGATCGTAATTTATTTCTTATGAAAAAGCAAAATCTTTTATTATCCCGTTAAAATGACTATGTGAGTTGCTGATTTCTATTGGTTCATCCCGGTTCTCATAACCCAAACTGACCAACCAGAGCGATTGTTGTTGGACACTTGCAGAGACACATGTTAGACCGCCTTTGTGAACATGGATGGGGCATGTGGAGATGTGCGGTCATCTGTTTGCACGGAGGACGAATCTGGTGTTTGTTGTATGAAGCTCATTTATTTGAATAGACAAGGAACAAAGACCAAAGTTACAGCAGGCATATCAGAGCACTGTCCGCATAAAATGACAGAATATGTCGTATTCTAGAGAATCACAGTCAGGTGCCTCACATGTGTTCTTGTGCCTGTGAATCTGTATGCGGGGTTGGCATTCAAGCCAAGGTCAACCGTGCGGCGATGTTCATCCATACTTTTACTAGAATGTTTGAGACGCGTTGATGTATTATCAGTTAGGATTTGTTTAAAGACATTGTAAGTAATATATTTTGCTTGGTTATGTGAAAATTTGAACTGTCTGGGACCAGGGACATATAACACGTCCCTGCTGGGACCAACAGAATGCTCGAAGGATCGCAATTTCGCCGCAACCAAAATGGTGCTCCAATGTACCCGCTGCAAAGCGAGAACCGATCACAATTTTCTGGGTGCAATGGGGGTCTTGGGATGTGGGATACAAAGTCAATTTAATGGGATTAAAATAAAAATTACATGTATATAAGTTAGGAATACTAGGAGTCTCCCATAATAGATCGTGAAATTAAGGGTTTAATTACAGCACTGCAGGCATAAGGAATTTGTGAAAAAAATCATATTTCGTCATTTACTACTATACTCTGGCAGAATGCCAGGTATTGACATGCACAAGCTCTCATTTTTTTTCCTCTCTCGCTGTATTTTCCCCCACCAGTCTTCATTCAACAAGGAAATGATGCCAGACAAAGACCATTTGGAGCCATTCTTTAAGACATTTGAAGTGTGAAAGTTCAGTGTTATTTAATTGAGATGCTAGGGTGCCTGGCATTGATACGTGTATGTTTTGAATCAATCAAACAATACAAATCACAATATGTTTAAATAGATAGACAGCTACTTGTCTCCTTAAAATTTTGTTAGGATTCTCAAAAAGATGTGTTGCCAGTGGAATGTTTGTCAAGAATAATTTTTGTTCATAGTTTTCAAGAATTTGGGATTCACAGCAAATAAAATTTTTAAAAAACCTGCCTACCTACCCACGTACCTACTTATTCACTTACTTACCTACCTATGTTTTTTTGTTGCTTCCCCGCAACTGGAAACAACATTTTTTAGGCCTCACCAACACTACTTGCCTGGTCAGGACTTAGCAGAATATAAGTGCAAATCTCGTTTAACATTACACTCTTATTTTCAAGTTCCCGAAGAAAGTTACCACCTGTAACATGATTTTTAGACTCACAATCACTTTTTAGCTCAGCTGACTTACTAGTCAGGCTGAGCTTTTAGGAGGTCTTATCAGTCAGCTCAGTTTATAGGACGCTCCGTCGTCTGTCCGTTCGTCCACAATTCACATTTTCGACTTCCCAAAAATGGTCTGCCAGATTTACTTCGAACTTCGTGGGCATGTACCTTTGTTGCATCTCCACAAGTGTATTCAAATGATCACGCCAGTGATTTTTGAATTTTCTATGATTTTTAAAAAAAATCTTTATCTTCTCCGAAACCTCTCACCCAATTGCTTTGATACCACACATGAACACTCCTAAGACTCTAGTTCTTAATTTGCTCACAGGTGGCGCTGCAATGTTCCCTAATTTTTTCATACTTTTTTTTGTGTTTTTGCTGTATTCGACTTTTTTTCCAGAACTGTCACTCAGATTAAGCTGAAACTTGGAGGATATGCTCCTTGAGGAAGGGTCAAGCAAGTTGTTCACAAGGTGGCACTGCTGTAGATTACTGATTTTTAATGATTTTTTTTTTCAATTTGGGTATTTAGCGGTAAATTCAGCTTTCCTGTTGATTAGTATATATGTCAATGGACATTCTACTACAAAATCACATTTCGACTTTTTCTCGGAATCTATCAGCCAGATTGACTTCAAACGTGGTGGCAATATACCTTGAGTGGGTCTCTACCAGGTTTCTTCAAATGGTTGTGTTCCATTCATTTTTGGATTTTTTTCTGAATTTGTGAGGGTCTGCCGCATAGGGGCACCCTTTCTGTTTTGGGGTTATCTGTCAGTCCGTCCACATCTCCGTTCATCCGGATGTCCGTCTGGATGTTCACATTCTCGTTACTACGATATCTATAGATGTCATTCATGTATTTTGCTCAACTTTGGCAATATGCGTACCTTACCTGGCAAGATGAACCGATTAGATTTTGGTGTCACCATGACCATGACCTAATTTGAGCAAATGGCAGCTTAATTACATGCTCATTAGGGTTTGTTACCACAACATCTCCAGAATGTTCCAATGCATTTTGCTCAAATTTGGCAGTATGCTTATGTAGCATGCCAAGATGAACTGCATCCGACATTAAAAAAAAATATTCAGTGTTGCCCTGTGCTGGAAATGTCACTTGTGGTATACTTGAGACAAGGGCACGATAAAACTACTCCTCAATCAACAAAAATTAGAGGAATGTGAAGCTCAAGACTACATGGGAGAGTTTGTTTGCAGCAGGCATAATGCAGGCAATTAAGTCAAATTACAGAGTCTTTGACACACCGAATCACCATGTCTGAAGTCGAGACTGTTCGATAAGCAGCAGGTGGCTGCGGCTGTCTTCTGTAAGTATGCTTTAACTGGGCATAAATGGTCCGGTAATGATGAAACCAGGCGCTCCGTTATTGTCCTCTAGACAGAACTTCTGTAGTTCTCGAGATTGATTAGGCTCACTTGTGACTCAATCCCCTGGTAAGTGGCCGTGTTCCTCAATATGAAAATGTATCCACTGTCAGCTGTCTAGCAGGCAGTGAGGTAAGAGATGTGTTGCTCTTAACACGTGCAGTAATGTGCATATATATATATATATATATATATATATATATATATATATATATATATATATATATATATATATATGTATATATATATATATATATATATATATATATGGCATTTGATGCAGTAAAATTTAAGTCACTTTCTTCGATTCACTTTGCCCGTTTCTATGGTGAGGTAGTATTAGAGCTAAAATAGAAAAAACTACGTTCTTTATATTTCCTTCAACTCTAATAAATAGTTGTGTCATGTGTTACCAATGGCAGGTCTCGAATTTGTATGGGTATTTCTCCGGTATTATTATATTTTTATGAAATGAAAAACTGCTTTAATTATTATCCCATGTGCAAAAAGCCCTCCATTTAGTGTGTTCGTAAATTGACTCTTATGGAAGATACATGAGTAAAAATGCAGACAAAATTTACAGGAAAGCAGCAAAAACAGAAGATAATATCTGAGCGCTTACGTTAGAAGCAAGTACAGAAATTATGATTCAGGATTAATTTGTGATTTTAACCATAATTTGATAAATACAAAAACTACTTAATATAACTTTGTCCACATTCAATAATTTTAAAATATAGCGCTGTTCCATGGGATCAGTAGATTTTGAAATCCTCGCGGTTAATGGACGTAATTCAGAATTATTACGTGTGTGAAAACTTAGCACTGAAGTTTATAATAAAATACTTTATTTCTTTAATTATGATTGGGAAAATAGCCGGAGGCTAATTCAAATTCCTGTCCTCGAGTAAATACAACTACATCGAGATATGTGTATATTTCATACAATACAGCTAGAAAAGACAAAAAGAAAAAAAAAAGTACAAAAAAATAACCAGTAGAAAATGCACTGATACCATGTATTGAGGAGATTTGACAGACAAGTTTGATATTCCATGAATACAGTTGCATTACGTACTTGAGGGGATCTTTTGGAATTTTCAATGAACTGCATGGTTGCCTCAACAAATAAACATTACAGTGATATGATGCTATGTCAGTTCCACATAGTAGTAAATGCACTTTTTCACAATTCCATAATCGATTAAGGTTAAGCTTTAGATTTTCGTTCAAGATAATGCCGGAAATCCTTGCCAAAGAATTTGTCTCGGAATGTCATAAAGTTAACACTGCAGTAAATAATGGTTTACAGTTTCAGAGGGACAACTGCAGGAGCAGTTGGGACTTTCACTGGTGTAACGTGGAAGGGTGTACCAAAGTCGGGTACGTGATGGAATGACAGAATTTTTCAATAAAGAAGTACGTGTATTAACCTGGGAGCACCCGTGAATATTGCGTAAAAGGTCATGGACCCTCTCACTGTTAGGTTGGGAGATCAGCGCCCTCAAGTGGTCAGGACAAGTACTGCGAGTTATTTTATACTAAAAACCAGCTTTTGGTATAACGTCCAATTTCCAGGCTAAGCAAGCCAAGACACGATAATATTTTCTACCGACTTGGTGTATTCATTGCACCCGAGACAAGTAATTATGCCTTACATTGAACAAATTCGAGCATATTTTTGTACCGCGTCCAGAGCAGGTGAAGCATATTCAGGTGTAAGTCGTATGAAAGATATGTATACACTCCAATGCATTACAGGGCAAATTAAACATGCATGATCCGATGCGCCCTATTCGAGATGATGCCTTATCACACATATTTTTCATGTGGCTGTCCCAACACAGCTTATCAGACCAGGCAACACCGAGATGTTTAAGCTCAGGTACACGTGGCATAAAGACAATTCATCATGTTTTGGCTTTTTTATATTTTAACAATTTTTTGCCTAGATTTCTGAAGATTAAAATCTACTTTTCAATTTTACCCATTCCTGAACAACCTGCAAATCAGCATAAAATTGATGATTGTGCCCTCCACAATTTCAAAAGTGTTGTATCGTCTGCAAAATAGGTACATTTTGCAGGTAATATCATCCACCAAGTCGTCTGAAAAAATCAAAAGCAACAGGCGGCCTAGGACACTAACCTGGGGGACTCCAGATTATATTTTTACCCACTCGGAGAAGATGCCCTCAATGCCTATTCTTTGCTTTCTAAAATTTAAATATGATCTAATCCATGAAAGCAGTAGGGCATGTACACCTACATTTTGTAATTTTAATAATAGACCACGATGCCAAACACGATCAAAAGCATTTGAAATGTCTAAAAATATCACGCGAACTTCTTTTTCCCTATCGACTGCTTGACTTAGTCAATGTACGATGCTAATTAATTGGTTAACATTGCTTTTCATTTTTCTAAACCCAGAGTTGCAATGTGTCAATATATTATGGCCTGTCAGAAAATCGTACAATCTATTAAAACACACAATTCAAACTCTTTATAGTACAAAGTAGAGAAACTGGTCTGTAATTCTTAACCACTTGAGGATCGTCTTTTTTAAAGATAACTGACACACAGCTACCTTCCACAAATCAGGAGAGAGAGAGAGAGAGAGAGAGAGAGAGAGAGAGAGAGAGAGAGAGAGAGAGAGAGAGAGAGAGAGAGAGAGAGAGAGAGAGAGAGAAGTGCAGAGCGAAAAATTAAACAATAAGCCAATGGAACATGAATATAGTCAGCAAATAAATGTAAGACCTTATTTGGAATTCCATCAGGACCACCTGTCTTGCTAATTTGTAACCTTTTAAGCGAGGTCAGAACTCATTATCTGCAGTGATAAATGCTGTCCAGCCTTTGATCCGTTCTATAAGTAATTGCACGTAACTCAGAGACGAAATCGTTCTTTATCCACAAGTAAGCAAAATAATCATTCAGGCAACCCATAATCAATTAATGAACGTATCAGTTACCTTGAGATCCACCCACAAGTTTGCTTCAAAGTTTGCCACCACTTTTTTGGTTCTGTTTTTTTCTTTTGTTGTTGTTGTTGTTGTTGTTGGAAAGAATGTCATGTACTTTTGTATAATAATCACATCTAGTTATCCTGATCACAAAACATCTTCATTTCTGAGCCTGCGATACCACATCCAGTCATTTTCACTGGCAGGCTTTTTACCCATCTGTAGACGCTGTCCCGAACTCGCATGTGTTAGCGAAGATTGGCGGTCATGAATGGCTTATCCTTGGGTCTTATAGTAAACTGTTTTTGTGGTATACATTCTGACGCCACATCTGATTGAAAATCCGTTATACATTGACAAGTGTCATTAATATTATCATCAACTAACATAGCGTCCCAAGAAGCTGACAGCAAGTCGTGCATTTTGGTATAATCAACCTTAGCGTATTGCCAAATAATCTTCTTAAAAGAATTTAGTTTTCTGATACAAATATTTGTTGTAAGTAAAAAGCATTGGTGATCAGAAGTGGAGATAGGTGCCAAGTTTAAGGCAGTACACTTTACAGTATCTTTAATGACAAACACAAGGTCTAGTAAAGAATTTCCTCTTGATATTTTAGTGACAAGCTGCTGTACATTTAAACAATTGCCTTCCCATTCGAAAGTAGTGCTACAAATTCCATCATCCCAGGAAATTCCCCGAAGGTTAAAGTTATCGCTACACCCCACCTGATCTGCTATGATCACATCTGAAAGGCTGAATACTTGAATATGTTAATCTTCATTGACAATAGAATTTCCCAGGTTAGTCTCATTTAAACAAATTATATCTATGCTTGTATGGAGACATAAAGTTCATCCATTTTGTTATTGGCCATCAAACTATGTACATGTAGTGCAATAAGTCCATGATATCCTATGTGCCATGGCTGGGGTTTTGATGAAATTCTCCAGACAAAATTAATACCAGATCATAAAGTATCTGGGACATTGAAAAATATAAGGACACAGAGAACGAAAAATTCATTAATATCAGAAGAAAGGACCCAGTATAAGTATACACTCTGAAATTTGTTTGTCCTCAGATACACATTCTATCTTAACATAACAGGGGGCGTTACACTGTGTTTCTCAAATGAACACAAGAAAAAGATATTTCTTGCTGCTGCTCAGCACAGCAAGTCATATATAATGATACAACAAGAGGGAGGACAGAGGGTTAGAATTAGGCAGGCAGTTGGGGTGGGGAGTATTATTGTTACAGGAAAGATAGGACCTTTTGTGGGAAGGACAGGGAGAACAGGATGAGGGTGTGTTTGCCAGGGGCAAAGATTAAAGACGTAAAGGAGCATGTAGAAGGGATAGTAAAGAGTTATGGGGAGTGCCCAAAGTTCATGGTCCAAGTTGGGACTAATGACCTGTCAGACAGGGAGGATGGGGGAGTGGGGAGGGTAGGAACTGAGACAGTTTTGGGAAGGTATGGGGACTCTTTGACTACATAAGGCAGTTAGATTGTGAGCCGTTAGTAATGGGGATCCTACCAAGGTTTAAGGTGAGTTGCTGGGAGGCTAACAACATTTGTGGGATATGATAAGCAGCTGGGTAGGATGTGCCGGGAGATGGGTATAGCTTTCAGGCAGGTATGGGAGGAGTTTGTTGGTAGGAGTGAGTTGTTTGCCGGGGATGGTCTCCACCCCAGTCAGGTAGGAGGAAATAGGTTAGTGGAGACAGATAGTGAGTTTGTGCAGCAGCAGGGAATCTCGAAATCCCGGTGTCTACCAGGCAGCCTCTTGGGCAGAGTGGTAGACGTATGCATAGATAAAATACAAGGATGTTGAATAACAAGACCATGAAAACATGATATCTCAATTGCAGGGGATATAGGAACAAGATAGCAGAGATAGAAGATGTAACAGAGGGTCAGGGAATGGACATTGTAACCCTAACAGAAATGCATATCAGAAAGGAAGAGATAAGTAGTGACATGCCCAGGAGGGTATGAGCTGCTTGGTAGAGGGAGAGAAAGCAGCCAAATAAAAGGATGAGCAGTAGGGTTCTTAATAAAGAAGGGGTAAAGTGGCATGAGATATGATAGGATTCATGGGAAGAGGACAGGGAGGTCAAAATGAATGGAAATAAAGTAGCAGTAGGTGTAGTATATGTGGGTTGCGAGGGGTTAACCGATGAATGGAATCATCACATATATGATAGGATGAGAATAATGATTGGTGACATTCATTAGCAGGGCTACCAGATTATGATAGCTGGGGATTTTAATGGGCTCATAGGAAATGGAATGAGTGGAATCAAGGGAGAGTAACCAGGTTACTGAATTTCACAAGGGACTCTGGTCTGAGGATAGTTAATATGAAAGTACAATGTACAGGAAAGCGTCCTTGGACATCTGCTGAAAGGTAGACAATTATCAGTTATATTTTTAGTGGACAGTGAAGTATTTGAAATGACACAAAGATGCGGAACAGACAAGGAAGGTAAATTGGATATAGACAGTGACCATAACTGGATGATATCCTCAATTAACATGCAGTGTCAAAGAAGGAGCAGAAGAAAGACTAGATGGGTGTGGAATATAAAGGAGGAAAAAGACTAGGCAGAGTATCAAGAAAGTCTAAAAGTTGAATTATAGAATAGATCGGAGAATGAAGGAGAATTACAGGAAATGAATAAGGACCTGAACAGAAGGGTTCTTAAGGTGATACAGCAAAAGATAGGTAGAAAGAAAGTCCCGGTTGAAAATCCAGGGTATAGAATATATCCACAGTTGAAAGGAGCCATGAAAAGAAGCAGGTTAAAAATGAAGCATAGGGATTCGCCAAGAAAAACAGATACCCTGAAAGTGATATAGAGAAGCTAAGAGAAAATATATGGAATGTAAAAGAGATGAAAGCAGAAAGGAAAGCTAGTAATAGTGAATAACTAAGAATATAAGGGGGAGTGGGGGAGAAGGATCAGTCATCTTTTGGAAACAGGTTAATTGGCAAAAACGGAATAAAGCACAAGAAACCACACCCAGAGGGAAATGGTCAGATAAAAAGGAAGAAATACAGGAAGCACTAAGGAAACAATGAGAAGTTAATAATCCACAGCGTGGTCAGGGAACAGTACCAGGGTGCCCAGCAGAGTACACACAGAATCAATGGGATCCGAAGATGTGTTGCAGAATCAGAAGTGTAGAAGTTAAAATTATAGCAGTTTAACAGATGCAATTATGCGAAGCTCCAAGACCAGATAATGTCATGACAGAATTTATAAAGAGAAGGTCAGAGGAAATTAAAGATAATTTTACAGTTACTTTTTAATAGGGTTATTGAGAAAAGTACGAGTACCAAAGGAATGGAATAAACTCAGGATTTTGTATATTTCAAAAAGAACCCAGCAGACTAATTGGACCAGTGTAGGCACTTTGCCATTTCGTCAAATGTGGGCCGTAGAATAATGTACCAGAGACTAAGTAGAATAGTTGAAAGGCTTGGTCTTCTGAGGGAAATTCAGTATGGATTCAGACCAGGTGGAGGGTGTAGGTGACCACATCTTCACATTGATCCAGGTGTTGGAATTGGCAAGACAAAAGTGGAAAAAAGTCTTCATGGGTGTCTTAGATGTGGGAAAAGCTTATGAAAGGGTATAAAGCGATACCCTATGGAAAAAAATAAGTGGACTAGGATTTGCTGGAAATTTTCTAGAAATTCTAAAAGCAATGTATGAAAATGTAGACTGTACACTTTCATTAGAAAAGGTAGAAGTAGAGAATGCACGTGTGGACATAGGCCTGGAGGAGGAATGTGTGCTGTCCCCAATTTCATTTGCTCTGTATATTAAGGCGTTGGAGGATCAGTTAATGGAGTATGATGAGGGAATAAAGGTAGGTGATCTAAAAAATCAAGGTTATTTTTTGCAGATGACATTGTACTCATAGCAGTCCCAGAAAGAACTAGAAGATATGCTGAGCAGGCTAGTATGGGAATAAATGGAGGTTAGAAGTCAGTAACGATAAGAGTAAAGTCATGGCTCTTGGGAAAAAAAGATTGAAATAAAAATGGAGAATTGGGCAGTTCCAAATTCCAGAATGTAGAGGAAAGTTGATCAAAATTGGGGAGGTGGACGGGTATGAATACCTAGGAGTTAAAATAAAAGCAAAGTATGTATCAGGTGGAGTAAATTGAGCAAAAAGTGAATCGTGCAAAGAGAATGACAAAAGCTACAGCTCTGAACAGTTTCAACAGAACGTACACAGCAAGAGTATTATGGGACAGCGTTGCAATACCAGGAATGATATTTGGCTAAGATGTGCTTTCAATAAGTGAGGGAGATATCAAGGGAATGGAGAAAGCACAGAATGAGGTGGGGAAATGAATACTGGGAGCACCGCCATGTACAGCAATCGAAGCAGTTCTAGGAATTTGGGATGGAATAAAATCAGAAAAAAGGATTGCCAAACCAAAGTTAAAGTACTGGGGGTATCCTACAAGCCGTAAGCGAAGGCAGGTGGTGCAGGAAGGTTTACAATGAGGCAGGCAAGGAACAAACAAGATGGGTCAAAGACATAGATAAGTTAGCAGAGAGACATGATTTAAAAGGATATGATGAGTT
This sequence comes from Hermodice carunculata, assembly GCA_964020975.1. Lineage (NCBI taxonomy): Eukaryota > Metazoa > Annelida > Polychaeta > Eunicida > Amphinomidae > Hermodice > Hermodice carunculata. The sequence goes on from OZ026624.1 coordinate 84,834,232, forward strand.
TGATGACTGGAAAGTGTATATAGATAATACTATTACAGAGGGTTAGAAGGAGGACTGGAAAAGAAGATTCAGGGAAAAGAGTACATTAAAAGCATACAATGTATTAAAAAAGGCAACAAAAAGTTTGTGTTGGATGGAGGGATGGAATCCAGGCTTCTTCTGCAAAGTAGAGCATAAGTAATCGATCTAGGAAATGGAAAACAGAAGTGGACTACAGATGGAAATGGAAAATCTAAGGTATGTAGACAAGAGGCAGATGAGACAGTGGATCATTGGCTGTTGTGGTGTGATGCATATAGAGAGATAAGCAAAATTTTTTTTCAGAAGGTGGCACAGTGAAGATTATAATTACTAGGGCTTAGAAGAGGTTTAGTGTTTAGGGGAAGAGGAATATGTTACAATGGTTTTAGGTTGAATTGTGGCTTTCTGGAAGGCAGAAAAGTACTCAGGACTACCTGGTAGGATGCTGGGAGAAACGAAATGAAATCACAGCAACAGGGTAAATTAGATTCCAGAGTACAGGGAGGAAAGATAATGGTAGTAGCCCTAATAAGGGCTCCCATGGGGTCTCCAATAGGAATGCCTGAGCCTCAGGGGCGGGGATAGGCTGTGTGAGAGCAAGTTTTTTTTTCTCCTAGGGGGAAGAGAGTACAAGCGAAGAGTGTAAGGGGGGTGGGTGGTATGTCCAGGACCAGGGGCCCACCACAACTGGGCAAGAGCGTGTGGTGGACCCTTTGCCTCGACTCTGGTCCTGAAAGACATGGCAGCACAAGCTGATGAGGATTACTATGGTTTCTTCCACCTCAGCTCCTTTTTTCTTTCCTTTTTTTTAAGTAGGACATATGTGTCACAGAGGACCTTGGCGGAAACGCAGAGAGCCAAAGGAGTATTATTATCATTATCTTGACTAGCTCTAAGTACCTGGTGACCTACAGTTGTATTGCAGCACCACTGACTTTGCGGAGTGATACAGTAAGCTATTCCTGCCTTTGGCGGGATTTTATAAGCACAGAGTTAACGAAAAATCAATGGCTGCGGGTAAAAGGTTATAGTGGAAAACTTCATGTAAGTGTATCTACTGGTAAATACCAATATAAAAGCAAAAGATGAAGAAAGAGACATAAAAAAGAACAAAACATTCTATTATAGATTCAATATTTGATATCACAGGCCTTGTGATAATTCGAATTACTATGCAAAAGGAATTAAGAAGCTCATTCAAAGCATAGTTATTTAATTATAAGTACAAAACAAAGTGTCGAAACCAGCACAAATATAAAAGCAAAGAGCATGTGTAAAAATGAGTTGGTGATATCGTACAAACATTCTATTCTAGATCAATTGAGTGAGAGTTGTGTACCATCTCTATAAATAAACAACCGATATTAGTCCATATGTTGCGGGTTGTCACAAAAAGGTCAGGTCAGATATATATCTGACGTAACATTTCAACAAGTGTTTCACAATACAAGAACATTTTAGCATTTTAACAAAGCGTTTAGCATACAAAGAGAAGCGCCACGTGGTCCAACCAAAGAGTTACAAAAAAAAAAAAAAAAGAAAAAAGAAAAAACAAAAGAAGAAAACAAAAAATAAAGAAAAAACAAAACAATAAAAAAAACAAACAAACAAACAAACAAATAAGCAAACAAACAAAGAAAAGGCAGCACGATAAAGTAACCATTAAATGATACAATAGGACCAAAGCTTTGAGGCCTAATATGCAGCTATAGCTTGGACAAGCTTGACAAATTCATGGGAAAATGTATCACACTCATTTGTCCCGTGTCATAAACATAGGATGAAAGTAAATGTGGCTATGTTTTCCAAATTGAGTCCAAAAATAGAGTTGTTAAGCCGACAAAGGTTCGCCCTCCCTTCAAATTTATTGAACGTCGTCTATAACAGTATCATATTGCCGTACTTTGACTATTGTGATACGGTTTGGGGAAAATCATTGTCAAAAGTATAAGAATATATTGCAACAACTGCAAAATCGATGTGCACGTATCGTCAGTGGCAACTTTGATTATACAGTTAGCCCTGTGGTTCTAATAAGGCAACTAGGATGGCAACATTTGGAAACACGACGAAATTTTCATTTAGCATCTTTGACTTTTAAATGTCTTAATTCGCAAGCTCCAGAGTATTTGGCAAGTAAATTTAATTACTGCAGTGAAATTTTGAGCGAAGCACCAGGAGTTGTTCAGATAAAAAAATGTATATACCCCGACCCCCCACCGAACAGTTCAAGTTGTCTTTAGCGTATAGTGGTACCAAGTATTGGAACATGCTGCCAACTGATATCCGGTCATCCAAAACCTTAGAGAAATTTAAAAGCAGATACCAGAAACATTTTTTCCCAATTCCTGGTATTAACATGGGCTCATTGCTTTTAATTACCTCTATTACCAGTTATTTCGATAACGATTATACATGTATGTTATTTGCATGATTATATTTTGTCTACATACTGTGATTGTATTATTATGATTGTAATTTGTCAACTGTGTAACCTTTTTTTATGTAATTGGGCCTCAGGTAAGACAGCCTTGGCTGATTGGGTAGTCAGTATAAATGTATTTGAATAAATAAATAAATCAGAGAAAGTGCATGTAAGTGACCCAGCATCTCAAGAAAGACCTCCATAGGTAAAGAGGATTTTAAATTTCAACAAGGGGTGATTCTCCGGTGAGTGATAATCACCGTCTTTTTACCCCTGTAGTGTGATTCAGGAATCAGGAATAATTTTATTCAATCAATATACAGTATGTTTCGACATTATCAGTTTATATAGTATAACAATGAACAATGTATTGATCCGGGAGACTCGTATTGAGGTAAGTATTTCACCGCTATCATACGAGCCACCCACGACATCATTTGGAACAACAGTTTTTGTTCAAATTATTAGTATTATTGTGGGTTATGAAATAATTAGTTCCATACAAAGTGTTACTGATATTAAGGCATCATCGAGGATCAAGTCAATTGATCAACCATTACAAACATAACAATCAAACATATTAAGGTGAATGTACTTTTGGGGTTCCTTTACTGTTTTTGCATTGACCTTCAGTGACACCGAAAGGTCAAACTGCCATATTGGTTTACATCTTGCGGGTCCGTAGCCAGACGTTGATTATGGGGTGTCTCCGTTCCAAAAATGTTGGACCTCTTCTCTATACTGGCTCACCATACTCTAAAGTTACAAATTGATTGAACCATATGCCCACATGTGTGCTGTATTAAAGACATTTTTGAAAACTCACCATCAACAGTATGCTTTCCAATGGGAAGAGTGTCATGCGAACATGTACCTTATACAGGTCTTGACATATTGAAAAAATGTGACTAAGATTATCCCGAAGGTCACAGGACCACTTCAGTCTGTGTACACAAAGTCTGAGCACAGGACTGTGACAATCGTGTTTTCATTTATCTTAAGAATCTTTGGCATGTTGTTAATGGCGTACTTGTGTGCAATATACTTCCTCGACGCACTGTGCCATGGGTATTTGTTTTGTCACCACGTTGAAACGTTTCTTTCTAACAGCCACACAAATATTCTTTGTTGATTTTGAGACTAGAATAAATCGTATTTGAACGAATTGTGATATGTATCTTTTTCCATGTAGCAAGCTTATTCTTTGGCATGGTGTTTTGTGGAATCACATTTATTTGATATCACGTGTGTTGTTTGTTGTGGGTTAGAGTATCAAAACAATGAAGACGGCACTTGTCATGACGATCTGAGTCAATCGTATGGGTTGTAATCACCTTATACGTGGCTGTATACACGAGTACGACATAATCCTACACGTAATCACAAGTTTTGAGGAGAGAAAAACCATCACCTGAGGTTCTCCTTAAAACGACATAGAGCTGGAACAAACTAACCCCCCCCCCCCCGACAGAGAGAGAATGCCGTTATTAATACGGTCGATAGGTGTTCACTGTGGCAATGTTCATTACGGTAATAAGGTATGGATAATGTTTAGTTTAAAGGTATTTATTTTACCTGGTTGGTCCTATAGTACATTGAGATGACTAATACATGGGTTTTCCAGAACATGGAGACACACAGTAAGCATTACAAGACACAAAAGACAATACAATTGTTCCCATGTGTACTATCTGTGAAAACTCAGTACAAGTATTAAGATTTCGTTACATATAAGATACAAATTAAACCAGTACTAAGTTTGGTTCAATAGTATGACATTTAGTTCAATACGTAGTTGAAAAAGTGTGGTACTGATAAATTTGCATGGTCCAAACCAATGATCAATACAGTAACTAAAACATTTACATGATAACGCGTCTGGTATCTATAATGTACTGCTGAACTGCATCACAGATCTGGATATTAAGGCAGTTCGAAACCTCGTTACTGCCACGGATAAATATTTCAACTAATCTGTCACTGCTAATATAGATTATAAGATGGGGGCTAAGCGCCGGAGCAATAAAAGGAATAACAGTATTAAGTAATTTGTTTATCTGAACAATGTATTTGGGACAGAAAAGGAGAAAATGCTTGGTGTCATCAGTGAGATAAGACCCGGCACAGGATGGATTAGAAAGGATGTTAACTTTTAGGAGGGTCAAAGTTTAAACTAGAGTATCCTATGCATAATTGCGAATGACAAATATTAGCAAATCTATCACCATGGAGGGAGAACACCAGAGCATTGTCTGTGGCTAAGAGAGTAGTTTTCAGCTTCGATTTGAATATATGTAGGGAAAGCGAATCTCTCATGTCGGAATGGAGGTAATAATAATTTATTGGAAAACTACCCCTTTACACCGGGGGCACCACCGGGGCGGGGTAAACCCGTGGTGGGTCCAGATAAAACTTACATTGATGAAATGGAAAAGACTTACACTCATTGTCACCGTAATATGCCCACAAGGGCTCACAACATGGACTAAAAGTACAAATGTACGAAAAGAAGTACCGTTGCAAAGCACTAAAACATGAAAGTTGCAGGAGCTCCCCCGACGGGCTGGCCCCAGCCGAGAGACTAGTACTTGGGAAACAATGATTCCTCGAGCCAAACCCCCCCCCCCCGCCCCGCCTTATGGGAGACCCAGCAATCTTGTGTCCAGTCACGTATGGGAGCTCATCACGCACCCCCCCCCCCCCCCGCGAGATGTTCAGTAAAACATTGAAATATATAAAGTACATTATATTATGTCACCAGTACATTGCTTAAAGGACACTGCTTCATAAATTTAATAAGAGGGGAGCGGAGGTTAGAATAGCCTACGGTACGGCGTCATTGCTTTAGCAGTGTGCCTCGGTAGGACCGGGCTCTTTTCAGAAAATTCTTACACACTTTGTCAAACTTTTCATTCGAAAGAAAAATGATAGTTTTTTATACGTAAAGACGAACTCATAAAATAATACCACATCGGATAATCTTTTGAGCCAAGCTGACTTTCCAACTGCCAAAAACAGTCTTTCCTTATCTCGTTTAGCACTGGGCATATGATAAAAAGGTGGGCAATATCTTCTTGACCACAGTTACATAGTTTACACATTCCGTCCGATAGACCCCAGCATGCCTTGTCAGCCTGAATTCCCAAGCAGCAGGTACGAGCTTTAATCTGGCCCCTACCAAAGAGGTCTTTCCACTGTTAAATGGCATCTGGGAGAAAAAAAGTTATCCAAGCGCGATGTGCTACATCTGATAGGGCGCACTGACGCTGAATGTCGGACAGCACGACCACGACGAATTAGCCGGATCATAGAACAGTACATTTTGACAAGGGATTTGAGTGACAGTTTATACTTAAACATATGGAGTAGGAGATTCTTTGACCAGCTTTATTGGTAATCCGTGTGATATAGACACACCAAGATCAGTCACGACTCAAGGTGATAACTAGATGTGTATGACTATTTGCCTCAGGAATCGGAGACCCACCTAAGAAAGCAGGCGGATGATGAGGTTTGACGCGTTTCACAGAAAATATAACAGATAATGATTTGATGGCATTGAATAACACTCGCCATAGCCTGCCCCAGTTATGTATTAAAGACAGATTGGTGTTCAGGTGGCGTGAAGATTGAACAGGGTTATTGACAATTTCGAGCATGCTAGTATCATCAGCGAACAACCTCACATCAAATGTGAGATTGTCCAACAAGTCATTTACATAAACCAAGAATAGGAGTGGACCGAGGATAGACCTGATGCACCCCAGGCTGGATAGGAAGCCAGGCAGAAGATTGACCATGAATAGTAACCCTTTAGAGAAGATTCCAGAGATAGCTGTGGACCCAGGTAACAAGATGGTTTAAACATATTTTTATTCAAAAAAGCGATCGGGAAACAGGCTCTGCCTATATAAATCCCTCTCGTGAAAAAAAAGAAATAAAAGAACAATACAAATGCTGTACAAAAGATAAAGACGGGCCACAGGACACCACATTGACGTAACATCGACATGGACATACATACAAAAGATCAGACATCACAATTACAGGACAGACAGAAGTATACATTATTAGAATATAATACTGTCGAGGCCAGCCAACACTGTTCACATGAATACTGCTCGCGGAAAAAAAAAGAAAGAAAAAAGTACCGGCCCGCACGTGAACCACCAGGAGTCACAAGCAAAGCTTGTTCGTCAACCTGGGTGGAAAACGTACGGGCCTCAGTTGAATCTGCCAGAATTTAAGATATATGTGTGGGTACTGTCAAAAATAATTTGGTTTACTGCCTTTGAACACTTGGGATTTCCAAACATAAGAGTTTGTAATGTGAAAGGAGCCAATACTATGATATTTTGGTGCAATAAATTCCGCTCAGTCGTGTATTTGGTACACTCAAAAAAGTAATGAAATGAATTTTCTATTTCGGCACCACAAGAACAAGCAGGAGAAGTTACGATACCAATTTTATGCATATCGTGGTTCAACTGGCTGCAGCCCATCCTAATATTTGCATGTAGAATATTGGCTTTCCTATTACCAATGTAAAACAACTCATTTGTCTTTGGTCTCCCTTTATCCAATTTACGCTTAAAAGTATCTATATCTTCAGAATTTCGAACACTGGATGGGAGTAAGTTCCATTGGCGAATCGTTGCGGGAAAAAAAGAATTATTGTAAGTATTAGTTTTTGTACGAACCTGGCTTATGTTCTGTCTGGATCTCACATTATATGCATTTCTGTTGGATACATTTTCCGGAATCAAATCGTGTAAATATGCAGGTGTATGTCCATTAATAATTTTATAAAGAAGTATGAGTCGGTGTTTTTCTCTACGCTTAGAGAGAGTCTCCCATCCAGTTTCATTGTACAGGAATGCATGACTTGTTCGACAAGACGCGCCCGTAACTGCGCGGGCTGCAGCCAGTTGAACATCTTCTAGAAGGTCTGCATCAAATTTCGTGCACCCTCCCCACACAACATCACCATACTCTAAAATAGGCCTAATGTAGGTGAAATAAATCAATTCTAATGTGCGTCTACTGAGCTTATGTTGCAAAAATTTCATTACTCCAATTAATTTCCTTGCTTTACAGACAACATAATTTATATGAGGTGACCATAACAAATCTGCACTAAAAATAAGACCTAAATGTTTGTGTTGTTTTACATCTTCAAGTGTAGTACCCTGAAATAGAGCTTGGGGATGATGTGGAGGCTGTCGCTTCTTACTAATAATCATTGACTTGGTTTTGGAGCTATTGAATGTAACTAGCCATTGCTTAGACCAATTCTCGATGTGTTTAAGATCATCATTCATGGTGACAGCAGAGCCAGTGGGATCGTCAATGGTGATGTACAAAGTTACATCGTCGGCATAGAGCCTTATGTTAGAAGTTACAATGTCAACGATATCGTTAACGTAAATAAGAAATAAGAGAGGCCCAAGAACTGAGCCCTGGGGGACCCCTGCTTCTACTTTACCCCAATTTGAAAACTCTCCATGCGTCACAACCCTCTGTTGACGATCGTTCAAGTAACTACTAAACCAATTAAGCAGAGCTCCGGAGATACCTAACTTTGATAGTTTATGTAATAAAGCAGGATGATACACCTTATCAAAAGCTTTGGTGACGTCACAAAAGACGACTCTTACTTCTTTCTGCATGTCGATAGCTTTCGCAAACTCATTATACAAGAAAACAAGCTGGTTGATAGTACCATCCCCAGGCATAAAACCAGATTGTTTATCAGTTAACGCAAAGTTATCCCTCAAGAAATTAAACACATACTTGAAAACTACACGCTCAAAAACCTTTGATACACAACTTAATAAAGATATTGGTCGATAGTTACTACAGAGACTGGCATCACCACCTTTTGGGATTGGGGTTACATTTGCCTTTTTCCAATCGGAAGGGAACAAACTTTTGTTGAGGGATGATTTGAATAGTTTCGTAAGCGAAGGAGCAATTGAAGGAGCAGCCTCCTTGAGTAAGACTTGGCTAACACCGTCATGGCCGGTAGCCTTGCTAACATCAAGTGAAGCAAGTATGGAATAAACTTCATCCTCATCAAAGGATATACTTTGCAGCGTGTTATTATTATCTGAAATAAGCGTTGTGGATGATGCCCGGAAAGAAGTGTCATCAACCCGACTTTGTTTTAAGAAAAAAGAATTCATAGCTTCAGCTTTAGACTGGTTGTCAGATAAAACAACGTTCTCAACCAATAAATGATTATTAACAATTTGCTTTCCTTTTATAAAATAGTTAACTGTCTTCCACCAGCCTTTACCTTTCTTTTTGGAACAGTTAATCGAGTCAAACTGACGTTTAAAGTAGTCTTCTTCGGCAGTTCTCAAGTCACTAATGTATGCATTCCTTAATTGCCGAAAATAGCGCCAAAGATTTGTCTTATTAGAAGTTCTACAATTCTTCGCTTTCTTGTGAGTTCTATCAACCTTTCGTTTCATAGCACGAAGACGACTTGTGTACCAAGGTGCATCATCCTGCCTTACAGTTATAGTTCTATTTGGTATACACTGCCTAGCAATATTTAGAAAAGTGCTGGTCCATAACTTACACATTTCATTAATGTTGTCCGTTTCGAAACAGGGGTCCCAGTTAACAGCATTCAATGTATTCCTGAATTCGTCGAAATCTGCCTTAGAATAAATCCAAACAAACCTTTCAAAAGAATCGTTTCTTTTATGCCTAAACAATAAATGAGCTGTAACTGTGCAATGGTCGTTGTCCGCGACAGGAGGGAGAATCGATGTGTGACGAACAAAATTTGGAATATTAGTAATGATTTGATCCAAGCAAGTAGCTGTTTGTTCAGTTATCCTTGTTGGATCATGTATATGTAATGTAAGAAGATTAGAACTACAGAAAGAACTAAGTTTTCTACCATGGTTTGTCGATGGGTCGGCATTGAGATCTCCCATCATGACAATCTTGCCATTAGAGGCGCTACTGGCAAGATCGTAACTTGCCTGCAAATCATTCCAAAAGGACACTGGTGCACTTGGTGGTCTGTAAACAACACCAAGTAGAAATTTGTTGTTATGCAAACGAACCTCGACCCACATAAGTTCGAGACCCGGAATTTCAAGGTCCATGCGTCTTTCAACACGCAGGGCACGTGAGACAAAAACAGGTAGCAAGATGATGGAATATGTTAAGTTGCTTAAGTTAAAAGAGACGTCCAGGGTGCCATACCTTGTCGAATGCTTAAGAGACGTCAAGAAACACCATTCCGGCTTCTTTGATAGTGCTAGACCATTGTAGATTATAAAGGGTCGGCGGACAAGTTGATTGATTGTTGAGTCGCCTGCCTTGAAACTTGAAGCATTAGATGTTAGGAGATTTTTTGCAGTGAAATATCCATTAGAGGACTGGAAACATTACAGAGTAAGGATATTGGCCTATAGTTACTTTTTATTTGTCTGTTAAATGTTTTGAAGATGGTAAAAAATTGGAACGTTTCCAGGACAAGGGAAAGCAAGCTTGATTAAGAGAGAGTTTGAATATTGCTGTAAGAGGATTACAGATGGAACGAGCAGTATTGTTCAGAAGATGTGGCCAATATTGTCAAGCACGGTTGCAGAAGTAACTTTTACAGACAATAAAACTTTCAAGACATCCTCATCATCAAAGGTGATTTCAGTTAATGGAGACTTAGTACGGTGACTAAATTCATGTCTTGGAGGGGAGTCAATGTCGGAAGAAGTTGTGAGTGTCTAATTGCTAACCAGCAGATAAAGATTTTAAGTGTCGCGCACAGACAGGGAGCCAGTGCGTACAAAGCCTACCCAAGAAAAGCGCAGTCGCAGGTGTATTGAGCACGCCGGGGTGGAACAAAATAGAAGGCGAAATTGCAAAAAATAAGTTAGCTTTTTGTGGCAGTATACCAAGGTTGCCTGCTAAGGCGCTAGAAAGCCAATTAATTACTGGTTATTCATTTGTATAAATATAAGCACAGAACCCTAAGCTTGTTACACTGTGTAACTCGGACCATCATCAAACACTTCCTTCTTGTACAGTTGTTTAGAAAACAACTTCGATATACTTAATAATGGACTTCCCTTCCCAAGTTAACTCATGTAGAAGCAACAAATTAAACAGAAGATTTATGAACTGGAAAGAAGAAATTGGCAAAAGGACATTGCACTTAATACAAAATTATGTGTTTTTTGGCATGTCGTGGAAACACAAGGACCAAACCAGTGGTGGATACTGGCGCGTATTGAGCCGATGCTCCTTGGGTACGCCACCACTATGAAGAAACTTGTTTTTGGTGAACATGGATTAAAAATTAACACTATTAGGATGATCCAGCAGACCTGTAATGACAGATTATTTAATATATGCCTACGAAGGTAAGTGGAGGATCTTCAGCATGCTACCCTTCATTGTGATAAATATAAGTTTGAAGGACAGGCAATGTTAGGAGAGATTCCCAGATTTATGCCCCATTTTATGACGTTAAGTGAAAATGAATAGTTATGTTTTATTCATGGTGGTACACATGTAACCTTACGATGTCCCAACAGTTCTAAATTATGAAAATATTGTTTTCATGCTTCTTGCATGTATACATTTGGACTTTTGGATGAGAAAGTATTGAGAAATCAAGATAAAAGTAATGCTAGGAATAAATCAGCAAGGAGCACACATTTAGCCTAATCAGTCCATGATGTATATAGTCCTGCCCTCCCACGGGGGTGGGATGGTGTATCTTTCATTATTACTCTGAGTATATATTCCTTTTGATGCACCCATTGATTTCATGTACTGCTGCATAATTTATTAAGTTTGATTGTTTTACATGTCCTTTGTATTTGTTCAGAAAATGGAGGCGATAAAGGATATACAAATCCATTACGGTACTAATTAACGGGTGATAATTGGCAGGTGTGACGTCATAAATATGGTGTCAGTAAAGCTGAGGACATGATTATGTGTTAATATGAAAATCTTTCCGACGAGATTCATAAAAGAGGTGGCCGAGAACATGCATTTTGACATCTACTCAGCATCGTATCGTTTTGTTTGGCGTACTTTGGTTTCTTAGGTTTCCAAAAGACTTTGGTAACCTGGGTCATGCTCTCTTTCTGGATCTTAGCTGAACGTTTTGTTGTTATTGTAATGGTCTGCGGGGACCATATCCACAACGGCGGTCATGACAAAGGGGATTTACGAAATATTTTCATTTTGTCTTTATGAGTTAGTGACAGCTAGTGTACTCGGAAACGACAGCAAGACAGTATGATGGAATTTTTACGCGGATATATTGACAATACAACAGAAAGTTTGTCTATTGCTACATTTAAAGTGACTACGTCCACACCTGGATTGGCATGGCCCATTGCAGATATGGGCCCAGCTGAGTTCAGTGGTTCAGAAAGCACACCGTCACAATTTATGGATCTGCGCGGAACTGTGCGCAGTTTTGAATGTGGACTCTTTTGTTTCTATTGCAAGTAGACACTGGCACAATATTCTGGTGACAATGCGCCTATATTTAGCTGGGACATGGGGTCGTGATGCTGACGCATGTGGCGAAAATCTTTTCCCCAAACGCTTATTAAAGTACAAGGCTTTTCGGGCGATCCTGAATATAAGTTAGGCTTTGGGGTGTTATGCGCATCTCGCTGTATGTAAACTTGCTTTAGAAATCCTGTGTATCTGCGGAAATACTCCACTTTATTATCAGATAATGCACACTTCAAGGGCTTGTGATTGTTCAAATCTCAGTCATTATTATTTTACTATAAAGCGTAATACAGCGCAAACATTAAGGCAACTGTATAATATGTTATAACATATAAAAGTATTTCATGCATTAGATTTCTGGTGGGCGTTATACTTGCCGGTCATTACGTGCTAATTTGTTTTCCTTGATGTATTAGATTTCTCGTGTTGTCGGTATTTCTCAGTCATTACCTGCTTATATCACATGCTGCTCACTCAGGTCTTCAACCAGATGAACTTTAAAAGGCAAATTTATTTATTTATTTATTTATTTATTTATTTATTTATTTATTTATTTATTTATTTATTTATTTATTTATTTATTTATTTATTTATTTATTTATTTATTTATATACTTACTTACTTACGTACTTACTTATTTATTTATTTATTTATTTATATATATATTTATTTATTTACTTACTTACTTACTTACGTACTTACTTATTTATTTATTTATTTATTTATTTATTTATTCATTTATTTATTTGTTTATTTTACTGGGTAACCCGTTCAGCAGAGTTGTTCTTCCACGGTCCTCTATTATATACAACTAAATATTACTCAAGGTGGTGCATTATTAGCAGTCATGTCCATTGATGAGCTCACATACTTTTCGAGAATCATGGTCACCTACATACTATTGCGATCATGTGTTTTGTGTCATCTATCGTGTTTGTTGCGATGTGTTTACTAGTCCATGCTTTCAATAAACATATGGAAAATGGAACGCCCATACTCTACATTGGCCTTTTTTATGACTCTCAGGCGTGAACATTTATACACTCAAAGGTTTTAGCACTTGTGCCGGGAATACTCTTTGTATAGCTTTTTGTCGATGGGCATCATTCTTGAGCAATGTAAAATTGCTATTGGTATACACTTAATTATATATATATATATATATATATATATATATATATATATATAAAACCCATATCTGTTTCTCATTTTTACTCGGAGAACTGCCTAATTTGAAATTAACAATACTGTTTGTTTGTTGGTTTCGTTGTCTGTAATTTTGCTCCGGAATTGATTTTTTATGGTTTCGTCATTTATTAATACTCTAAATTGAATTCTTCTTGGCATCCGCTGACATTCACTTGCATCCTGGTCCCATTAAGACTCCCCCACACTCTTTTCTTAAATTGTCATTCAAATGCCCACATCATTTAAACTGCATGCAAACTGCAAAAAGTCCAATTCCTAGCGCAAACTGCAATTTCAAAGCAATAACTATAGCTGGAACTTGACTGGACGCCAATTATCCCGACCAACTTTTGCTTATTGATTCCTTCCAAACGCTTTTCAGACGAGACCGTTAGTCAGGCAGAGGTGGAGGAGTCTTGACCTATGTCCACTCGTCCCTGCCTTGAATAAGGCAATCACATTTTAAGGATCAAAATTATGAGTGCATATGGATGAAAAATCCTACTCGCCTTGGTACCTTATTAGTTGCAAACAATTATTGCTCTTCCGGACAGCCTGTGATATCCGCGACTCTTTTCTAGAATCTTATCCACCTCCTTCTCAACAGCACTCGAAAGCAATCCACACACACCAATAATTACTGGTGACTTAATGACAGGTGTGCCGACTGGAACTCCGAACACACAGACAATGAACTAAAAAAGATTTGCTTAAAAGCAAATCTGTCCGTGTGCCTCCAAATCTTTAAATGCCACAACTTTTGTTTGTGATTTATTGGATACGTCTTCAGGACAAACATGCGAATTAAATTAGGAATGGCACATGTATCTATATAAGCTTTGGATATATTCAACATTTAAACTTTTAGAGTTCCCATAATTTGCATGAGTTAAAATTTTACAACTCTTGTTTGTGATTCATTGGATGAGCCAACAGCGCAAACCTATGAATTGAAGTTGAAATGGCACTCCTATTTGTGATAATTTTAAGAATTGTAAATTTGAAGTGTCCATAATCAACACAAACGCAAAGTCTATAACTGATGTAATGTGTCCAACAGAGGCGCAGCCCCCAAAATATACCAATAGAACCAATATTTGTGCCTTTATGTTGAAAAAAACTTGGAAGCCAGAAGGGATTAATCTTTAAGTGGCCATAATTGGTATCATTTCCAACTAGTTGACTATTCTGAATGACTTGCGAAACTTCACCACAGACGTAACCGAAAAAAAAGGGAAATATGTAATTTAAGTTTCGAGCCAGTGCCAGTTCAATCTGTTCATGAAGCTCCATCCATACCTGAGCTCACCTTTCAAACTGGTGCCCGCCTACATGACTTCTGCTTTGATGAAGAAACTGTAAGAAAAGTCTTTTGCTCTGTCAGCCTGTAATTTGCTGCTGGTCCTGACAGGAATACCATCGAGTCTATCTGTAAGCCACTAATATGTTCAAGCTTTCTTTTAATCTACCAAAACTGTCCCAACATTTGGAAAAAAATCTAATGTATGCCTTCTCTTTAATATATATATATATATATATATATATATATATATATATATATATATATAGGCAGATAAAAATCAATCATCTTCCGATATCCTCTTCGTTTCCTTTTTGAAAGTAGTATCCCTATTTTAGCACACGGTCTCTGTCAAAATCATATTTCTTACGCTGCTGGGTATAGATTAACCGAGCTACTACTATTCGACAGACAAGACCTGCCAAATGGTTTAATAATTGTAATTTTTGATGCTGTTTACACTTTTATTACTAAAACAAGATGATTGGTTCTTATCTCTACAGTATTCAGCCATTGTTTGAGTCTGCCCCAAGTCTATCGAAAGTTCCCATAAAGTGTATCCTCTTCTTGTCTCAATTTGTGACCGAGTTTAAAGTCCACATCAAAGTGTCATTTTCTCATATAATCTCAACTCGTGACAATCAATATCTTGCACCTGCAGCAACAGCACCCTTCACTGATCAAAAGTACAAAGATGCAGATGGGCAGTATGGTATTATGACTCTTTTAACGGTCTTTTGCTGGGAACATAATGTTGTTTTGACCTGTATGCTCTGTGAAAAGTTTGTCCAGGTCTGCAGATCCCACATTGTTGGTCAGCATTGTACCAAAAAGTAATCCATTGAAAACAAATATGATTAAATCAAATCAATTATAATCTCTTTTACATTTCACACTCAAAGAACGTGTTGACTATACATTTCGGTTGAAACTTGAAGTAGATGACATTTCATGGAGGCTGGGGGATTAGAGGTGTTGAAAAAGTTGCCACTTTTTTTGTTACTCTTCAGGCTATCGAAGCAAAATGTCATCTAACTCTTTCAGTGCCAACTGCAAGTAAAGTCGAACAACCTGAAAGAAATGTTGTGAATTACAACAAGGGTGCTAGATTCATGTTCCTTGTAAAAAGGCCTTTTATTCAAGTATCAATACGCATGGCAGTACATAGATCATAATAGTCCGTTAACACTTATCGCATATATATTTTGGACACTACCTCTTCAAAATATACAATCGGGACTAGCCCACAGACGTGGCTG
>OZ026624.1:84850125-85090338 GCA_964020975.1 Hermodice carunculata
ATATATATATATATATATATATACATATATATACATATATATATATTTTCTATGGGCAAAATCTGAATGTTGCCGTCCATCAAGCCAATTAGAATAGATCACCCGTTTAGACGATCTGTTGTGGTATATCACGACCCCGCTGAGTTCGAAATGTAACTCCCTGATTCTTACTTGAAAACATTCTGGGTAGAACAAATGACCACCACGAATGCAAACTTCATAGTCAATTTATTGTATTTTGGTACATGAAATATATAGGAATTCAATTGGTTTGTAACACAGTGCGCGGACTATTGCAATTCCTGTCATCTAGTCAGTACCTCAGTGTGGTGACAAAAAAGGGAATTAATAAGCAAGAATCCATTTGATGGCTGTTAGCAAGGATATCGTGTTACTCTCTATTAGTTTTAACATAGAGCCAGACGTGTATAAGCTATTGAAGGGACTGGAAATATGGTCGTGGCTATTTCTATCAAAACTGCATACAAACAAATATATTGCTTATGAGCAACCACTCGACACAAACAAACAAACAAAATTAAAAAGAAGCAGAAGAATGTAATTTAAACAGTTTGCTTGAGCATGCTTGTGAGACCACAGTGGCAGTTATATTCATACAGCAGCTGTATTGTGTGGCTACATCTATCATAACAGTTCAGACGATGTCAGCTCAACTCCAGAGTACAAAGGACAAAACAAAATCTTTTTATTAGGGTTGTCTTCTCAAGACCCTTTCTGACCAAACTGGTATACGCATCCTTGCATTTATGTAGGTTTGGACAGCTCATGCTGCATTCCATAGTTGACCACAGGCATGCGTTGCCATTAGGAACACCAGAGACGTTGTTAACAAATGAATTCGTCTCTCATCTTGCAGAGAGCGGACAACAAACGGTCAGTTTCACTTTCGTCAACCCAAATGGTACACATCTGTCACTGTTGGCGGGATGAAATCACCATTATATTTACTGTATATTTTCATATCAGCATAGAGGCGTATCATTTTTGTTGCGTCACTTAAAAAATAAAGTATACACTTGGCGTTGTGAAGACGCCTTTCATTGAAAACATACGAGATAGAAAAGGCGAGTCTATAGATAGAATAAAAAGTTATTCCAGTGCTTACTTGTCATTCTAATCCAGGAAACACGTGCTCCGAGCACGGCTTGCCAGCATTACGTCACTGTGTATGAATGTGCAATTTGCCCTCTGTTTAAAAAAATCATCATGGAAAAAGATATCTGTCTAACCAGGCAAGACAAACAGGCTGATAACTCCATGTAATATTCTAGCTGAAACAGTGGGCTAATAACAGGTAAATGGCTCCCAGAGGTGTGAGCACAAAACAACTGGGAACTATGTAGTGCGGCAACCTGCACCTGATTAGCTGCAATGGTGTATTCAGACCTGTCTTGTGACTTCGGTAGCCTAACGCATATACCTTTTCTCTTATGTTATCGTCCATTGCACCATTTGGAAGTTCCTTGATATAACATTGCCCAGTCGTGATCACTTATCCCAAATTTACTGTTGATAGTTACCAGGGGAACCAAAAGCGACCAATCAGTGACACTGAGTCCATTTTGTAGAGCTACACACTACTCACATACAGATGGGACAGACGCATCCGCGACAACCCAACCTCTAAACACACCCTTTGCTACACTGTTGTATTTTCATAAGTTCGTGAAGTAGGTGTCCAACCCATCGTTTGTGCTGGTCTGCCCATGGCATGTTGAAACTTTGTTTGGCAGACTGAAAGACATAAGCGTGACATGCTAATTTGGCCCATGGTGGTTCTTTGGTGACAAGTTGGACCTATAAAAATGATACTGGCTCTATACCTGTGACCAGTTTGTATCCCAAATGACAATGTGTCCATTCAGTGGCACTAAAATAATAATGATAATCATAGTGATGATGATGATTTATTGGAATACTTAGGGGGTTTTGGGGGTTCATTTCATCAGCGGGCCATCATCTTGCCTGACTAGTCTCTCCAGCCCTGCTGGAGACCTACAGGAGGTCTTTTGCTACTCATCCTTGAGAGCTAATGAGTTCAACGCCCTTGGGGCGACGTCAGTGTGGGTTACAAAATTCATGTTCTGGGACAGAGGATGGCTGGGGTCTGCCAGCTACACTTACTTCAACGCAGTGCTTTTAAAATAGTAGGTTATGCTTGAACTCTGAGTCCCATTATAGATTGTATACTACATTTGTTTGACACATCCACCTCCTCTGACCTTTCATATATTTGTTGCTGTACCTCTTCAAGTGATACCCGTACCCAGTGTTATGTACAGGGAGCAGCAGCTTTTTTTTTTATCCCAAAAGAACATTAGTGGTATGATGTTTGTTTTCATACAATAAACTTTCTTTAATAGACACTTACTATTCAGTGCTCTTGGTAGAAACATTCAGTGCATTTAACTTATTCTGTTTTAGGGAGTACAATTTTATCAGGAATTGAAACGTGGTGTATAATCATGTTCCGTATCTCAAGACACATTTGATGGGGCTGACTATATGCCCAACTAATGGGCAAACTGTGTATAAATGCCATGCTGTAACTAATTCTATATATTGACATCTGGGAAAGGTAAGCATGATCTAATTATCTTGGCACAGCAATTGGGCGAATTAAGCATGGTCGAATCTTACTGACTTAAGAGCTAATGAAATGCGAATGAAGTACTGTCGTACCTTTTTTTCATAAGGCCGAATTCAATCGACACGGCCTTTCTTAATACTGTTTCACACTAGCAATGGCCAGCCCAAGTAAAACACAACTGAACGTGGAGAAATAAAACATTTCCCGTGCGTGCTTCTTGAGTCGATGTAGTCCGCTGCTCTAATCCTGTTATCCAAAACCTTAAGGCCTGAAGATAACCTCACATCTAGCTTATATTAGCACATTATCCTGCTATCTCAAACGTAAAAAAACACGTTCAGTTTCCTTTTGAGTACAACGACACGACTACAACCTAAAGTGTGCCTTCTGTGCTGCTGAGATTTTTGTCACCTACTTCCCTTAATACGTTTTTATTTTGTCCAAAACAATTTGGGCTGTCGCTACATGCATTGTAATGATAGTCACATAAATTGTTTGCCGAGAGGGCATTGAGGCTGTCAGCATGGTCCATATAGGGGATACGTGCTCATAATTTAGGTAACTTGGATTGTCAGTAGAAACATGTGTTCTTTGAAACAA
Organism: Hermodice carunculata; assembly: GCA_964020975.1. Lineage (NCBI taxonomy): Eukaryota > Metazoa > Annelida > Polychaeta > Eunicida > Amphinomidae > Hermodice > Hermodice carunculata. Next base: position 84,853,337 of record OZ026624.1, read on the forward strand.
ATATTCTTGACCTTTCAACACATTATCTCCTTTGTCATCCATTTAAATTTTTACCTAGCATGCAGCCGAAAGCACTTGTTGTGATAAAGATAAACAAGAAATTAAGAACAAACCAACAAGAGCAAGGTACATCTTTGCTCTTTTACCCGCATTGGTCCTGAAACTATCCAGCTAAATTGTTAGAATGTGCAGAAACATCTATATGGGCTGGCCAGCCCTTGTCATCTGAATCTCTCGTTTTCCTCTGGGCACTGCAAAAAAGTATTGTCTGAAGTACAGATGTTGAATGCAAGAGCCCCCGGGTGAGTTTATTTTATTCAATTAAGATCGCCCACCGTACGATTAGTGATAAAATTAACTTTCTTCATGATGCACGATCCGGGTTATAAAGTGACTCTGTTCAGTTAATAGGTGCAAGGACAAACACCTAGGGCGAAATTAGTAAATGTGACCTGCCACCTTTTCGTATCCACATCGCACCCAAACATGTTGCCATAGGCGGGGAAATGCTGCAATCCGTATCTAATATTAAATGCGGTTTTGTAGAAAAATTTCACCCCCCCCCCCATGTGTGTAAGTTTTCCTGACTATTGCTATTGGAACCGTGCATGCTGCATTGTAGTAATGGGTATCCATTCTGGACATTCTCGACAATATATTTGAAGCTTGCACATTCTGCCGGAAGGAATTAATTGATCCCTGGTGTCAAGTAGACATAGCATCAAAGATTTTTGCTGTACGTGAACAGGGTAGCCCGATAGTACCTTTTAAGGTAGACAGCCGTGCAGTTAACCTTATAATTGAGGATACTTATACGACAGTAGACTTGACACTGGTAATGAGAGTGCCAAATAACATAGCAGATCACAAGTGGACGTGCCTTGAATGCTGGCCACACTAGGGATGTTGCATATAACAGACTTCTGCACGTAAGTAAAGACAGAAGCAAGGAAACGGATGTGAAACGACATTCACATCATGAGGGGTATATAGAAAACTTTCTAGAAAAAGCGAGTCAACACGATGGGGGATGGTCTACAGGCTGACATGGAGAGAGCAGTCAACATGGGCTATCCAGACTTAAGTATATGTAGCAGGGCAGCGTGAGCATGATGGTGTACAGACATAATTACAGAAAGAGGGTCCGTGTGATGTAAATACAGACTGAACTATATATACATGTAAAGTGGACCCGTGTCATGAAAATTAAGAGTCACTTAGCTACAAAAAGTGGATCAGTATCATGAAAATGCAGATTTAACTACAGAACACTGTCTGTATGGCGAAAATGCAGACGCACCTACAGAAAGTGGGTCCATATAATTAAAATACAGGCTTAATTGCAGAAAGTAGATCCATAGGATCAAAATACATGCTCAACTACAGAAAGTGGATCTGCGTGATGAGAGTACAGACTCAACTAGAAAGGAAGATTTGCTTTAAAGCAAATCTGTCTGTGTGCCTTCAAAAGCTGTAAATATTAAATGGTACAACTTTTGTGCTTGGGTACTTCACATTGCATTAAGCTTATGGCTGGATGATATTTCCAAGTTCAAATAACCTTGACCTTTTACCTTTAACCTTTATAGGCCACGTGTAAAGTGCAAAAATGTACAGTGTTACAATACCCACAATTTAAGTCCAACATGATTAGAATTGGATGGAAATTGGCCGCGTTATGGCCTGGTGAAACTTTCAAAGGTCCAGATGACATTGACCTTTGACCTTTTGGGGTCACATGTAATTTTCAAAATGTGCAGTGTTGCAATAGCTACAATTTGAACCAAACATGATCAAAATTGGATAAAAATTGACCAAGTTATGGCTAGAAGAAAGCCGCCATCGAAAGTGGCCTTTGACCTTGAAATGACCTTTGACCTTGAGATGGCCTCTACCTGAAGTGAACCTTCACCTTAAAAATGACACCTTGGCCTAAAACTGACCTTTGACCTTAACATGACATTGACATTCAAGATGGCCTTTACCTTGCTATGATCAAACTCCTATACACACGGAACCACATTTACTATAGTATATAAAATATTGATGATTTAAAAGTTTAATTAGCCCTCATTTGCATAATTTTGAAAAGCATGACCTGTCATTACAAAAAGACCAGGCTTCATCTATAGAAGTATAATTTTGCCAAGTTTGGAGTTTCTATGTGTAATACTTTTCAAATAAAATGTCGGACAAGCTTGTCTGGAAAGAAACAAAGAAACAAAGAAAGAAAGAAAGAAGGAAGGAAGGAAGGAAGGAAGGAAGGAAAGAAGGAAGGAAAGAAAGAAAGAAAGAAAAAAGAAAGAAAGAAAAACAATATGTCTGTGTTGGCACACAGACATTAAGAAAGAAAGAAAGTGAGAAAGAAAGAAAGAAAGAAAGAAAGAAAGAATTCCTAGAAAAACAATATGTCTGTTGGCACACATCCAAAAAGGCCAGACTTCATCTATAGAAGTATAATTTTGCCAAGTTTGGAGTTTCTATGTGTAATACTTTTCAAATAAAATGTCGGACAAACTTGTCTGGAAAGAAACAAAGAAACAAAGAAAGAAAGAAAGAAGGAAGGAAAGAAGGAAGGAAAGAAAGAAAGAAAGAAAAAAAGAAAGAAAGAAAAACAATATGTCTGTGTTGGCACACAGACATTAAGAAAGAAAGAAAGTGAGAAAGAAAGAAAGAAAGAAAGAAAGAATTCCTAGAAAAACAATATGTCTGTTGGCACACATCCAAAAAGGCCAGACTTCATCTATAGAAGTATAATTTTGCCAAGTTTGGAGTTTCTATGTGTAATACTTTTTAAATAAAATGGCAGACAAACTTGTCTGGAAAGAAAGAAAGAAAGAAAGAAAGAAAGAAAGAAAGAAAGAAAGAAAGAAAGAAAAAAAGAAAGAAAGAAAAACAATATGTCTGTGTTGGCACACAGACATTAAGAAAGAAAGAAAGTGAGAAAGAAAGAAAGAAAGAAAGAAAGAAAGAAAGAATTCCTAGAAAAACAATATGTCTGTTGGCACACATCCATAAAAAAGAAAAAAAGGAAAGAAAGACAACATTTTTGATAGTATGTTATGATATATAAACTACCACAGACTGTGTCATCATTCTTTTCCATTTCATTCTCATGACCCAAGTAGTCTTTTAAGCATGATACAACTTGTAGACGTCAGTCTATTCATACTTGTGCATGCTTTGTTTACATTGAACACTGACCTGGCTACCCGTGGCTTGTACGATATCCTAACCTTGCAACCTCACTGCAAGGAAAACTACAGCTTCCTGTGGCTTTCAGTTGAATCTGTTATGTCTTACCCAATGAATTAATTATGTGTTGTTCCAATGTTCTAAGTTATGTCTTGTCTGTCTTGTGTAAACATGACAAAACACACACGGCATTCTGTGTGCCACTCAGGGGCACACATACAGACAAGCATGCTGCCCGTAGCCTGATATCAAACCCAGGCTCTCTTATCTGGGCCAAAAGTATCAATTACCAAAGCGGACCCCAGAATCTTGACTGATACCATCTTTGAAGCCTTTGGTACTTCACATTCCATTACGCTTATGGCTAGTTTTAACAAAAAGGCCTGAATGAGCTTGACCTTTAATCTTTAGGCATTGCATGTAAATTACAAAAATATGCATTGTTGCAATACCTACAGGTTGGGTCCAACATGGTTAAAATTGGTTGAAAATTGACTGAGTTATGGCTAGATGAAAATTTCAAATGTGAAAATGACATTGACCTTTGACCTTTAGAGGTCACATGTAAATTACAAAAATGTGCAGTCTAACCAACATATTAATCGAAGTTGGATTGATTACCTGTACCTATAGTATTTTTGGATATATTCAAGATTTAAATTTTCAAATGGCCCTAATTTGCATAATTTTCAAAACCGTTGAACCTCTTTACAAAAAGACCAGGCTTCATGTATGGAAGTATAATCATGCCAAGTTTGGAGTTTCTATGTAAAATACTTTTCAAATGAAATGTCGGACAAATTTGCCTGTAAAGAAAGAAAGAAAGAAGAAAGAAAGAAAGAAAGAAATAAAGAATTCCTAGAAAAACAGTATGTCTGTGTTGGCACACAGACATAACTACAGATAGTAGGTCCGTATGATAAAAATACACATTCAAGTACAGAGAGTTAAAAATACAGTCAACCACAGAATGTCGGGCGGTACGATGGGAATGCCTTAATGAAAGCATGAAATATATTCCATGTTGAACAACACCCTTAAACAGAACCTTGAAAACAAGCCTCTGCAGTCATGGTTTGAGTGGGATACGACTGACCAACTTTGTTATGAACATTATCGGCCCTTCGAAACGTAAATTATGCTCCACAACATCACCCATTAGTACATTTATCAGAAATTCAATTTAAGACGCAAAAACAAACATATCTAGTTTAACGACATTATTCAAAATCCATTTACCGACATATGTTGACCTCAAGGTCAAACAATGAGGTTGGTGTTTTTAGCGAATACCCTCAGAACAATTTGTTGGCATTATGCTGATTTGTTTCAGTGACTTTGAGACAAACATTATACATTTCTAACATTACAAAGTACAGTTAACACTGAACGTGGGAACAGACAAAAGACGATATGGAGTTTAGAGGTACGAAAGCGTGAAGTATTCTCGCTCACTGAAATGTTTTCTTTTCATGCTGCTGCTAAAAGCTGCTAGATGTACACAATGAGAAACTACAGGTCATTACGCCACAATTACCGCTGATGCATAGCGCAATCCTTGGCTTCAGAATTGCATGAACAATCTTTTGATTGTTTAGGTCTGAGTTAACTCATCCCATACTATGGCCACAGGCCTAGGTCATGGATTCTGGTACTGCCTGGCAAGCCATGCTGCAGTTGCCCTTGCGGCAGCTGCAGCATGACTTACCAGGCAGTGCCAGAACCACTGACATAAGACAATAGGAATATTGGTACTTGAACAAAGCTCTTTCATGAAGAATTTAAATTTGCAGTTGTCATCTTAAATCTTGGTTAGTATACGTAATTATTAGAAGCTGATATGGGATGAGTTAATACGACCAAGGTACCTGACTGACAAGGCTTGTTTGGTGAGTGTACAAGTCACCTGACAGACTAAACAAAAATCAAAAGTTTTACACGTGTGAAGGAAATTGCAAATTGATCAGAGTTGGAATATGGTCTCTACCAGGTGCATTCGTATCTTAAAAAGTCAACTGCCAAGAGACAGTAATCTTTAAAAGCTATTCACAGACAGAATAAATCTTATTGGAGCTAGCGGTATGACCCGGTAGCAGTAATAATAGTAGTAAAAGTACCAGTATTTTATTGACCACATTCCAAAGCAAAAATATACAAAGGCTATATCACATCATATCAATAAATACATATAATAACTGGGATTCCAGACACAATTGTATAATCACTTTTATACATCGTCCATCATATGTCAAAAGAATACCAATAAATACAGCTACAATATTTTATATAAACTTTGAAATTGTCCTGTTTTCTAGCTTCAATCCCCGCCCTGGAAACCTTAGATTTGTTTTGTCGAATCTGGCTCTTATATTCTGTACCAGTGGGCAGTGCTCAATGACATAGACTTCATCTTGCACGTGTTCGCTTGTGCACAGTCTCTGATCACGAGTCTCTATTCGGGGCATGTGCAATGACAGGCGCAGGCGAGTAATCGCAATACATTATCATATACCTTTAATCTTTGCTACGATACAACATAAGGGAAAGAAAGGGAAGTTTCCAACCCCATGCGTGAGAATACTAAAACCTCGAATCTCAGCCTTAAGAGACTTAAATGTACTGACAAAAAGATAAGTTCTTTTGCAATGTCTACAAGTAAGGCATTGTAATTTTTATGATTACCGTATGCTGGAGAAAGCAATATATATGTTCATTTTGTGTTCGATGTTATAACAAGGAGAAACTTATTTTTGCCATAGGAAACGATCCTTTGATATAAATTCGAGGAGTGCAAATACGCACGATGCCCATCGTTATGGAATACGATCAACGGATAATAATGAAAGGGGAATGAAAAAAAATGTACAAGAATGATATGTTAGCTGATTATCTTTAACATCAGAACTCAGTCAGTCGATGAAAAGACAGCTGTGTGACCATGCATTTTGACAATGAAGTTGGAGGGAGAAATATTATATTTGCAACTCAAAAATGCTCTCTTCTACAGGAACATGTTTACACACATGAAGCTTGCACCACCGAATTAGAGCCTCATTGAAATATTTAAGGTCAATTTTCCAGAGTCAAAGGGTCCCAAGGGACCGGAAGGTCAGTGGTCAGCCACATGTGCGTCCAGTGTTTCAAAATATGAAACTAGCCTATTGAACTACTCATGTAGAACGTTCTGCGTTTCTCCAGAACGTGATAAAATCGTGTATATGAAAAACACATTTCCAGCCACACAGCGTTGTCCAGAAGATGGATTGGATCCTGACCACAGTGTTATTCTATCTGTTGCATTTTTTATTTCAACACTCTAAGGGACAAATTAAGATTTTGTTCATTTTTGTTTTTGATCTTGGACCATCTGAAGGAGCTTTTTCTTTATAATTACTCGCGTTTGCAAAATGCTTCGGAAAAATACACAACAAATACCAGGAATTTAAATCCGCTCAACCAGCTGTTGTGTGGCATCATTCTGCATTTAAAGACTTGTAACAGTTTCCATTTTTACAATCCTGATAACTCGTCGATACTTACTACCTACCAACCAATATCAACATTATATTTTTTATAAATACTCGCGTTTGCAAAATACTTAGGTAAAATGCACAATAAACAGCAGAAATTTAAATCCGCTCAACCAGCTGTTACTTGGCATCATTCTGCATTTAAAGACTAGTAACAGTTTTCATTTTTACAATCCTGACAACTCGTGGATACTAAATACCTGCCGGTCAATATTGACATCATCAATCTAAAAAAAAAAATATTTATAAGACCGACTAATTACGTTTCTCCATAAACATGAAATCTTTTACAGGCTACAGTGTGGTTTTCGGAACTGAAGTGGTACCTGCAAAATTCTTATATAAAACAGAAAATATAATTTAACCACAGGCGTACTATATATTTAGACTCCGGAATTAACGACTTCCCAGAAAATTTGATACAATGAAACATTATTGTAAAATTTCAATTTCAGTATGTGTTGTAAGTCACTAAATTGGCTTACAGGTTTTCCAACGGACAAGCAATAATGTATACAGTTTATGAATCAATAACGGGAAAATTGAAATAAATGTATTGTTACACAAGGTTTTATTCTTGGAACTGGTCTGCAATAAGATATCGAACTACGTCATATTCCATTAAAGAAACAGGAACCTAGGTACAATGGGTTTGGATTTCAAAGTTCATGGGCAAAATAGAATGCAGTGGCGTTTGGTTAATTATTCCAGGGCTGGCTGAAAAGTTCTAGGCCTTTGTGGGATATCTAAATCGGATTAACACAAGTTTTTGCCACCAACCAGTACAATAAATTTAATGAATAATGGACATAAGAACTGCAACTGTAGTGTGATTAGTGTCTTTGCACCAGACCATCTTGTGAACCTACCCATTTGAATTACCAGAAATAGATAAACTGGCTATAGGGCAGCCATCAAGTACCTGCAACTAAAAGGGCTAACTCCAACCGAGATACATGCTGACATGGTCCTCACTTTAGTGGATGATACTCCTTTATTTCCCCCTGCTAAGAAGTGGGATGCGGAATTCAAGCATGGCAGAGACAGCCTTGACGATGAAGCCTGACCTGGAAGGCCTTCAACAGTGACCATTCCTGAAAACATTAACTGGATGCATGACATGGTGATTGCAGATCAATGATTGGCCACTCGGTATATTGCCACTGTTGTGGCAAATCTCATGAGAGGGTTGAACACATTATCACCAAGGCCTTGGGAATGACAAAGGATTTTGGCAATGAATCAGAAACGTGTCAGATTCCTGGCGTCCTGTGACAATAAATAGTACAGGAAAACATGATCCATATTCATTAATTCCAAACCCAACAATGACAGCAAAGAGATTCCAGACTTGCTAAAGCGTCAACATTTCTCTTCCAATACCAAAGTGAAGAAATAAATTTCACTCCTGACCTGAGACAGGCAGTCACCCATAAAAGGCAACTGGTGGTTTTAAACCGGTCCTCTCAACCTTAGAAATATTCATCATTAACTGCAGACACTAGTTCTTTTCCAAATTGTATAGGCCTAACCACCAAAAACACAAATTTCATTACTTCTGCCAAAAACAAAAAGAATCCTGTTAGGCCTATCACCTTTTAGTTCTTCCGACTTGTCAGTAAGACAAGTTTACAGCAAAAGAGTATAGTAGGCCTACATCGTTTTTGTGATATTTATGAATCTGGAACATTTTAAACACGCTCTACCTCCACTATAGCTATGAGTCGGAGAACAAAGCCCACAGCACAACATAGCCAATGAAGTAATTTTCAAATAGTACAGGAAAACATGATCCATATTCATTAATTCCAAACCCAACAATGACAGCAAAGAGATTCCAGACTTGCTAAAGCGTCAACATTTCTCTTCCAATACCAAAGTGTGGATACAAATTTCACTCCTGACTTGAGACAGGCAGTCACCCATAAAAGGCAACTGGTGGTTTTAAACCGGTCCTCTCAACCTTAGAAATATTCATCATTAACTGCAGACACTAGTTCTTTTCCAAATTGTATGGGCCTAACCACCGAAAACATAAATTTCATTCCTTCTGCCAAAAAAAAAAAAATACCTGTTAGGCCTATCACCTTTTAGTTCTTCCGAAATGCCGTTTTGAAGCAGATCCCGATGATTTTCTGGCCCGATTTGTAACCATGGATGAGACCTGGATTCATCACTTTGAATCAAAACCCCAAGTTCTGTCTAAACAATGGAGGCATCCGGGATCAACGACCCCCAAAAGCCAATTTGGTTCTTTCTACTTGAAAGGTGATGGCTTCAGTATTTTGGGGGTCCAAGGGTATTCTTTTGATTGACTTTCTTTAAAAAGGACATACTATCAATGGAAGATATTTTGCTGACCTGCTGAGGCAGCTGCTTGAAGCTTTCAAAGCTAAGCAACAGGGAATACTCACTAAAGGAGCTCTGTTCAACCAAGACAATGCTTCTGTTTGCAAATCAGTGGCTGCCATGTCAGCAATCCCTGATTGTGGCTTCGAACTCTTTGACCACCCCCCTTATTCACCCAATTTAGCCCCGTCAGATATCTACCCGTTTCCCAAAATGAAAAAGGAACTACCCGGTCGCCATTTTCCCAGTTATGATGGCGTCATTTCCTCTGTGAATGACGTTTTGAAGGTGGCTGAAGAAAATTTCTTTTGGACCCTGTTCCAAGCCTTGCAGCAACGCTGACAAAAGTGTGTAAACCTTGAAGGGGAGCATGTAGACAAATAAATAACATTCATCGACTTTGTATCGTTCTTTAACAGATACGCTTAGAATTTTTCAGATAGCCCCCATATATATCATGGTTTATGATAAATTATCAGCGAAGAATTATATTGATTCTGCAGCCTGACATTGACGCAATTGACTGGGAATTTTACACTTTGACAAACTTGTATAGCACATTTACGTATTTCTTTTTACCATATAGCAATATTCTTAGGATTCCAACAATGACACAAATTCCAAAGGACTTATAAATTTGTGAAAATTATTTATCTATTCCCATCTATTGTTAAGAAGATTGAAATTAATGAAAATTTGCTTACGGAAATGATTTTGTAATAGTTATAATTATCTACCAATATTATATGGGTATATTTTCTTTAAACTTATCATAAGTGGTCAATGGTTACTTCCTCTGTTCGCAGACAAAATACCAGACATTCTGATTGACACTATTTACCATCATTTAACACAAACTTGGACACATTTACCTTCCGTTTGAAAGGGAGTAGCATATGGAAGTACATTGACGTTGGAAATGTATTCTGCAAATTATCTCAATACATTCGAAAGTCTATTAAAACATTACCTCATTAGTACGCATTCCAAGTAACATGTCATCATCATCATCATCATCATCATCATCATCATCATCATCATCATCATCATCATCATCATCATCATCATCATCATTATTTATATCTAAGGTGCAAACTAACGCTTAAATAAAGACATCCTGTTCAAAAATAAATTCCACAGAAAATGGGTTGACCCTTTGGAATAAATATGGTGTAATTTAACGCACATAATCAAAATGTGACACAAAATACATGTATATTTTAAATAATCCTGCTATTTTTTGCATGTTTACCAAAGCTTGCATTACTGCATACAGACGAATGTGTCTTTTTTATATGGCACTACATTTCGTAATCTTTCACCTAGTTTACTTTAAATTAGACAGTGTCATTACCATATCCAAACCGTAGTCCTAACGAAACAAATCCAAGTCAATTCCGACCAAAGGCAATGTTCCTTGGTATGTGTAGTTGAACCATATAAATTTATAGTTCGTATTTACCCAAAAGAGACCAAAACGTAAGTGCAAAGGTCCATAGGGGGAAAAAAACTTTATCTAGTTTTCACATGACAGAATGCAAAAAGTGTTCCTGTGATAGTTTATATATTTCATCAATACTCAATTTGGCGTTAACCAAGCGAGTTATACGCTGTGTGTCTTTTCAAACTACCTGGTGTTTTCGTGACATAATACATTTTCTGTGCGCTGGGTTAACAAGTTAAGTCCAATAGCCAACCAATGATCCAAGAGTTTTGACACCCATCCTCCTTTTGGAGGAGTTTAGATGTGGTTCGCCCAAGTTATTTGGCACCCACTGCAAAGCAAACTTCGGGGTGCAGTTGGCTGTCTCGGTTGGTATACTAGATATTTTATGTTCGGAACGAGCGGGAATCGAACCTGCAACCTTTGGCACCAGTCGCCTAGCTGAAATGAGAAACGCACATATCCACTCGACCAAATCCCCATTCCTCTATTTAACTGCCAACTCTGAGTCAATGTATCAACTTAATGTGTCAGGTTTGTGACATTTGAGAAAATACTGTCAATTTTGAGTAAATGTGCATTTAGGCATGTCAGAAAAGAATGAAAGTCATTAGCATTTATGTCAAAAACATGTTATCAAAACAATTTTTCTTAACAGGGTTTTGAGTACAATTAGGCAAGCTTGTAACTGTCGTCAGTAGCTGCTTGCTACCTATAGCCCCTGGGGGTTTGACCTAACAAAAAACAAGCTAGCCTAAAATGTCTGAAAGGTGAACATTAAAACAGAATGATGTTAAAGATAAAGTTAAGTAGCAAAACAGACAAGTCTAAAAACTGTAAATTATTGTAGCCAAACTTTCTAATAATCTTTGGATATTAACAGCTAAATTATAGGGCAAGTCAGAAAAGAATGAAAGTCATTTGTATTTAAGTCAAGAGAATGCAATGAAAATATAATATTTCTTAACCTGATATCAAGCACAATTAGGCAAGCTTGTAACTGTCGTCAGTAGCTGCTTGCTATCTATAACGCCCGGGGGTTTGACCTAACAGAAAACAAGCCAGCCGTATAATCTCATTTACCTACTTTATACTGATTTTTGATCGTCAATATATTGTTATTTTTAATGTTATATCATTGTTGTCATTCTTTATTTAGTTCTGCTACGATCTTGAATTTTAAGGTGGGCATCATAACACTTGCCCTAACTGTAATGCTTGATCGTCCCTTTAAGCGTATCATATGGGAATTCAAAAATGCAAACATCAAAGGAATAAATTCGTCACTGTTGTCTGTTCCGTAGGATACTGGCTTCATTACATTCAATAGAATTGATGATATTGCAACCTATTGCGTTGATCTGCTCCCCAGCATTACTAAAGAATATATTCCATGCAAAGAAATCCTTGTGAGACCAAAAGCCAAACCTTGAATGGATTCATTTATTAATAGAATGAGGAGAAAACGGAATCGTTGCTTGGATGCGCTACAAACGAACTAAATACGATGCCCATAATCGCATTTTTAGGAATTTCCGTAACATAACTGCAAATGCTAATAAATTCGCTACCCAGTCTTATTTCTCAAGATTGGAAAATGATCTAAACAACAAAAATTAAAACTCCAAGAAATGATGGAGCCTGACCAAAGATATACTGCGTTGGAAGCTCCATCAAACTATACCGCCTTTAATTGCAAATGAAAATGTTATATCAAATAATATAGAGAAAACAGTTTTTTAATAAGTACTTTTCCTGTCAGAGCAACCTTGACGCTGATGACACACACACACACACTACCGTATTGTCAATATTTGCCAAATGCAGCTACGTCTACGTCACTGAGGTCCCCGCCCACATCTTTTCAAAATAAAATATTAAAGTGTGCAAAAATTCGTGATTAACAATCAGAGGTTTCACTTTTGAGTTTTAGTGTGTCATATACTGCTAAAATTATTTCGAACCATTAAAAGATGGGTCATTTGTATATATCATGTCAAGCCTAAAACTGGACTACGTATGCTTTATAGTACAATCGACATGTAAGACTGTACGCTTACCGTTCACCAGGTATCTTTCCTTGTACTTGTCCTTTATATCTTGTCCATAGACCATGTATTGTGTTGTATGTCTGGAGAGCCTCCACAACAGTTCTTTTTATTACCTAGGCAGTCCAGGTGAAATAAATATGTTTATAATATAATAAATGGTTTGTGGTAAATGATCTTGAAAAGTTTAAACGTACTTGATCTTGTCGTAGACCTATGTGTATAACACTTGAATAAGAGTCTTTGCAACACGTAGCTGTAATGTAACTGTGCTTGAGGCATTATGGTCGTCGCTTTGCTGGTGCGAAAAAATTGCTATGCTTCGTGATTACAAACCGATAATCTCCTTAATTTGCAAGTCTGATATACTGACACAGCAATTTACAAAATCATTTATGTAGCTTCATACTTTCAAACATGCATAAACCAATACAAATACGTATTGATCTCAGGCAATTTCGCAAGAAGCAAAGAGTTTTATCGGAAGCCTTAAAACAGCATGTGAACCCAATACCGAAACATAAATGGAACAATAAGTGTGTAAGCAGAAGAAGCAAAATAGAAAGAAATACTTGACTGCATGAAAAAAAATGACACATCTGTCCGCTTAGAATTATTCACTTAGTAATAGCAACTAACATGGATCCTTGTTACAGAGGCATTGTGGGAATCCAACGAGTGTAACAGATGTGTATATACACTTATTACAATAAAACATAGGTTTGTTAAATGCCGTTATTCCTGATATTTTTAAGCTTCTTTTCAAAATCGATGACCTATTTTTTATAACAATCGTTTCATTTGAATGAAAAAATGTTGTACACTGATGTAAAGTAGTTTAAATGGCCCCTACTTTATGTTCGGAACTTAAGTATTTTATTTGGAAAAAGCTAATGTGTATTCAGTTTCATAGAGAGCAACACAACTGAAATGTCACAGCCTCCTCAAAGGTATGAGGAAACAAACAGAATGCATTTTTTATCTGTTATACCAGCGAATCAAAATGCATGTAAATGAAAGAAGCTGATCAAATTTGGCAGAAGATATGTGACTATTTATCCATGTATGTTCTGAAAAGGAGTTAAAGTTTTACCCCCAAAACAATTAAACGATTTTGATTAGCTGATTTTACAATATACATTGCAAATTGTAGGTAAATGCACGTTAGATTTTTTGTTTAGTTGGAACTCATCATTACTTTGAAACAGAGATAAGACATCCGAAAGAGAAAACGCTTCTGATTTTTGTGGCAGGAAAGAATTCACGTCTGGTGTGATTGTTGTTTTTGATGTATGCTCTCATTTGCTATTGACTGTATGCCATGTGTTTAAACCAATCTTAGGTCAATAGATACATAACCGCATATTTTGGCAATCTTGAATACAATTGACACCAATCAATTGATTACAAGTGATACTGTCATTTTCAAAACAGATTAATATGAAAAACCCAATGAACAAAGGTTCTCTTGATAAAAATTAACAGATGACGTTTTACCTGTCGAATAGCCAATATAACACAAACATGCCCAATTGAAATCGTGTTTCAACATATGGAATCCATGTTTGCAATTTTTATTCCTATCCAAGAAAAGTCCAATTGCAGCAGACATATTGTACCTTCTGGCAATTTTCAATAGCATGTACACCATGGTACCCATTCCTTGTGTTCCTTAATATACATAAGGGGATTGATCGTGTTTGGCACAATGATTTATTATATCCGAGGGGGCCAACAGTCGGGGGCCCTCCTGTCGCTTCGCCCTCCAACTCACTGCGCCAATACCCTGCTGCCCCCTCGAAGGCCACATATCTGCGGCTAGATCTTAGGTGGCATGAACGTATAAATACAACAATTACTTGGAAGGAGTATATTTGAAACAATATATATATATATATATATATATATATATATATATATATATATATATATATATATATATATATATATATATATATATATATATATTCGACCTGTATTGGGACAAGGTTGCGTTTTCTCTTATGTGTGCACTCAAGGATATAATACGACTATGGAAGGAATTTGTTTGGCTGTTAGTCGCCTAATCCGTGGTGCCATGAACGCCACATCAAACGTTAGATTATACCAGAATTATGTTATAGAATGACAGCAGTTCCCTGATTATACAAAAAAACCTGGTCTGACGTCAAAGGCCAGGCGTAAAGAAATGTCCAAACTGATACAAATGTACTTATTTAAAAATAATTTAGTTTTATGTATCTCAGCGATATTGTTCTCAGTGATCCTTATCTCAGAACGAGACTGGTTTACTCAATTTTTTTTTTCGCAACAACACACTTTGGAACCATGTGCCTTACAAACAAGAAAGAGTTTTTTTTTCGAATTGAAAGACAAAATACTTTACCTGTTTTTGGACCACTCAAACATATAGAAGTATTATTATACTGTGAGAAAAGGATTTGTATCAGTTGTTCAAACAGGATTATGTATGGGGCGCAACCAACTACATCCCAACTTATTTGATATCGGTGTTATCGATGCCATAATGTGTCCGTGCAGGTAAGGCAACGAAGACAATTGACATTACGTTTGTGTCTGTCCTTCTCATAATGTCCCCCAGAGATTTCCTCCGGGGGATATGAACAAATTATGCTCCGTCCATTTTAACCTCGCGAGAAGTTTACGTGATGCTCCAGGTTGCATTGTCGAAAATAACCCGACAATATCCCAATTAATTATTTTAAGAATCAAACGTTTCGGCGCCATTACATGATCGGGCACATTAATGGCTCCCAAGGTACGATGACATATTTTAGTTTCATTTGTATCTACCAACCAACTTTTATCAGATTTCACAATATTGTAACAGCTTAACTGTCACTCCTATGACGTTTGTGGTATCCTACTCCTGCCGTTGTCAGTCCTTTTCTCGCTTCACTGGCTTGTGACGTCCACCATTTCTGACGACAGAATGCTTGTCTCAGAGAGCATAGCTCTAGGTCCTGTATTGTTCTGGCTATCCTGTTGAACTCGTTCATAATAATAATAATAATAATAATAATAATAATAATAATAATAATAATAATAATAATAATAATAATAATAATAATAAATAATAATAATAATAATAATAATAATAATAATAATAATAATAATAATAATAATAATAATAATAATAATAATAAGATGTTGCTTTTCGCCCCTATTACTTTCTGCTAAATAAAATACGTTTAAAACAATAGTTCTAAAAATATTGACCCATTTCTTGTCTGCTTTATACCAAAAAGTCATGTTAATCTGTTTTAGTATTATGACTAAATATACGAATTCCTCACAAAATCACCTTCTGTCAAGTATTATGATGTTCAACAAGACATCAGCTGTTCTAATACTTTTGGAAACCACGGCGAAAACAATTGGCTCGATTTGTAACCTATTACTCAGAGGGTTAAAAGGTCAGCAGTATGATGACGATTAGATTAATATTTGGAATTAGAATTTAATGAGTCACGGCATATTAACTTTGCACTTTGTTTGCACTTTTTGAATGTTTTAAAAGTAATGGGAATCAAGTGTCACAGTTACATTTATCACCAAGGACACATTCGTTACTCATCAGTTTTTACTGAATGACCACAGTCGGGTGGCATTATCAGTGAACGGCTTATATGTTGTTCCCCAAAACATGTCAATCAGCTTTATTTTAACTGATTATAAGCTGATAGCTAAATGAGTACTACTCCAAACATTAGCTTTATACACTACCAGCCGTTATCCGCAGAAAAAGGTCTATTGGTTCACGAAGACAACGTGGGTATAGGAATTTCCTATTAGGAAAGAGTTCCTGCATACCATCGCACAATGTCTTTTTCAGCAATTACTCTTAGTGGACGTGACCAGTGGTGGAACAGAGCAGAAAACCAATTTAATTATTTGAATAAGTGGCATGTTGAATTGCTTATATCAGCGATGTCTGAAATAGTCATTGTAGTTATTTTTCAACAAAGAACATTTTTATCACAAGGGACTAGCTCAAAAAAGTCAGCAGTCATGCATAAAATGCGGTGTAGTTTATAAAACAAAGCCGTGCCATCGGAACAAATCTGGCCCTGTACCCATTATTCGCTATTTGCACTATCCCTCCGAGGTATTTCATAATTGAAAGTTCGTTAAATTCATTAAGATCAAAGCAGAGAGAATGTAGAGACACACCAATGAAATATTCTGATTTATTTAAGAATTTGTTTACTCTGGATGACAAGGGTAACAAGGGTCCCAGTCTACATCTATGAAGCAAAATGCAACAGCATAGAAGAAAATAACAAGTGTTAGAATGAGACTGAGAACATCAAGTAGATAAGAGTTGTGAAGCCCGTTGCTCTCAATCTTATCAAATGCTAGCATTACTGAAATGACCGAGTCCCATTCTTTCATTACTTGGCATCTTGTCTTAACAAATTTCTGAAACCCATATAACTGAATTTCCCTATTACCGTTATTGTAGCATCAATCTGCAACCCCTGCACCATACTTGGTAAGTAATTATACTAATTCAAAAAGGCAAGATGCCGTGGGTACCGCTGCAAGGCTGATATATTTGGAATTTAAACCTGTGTCAAACATTTTCTAGGCCATTAAAGGAATCAATTTTCAATACATGGGATCCACAAAAACGTTTCTCCATACTACTAAAAGATTCAAATATTGATATAAGTTTCTTTGTGTTTTAAATAGTAAAAAAATCCAGCAAAGTTCCAAGAAGAAACATATACTTTGCAAAAAGGATTTTATCCGCACCACCTGATGATGTCTCGAACCCGATGCTTTTATTCCTTTGGGATACCAATATTGAATGAGGCTCGAAAAAGCAGTATCGCATGGCCATTTGCGGGAATAAATTGAGATGGTTTGCCGCCTACAATGTATAATGCATTACCATATAGTGCATTTTATAGCTTTTGAATTTGCTCCTCAACAATTTAGAGTCAACTGTTGCTGTGTTCCAACATCGGGAGTTTTGTCTTCTGTTTCAATTTCGTAATGTGTAAGATACCGCCTCTTACGATATTTTCCGCAGCTCGACGCAACTGAAAAAAACGCCACAGAGGCACATACAAATAATACCCACTTGCTTTTCGGAAAACAACGTGAATGCTCCAAAGTCAAATTGGCTGGCAGGAAAGACGGTACCGAGACAAATGAAACAATTCGAAGGATTAGAATATAAATGAACATCAGGTGTCTCTGACCAATGAATTGATATCAAATGGACAGTTGGGACGTTTTTTATCACATGGATCAGCTGTAAAGATGTCAGTAAAACATGGGAAGTCCTTTCGTCTCTACGGAAATTTCAGTTGTGCATTCATCAAGATAAAAAATACATAGGAATATTTATCATTTTATCAATACATACACTACAATAACAAGGTCGAGGTGATAGGTGGGAGAATAAAAAAAAATGTCATTCGGATAGGCATTTGAAATTGTAACAGCATCGATCAGCAGAACACGGAGAAAACACCAGACTAATGCAAAATACCTTTAAACATTATTGTAGAAACTCCGACAGGTAGAGTGGCTCCCCCCCCCCCCCCCCCGTGCTGCTTTCTAACTTGCGTAAATGCTTGGCGGAAATTGTGGCTCTGACTCATTCTCAGGGCTATGATATGGCTGCCGGCCGGTCAAAATCGGTTGAAGTCTGTTCATCACATTAAAAGTGTTTTATATTCAAACAATACCTTACAGTTTTGAAAATACAGATCCACAAGGCGCTAATTAAATCTCTCTTTCAGATAGTTGAGACTACACAGAATGATATAAGGCACGCATTACCACAGTTATCAAAACTTTTTCAATACTTTCTACGTGAAACGACCAGTAGTACAATTAAATTCATGTATTGCTGTAACAAATCCTATTGTCTTCGTACATACTCGTTTACAGTATTGTTTTCATGTTTTTATTAAAGTTGTACCGTGATGGTTCATATTATTATGAGAATAAAACAATTATTGTTTAGTCTGATTTTGCCCACTGGTCTGGTGGGCAAAATCAGAAAGAGCTACCATATGTTGTTTCCATTCTCATATAGTATTACAAGAAGACTGTTAATAAATATCTTGTCCCGATGTGTCAACATGTGTGTTGTCCTAAATAATGGGACAAGGAACTTAATGGGCGAGACAAATGTAAATCAATACTGTTCATCGCAACAAGGATGAAAAAGACTACACAAGTGAGTAATATTCATTTCCCGTCACGACAATGCCATTGTTCCATGTTCAAGTGGATTGGTTTTGCCAGCCACAGTGATGAGTGTATAAGATGTGGATAGTTATACATCAGTTCCTATCAGCACGTGAACCGGCAACTTGTATTCATTACTGGTCCGGAATGCAAATTGTTATATATATATATATATATATATATATATATATATATATATATATATATATATATATATATATGTATGTATGTATGTATGTGTGTGTGCGTGCGTGCGTGCGTGCGTGCGTGCGTGTGTGTGTGTGTGTGTGTGTGTGTTGGTGGGTTCAAACCTGCATTTAGCCATCCTGCCCTTTTTCTCAGTTTAACTAAAAAAAAATGGTAAAAGGTACATTGAGACATGTGATTTGTGTGGAAACATATCTTTGTTTCACACACATTATGTGATATTTACATTGTTGCCGTTGCATTGTGTGGCGACCGTTGTACTCCTGCGTGCACCTTAAAGAATTGCACCAGTGCGTTATGTTCAACCAGCAACATCTATTAAGAGTATGTCCACTAAATTGGGGACATTGCAAACGTATGTTTACATTTTTTTTCGAATTTACTCATTTATTATTTAAAACAGGGGTTTTTAAAACAGACTAGACCATATGGAAATTGACTTTCATTTTTGCAGGAGCAAACTGCTAAGAAGAAACAATTGAATCACATTTAAAAGTATGTAATTGGGCTTCGTGCGGCAAGTGAATTCATGCCGTGGTCACAGATTGACCCATTACATCTCAAAACCTACATTTAGCACAAGTCTACTGACATACTCATTTAAAATTGAAACCTGCAGTCATTATTCCTTGATTATGCCATGTGTCACCAAAAGCAACCAGTTATCGTATGACCACTTCTTTTCTGTAATAGTCCAGATGTTTTGTGTATCTTCGTAATACAGACCTCGTTATCTTCAGTGACAGTTACTTCACAACTCAAGTTACATATGTTGATTAACATATTACACCGTCTTTTGGTATGTGTCTCCTCATGGATTATCTAGGTATCATTAAGTTGTGTGTAGGGGTTCTTTATATTTTTTCTTTCTTTCTTTCTTTCTTTCTTTCTTTCTTTCTTTCTTTCTTTCTTTCTTTCTTTCTTTCTTTCTTTATCTATCTATCTATCTATCTATCTGTCTATCTATCTATCTATCTTTTTATTTATTTAAAGCGGGACCATTGTCATAAATTAGATGTAAAAGTTTACTTGCCAGCTCACAAAACCAACTTAAGCTCATTCATGTTGAATTGTAATGTTTTTCAGGCAATTTGCAAATTGTGTCATTTTATATATATATATATATATATATATATACACTTGGTAATCTAATTCTAACAACAGGAATGTTTTTAACAAGTGTCTAAAAAGCTTATCACCTCCTAAAAATCCCAACAACATGTGCATGCCTTCATTTATGGATAAGCCAAGGAGCTCTACTATGTATATTTCACAATAAAGTTCAAATTATGCTTTTTCAAAAAAATCAGTTCTATCTGACAGTTTGTACATGTATCACTTTAAATGCATGTGTATATATTGTAGGCCATATCATTGTTTTCTTGTGTGCGTGACAAATTGCAACTGGTTTATGCCTGTGATACAACACAAGTCTACGACTACGATCCCAGCCCCAGATAGCGCTCGAAGGGAATAATGTTAAAGACTTAAGTATTGTGATGGTACAAGGCTTTGGACTGTGTAGTGTAGGTCACATATATTTTAATGTTGAACTTTCCGTTTGTGAACGGTAGTGTACACCTGTTTGATTAGATCATGAATCATGATCTTATCATGATATTGCCTATGGATTTACTCCGAAACAGTTTTTGAAAGATGAAGTATTCATGACATCTTAAATGAAGAATTAAGTCTTTGATTAGTTTTAGTTATATTAGACACTTGGGTAAACGTATTTGGATCGTGTTTTATATAAATATATACAACCTATGGTGCTGGATAAGTGCACATTTACATGTAGGTACATCATATATTGCTGGACCTGTTGAAAATACGTTTGGAGACTCTTCATCATTTGAATGGAAGTGTTTGAAATGCATAGTGTTTGAATGCGTTTGTGAAAATGTTTGAGATCGTTCAGGTAGTTGTTCAACGCGTTTTGGAAAGTGTTTGAACGCGTTTGGGGAAGCGTTCCGTAGCTTTGTGAAAGTGTTCGGACGTTTTGTAAAAGTGTTTGAGATTTTTCCCAAACGCTTTCCAAACGCTTTCCACACACATTCCAAACATATTCCAAACGTTTTCAAACGTTTTCAAACACAAGCCAGACACCAGCAAAAGGCGAAAAAGGCGTTTGGCGGCTAACTTTTAGCCGGGCGTAACTGTATGTCAAGTGGTCGGAAAACCGAATCAGAAAATAAAACGTGCCCCTTTGATTAGTATTCCTGTTCTTGAAAAACCATTTAGCAGGGTTATTATAGATTGTGTGCGACCACTTCCGAAAACAAAAGCTGGATAAAAGTTTCTTCTTACTATCATGGATTCAGCCACTTGGTATCCCGTGGTCATCCCATTAAAACATTAAGGCTCCCACTATCATTGGTGCTTTAATGGAATTTTTCACTAGAGTAGGACTGCTGATACAGGTACAAAGTGACTTAGGTTCAAATTTCATGTATGCAGTGTTTTGGAGTTTGCCCACCAAATAGGCATAAACAGATTAAATCTTGAGCCTACCAGCCAGAAACACAAAGGTCTCTAGAAAGGCATCATCAAACACTGAAGAGTATGATGAGAACATATTGTTTTGAAAATGAATATGAATGGGATAACGGTATAAATATGTTATTTTTTGCCACCAGAGAGATTCCAAATGAGTCACAGGGGTTCAGGTTATTTGAGCTGACATATGGATTTACTGTGAGAGGTCCACTAAAGATTATGAAAGAAAAATGGTTGGTGGAGACACAAGATGAACCTATCTCGGAGTATGTGTCCTTTGAAAAAGCTTGTGAGGCAGCACAATCAAATCTGATTAATGCACAGGGTAAGATGAAAACATGATATGATAAGAAAGCAAGGGAAAGAAGTTTTAAACCAGGAGACAAGGTATTGGTACTTTTGCCTATGCAAGGGCATTCAATTCAAGCAAGAGTCAGTGGTCATTATCTGGTTGAAAGAAAGTTGAATGATTTGGATTATATAATATCCACACCAGATCAGAGGAAAGCTATATGGGTTTGTCACATCAACATGTTAAAAGAATACCATGAAAAAGAAACACCAGTAGGAATTGTCAGTGCCACTACTTTGAATAATGATGGAAATGATAATGGGATGATCAGACTGATCCATTCTCAAATGAAGACTTGAGCTCTTTTTCCAGTGTAAAAATGCAGAACTCTGACATATTACAAAATCTTGACAGCCAGATCAGTCATTTGGAGCCTGCACAAGGAGCTGATTTAGCAACGCTTATTCATGAGTTTGGACATTTATTCTCAGACCAGCCTGGTTGCACCTCAGTATTATGTCATGATGTAGATGTAGGTGATGCTGGTCCAATAAAGCAACAACCTTATCGGATGAATCCTCTGAGATAGGCTGCAGTTCGAGAAGAAATAAATTACATGCTGGAAAAAAATTTAATAGAACCATGCCAAAGTAACTGGAGTAGTCCTATTGTATTAGTTCAAAAACCATATGGTTCAATGCAATTTTGCATTGATTATAGAAAAGTGAATTCCGTGACTAAATCAGACTCGTATCCAATCCCTAGAGTGGATGATTGCATTGATACGATAATATTGAAAATAATCTTGCACATCATAGTACAGCTTACGCATTTGGGCACATTAATAGGTCAAGGCATTTTCTTAAATTTTAATGCAGGTAACAACCCATAACCTGCAACAAACATGGTTAAATTGAGACGTTTCTATGGAAACCTTAAAAGTTATGGTGAAACGAAAAATCACTCATAAACCTTATAATCTAGGGGTAAATGCCTGGAACTTTTTGCACTTGTAAGATACAATCAAATGCATAATGTAGTAATGTAAGAAATCGTTTAATTTCCTTATTAACATATTCATTGATATTCATAAAGTGTATCTAGGGCCATTTCAATTCTAAGTGCAATTGGAGAAGTTTGTGTATCTTTGAACAAACAGAAAGCAACTAAAGAAATACAACGTATTTCATCTATCAAACATAATCATTGACCGTATATTTGTTTAAACAAAAAGAGGTGATAAATTTGAGAAAATATGTTTCCATGGAAACACGTTTAATAACATACAAATTTTACTCAAAGAGTTCACTCATATTTTGAAGCAATAAGTGCTTTGCATCTGACACAAATGATTTGTAAAATAAAACTTAGTGTCAATATGAGATTGTAGCTGAATATGCAAATCACCCTATTTGCATATCAATTGGTTTTAGAAATTATACTATTTTGAAGGATAATTGTCCCAGAAATTGGTGCTGCTATTTGCACAACCACCTTCACGTGTGTACAGTTCTGTACATTTCATTCTTTTTTTTTTAATCTCAGTTATTTGCACAACCACCTTTACATGTGCATAGTTCTGTACATTTCAAGTTTTTTGGCAACATTTGCACACTACTCTGCACCGCACCTTGCACCCACAACGAATAAGCTCTCTGCATGCAGTAGATGCTTGAGGGGGAGTTGTCCACACAGGTGACCAATTGCCTGTTTTATCAGACATCCAACCCCAGTTTGCTGGATCTGGCATATCTGGACAAGGAACCAAAGCCAATCCCCCGAAGAAACTTGCCGGTAAGTTGGATCCTTGAGCATATTTTTTACAAAGAATCAGTTGTGGGAGATATGCTGCATAACTCTTCCAGCAGTAAAGAGATCTCGTCTTGCCTTATCACAAATAGTCATGCTACAAGTTTTACAGTATATTACTACTACAAAGCACTTAATTTGTTTCATGCAACTGTCAGGAATACTGTCAGGCTTGTATGACAACGTGACACACGTGCCTGTGACGGCAGGGTATGCAAGCCATGCCTCTCATGCAGGCTTTATGCCTATGCCAACAAAGGTAGAGGTGGTATAACATCATGTTATGGCATGGAATACAGGCAAGGCTTTGCAACGTAAAGGGCCAAGGCTATTGGCGATCTCATGGACTGGTATATATTGGAAATGCTTGCCAGATCCAAATGCCACAAAAAGGTGTTGAAGGTTGTCAATGCGTTGGAAAAATGCTATAGCCAATACAACGACATCTGTGTCGACAGTTTGAACCATGATCTCACGATTGCCCTGTTTATCAAAATTGGCAATATGCAGAATGATTCTACTATCTGCTTCCTCATGGGAAATTGCACTATTGTAATATCTTTGGCTATGGTAGGGGATGCTAGGACAGTTTCACCATGTGTACGGATTAGCTGTTTATTTTCATGTGCACAGAAATACATTACATTTTTTACCAGGAGTTCATTCAGTTCAGTTTTGTTTTTGTCATAACAAAGAAACAGTGGCCAGTTTGATGGAATGGGAGTATCGCCTGTAACCTTCGTGCAAACACCAAGGCCCCTTTTTGCACGAGTCCCTGCTTTAACACTATGTTCTTTATAGACATCCCACAAAATGTCAAGTCTTTGGCAACATTTCAGTTTGTTTCTAGATCGGGGATGAATTTATCCTTGATGTAAATATCAAGTGTCTTACAACCTTTTGGTAACATCATATGGAGTAATGCAGATCCATCAAGGATTTGGGCATCAAAAGATGGTGTTTCATTGCATTTTCCTGACAGTGGTCAATCAGACATTTAACAAGATCATATTTTTTACCCTAGCTAAGCTTTCTGTTTTGCGATAGAGACAGGGGGCATGAAGCATTTCCATGTTTGAAACAAACTGCCATGTCACCATATCTCCTGTGTGTGGAAATATACATTTCAGCAAACAGTTTTCTGTCTGACTTCAGATTGTCAATGACATTCTTTCTTCCTGAAGGCGCTTTGGGATGGGGACTACAAAATGTGGGAAGGTTGTTTCTGGAAGTGGTATCTGTCATTGGTTTGTTTGACTGGGTAAAAATTTGCTCAGACACAAATTCCAATAACTGAGATTTGCCCACTGCCCTGGCATCATGGAATGCTTTCATTGCATTTTCATTCATAACAGCCTTGGTATCCAGAGCAAAAAGGGTGCCACATTTATCTACAAATGGGTTTCCCATATCTTCTATTTGAGAAACCAAAGACTTGACATTGTGTTTGAAGTTAGATTGGGAAGTTACACCCTGCTCATGATGACCGGTGCACGTTTTGGCATGTGCAGATTTGGAGACAATTTCAAATTCTTGAACTAATTGAATCATCTCTGGACCACCCACCATCCACCTTTGTAAAGCCTTTTCATCTTGAAAAAGGCCTGGTGCCCGACCATCACCTTTCACTTTGGCGTTTTCTTGTTCATGAGCATGATTAAGGGAAATGTTAGAGAATTTGTGCATGCTTTTCCATACAGTGAAATACTCATGTTTGAATGTCTGAAACAGTTTTGGATGTGAATGTTCTAGCATCAATATATCAGGCAAGTGAACTGTGGCCCACCTGGCATAGTTCATGTGATCGAAACAGAGGAATAATATTCACCAATGCAAGACACTACAGAACCAAATAAGCTTCACGATTTGCAGGCACAAAAAGAAGGCTATCTAAAACTAACTGCAGTGTGTCATTCCAATAGTGGAACTGGGGCTGCTGCTGCCACATCATAGTGATCCATTGCTCCCTGCTCAAGCATTCCTCCTTTTTTTGCAGCTTTTGGGCATTATGTAAGTCATAAGCATGGTGCTGTAGTACCACAAGGGATGCCGCTGTTACTTCATGGAAGTAAGGTGATCTTGTTACATCCCCCCCCCCCATTCACAGCATTATCAGCTCTGCCAGAGGTATTGACAGCTCTGCTGTGTGCTTTACTTGTTGATACCAGAAAACATAACTTCACCCTCTTTTTTTCCCCAGCAATCTCTCCAGTTTTTGATTGTCAATTTTACCAAAGCAACTTTAATGCCATTTGGCTTTTCTCTCCTTCAATATTTCTTCTATTCCACTTCCACTGTCTAACCATTCCATATTAATATCTAATGGCAAACATTCTAATTCATGAAATTACTCGTTTTTTGGGTTTTTTTGGACACTGTATGATAGCCAATCCCAGCATCCGATTTATGTGACAAATTACATGGATCAACCAGTCTCTCATCTGTATGGTCCTGTTGACATAGTACGCATTTATTCCAGTCTGATGTGGACAAGCTTGCACTCGTTTCCTCTGGGTTACTGGGACCAGGGGTGGCAAACTGAAACAATTTTGCTTTGCGTGACATGACAGTTAGAAAAATAGGGCTTGTGCAAACTATATCAGGAAATAATTACTATATTTGGATATCTACAGTTTGGACAAGCAATTTTAAAATTGATTGACCATGTGCCACAAGTTAAACAAGCATACAGTCCAGAATAGAATCTGTGCAGAAAAACTCTTTGGTTGATTGATGTGTCCACACATTTTCAGTAGGCAGACAGCCCAATTGAAAAAACAACAAAAAAGTGAAAAACAGCAACACTATGCAAAGCAGTTTTAAGTGAAGTTTTTGGAAGGTGTCAAGCACTTGTATAAAATAGAGAGGGTTAACGACAGGCTACTAAAAGGGATGGACGTAAGCAACCCAAGCCACAATAACAGCACAGCTCTATGAACAGTTAGTTCTCTAAAAACAGACGAAAAATTCAGAGCCCAAAAGCAGAGTCCTTACAGCAGACCTCTGTAAAGACTGGAAAACTGTATAGCAGTTTTCCGAGGAAAGATGGTTGGTATTTCAACTAACCAGACTTTTCATCATGACAATGCGAAAATACTAAGGTGACTCCAATGAGTGAATGACATTAAAGAGTCACAACTTCCTGACTGAATGACTCACTCATTTTGTTCAAAGTCAAAGTGATCAACGGCTATAAACCCTTCTCAATATTTACTCCAAAATTAGGTTGCCTTGCAAATAGGTTACTTTACCCACATTATGAAACAAAATACAGGATATGTTCTGGGTTTATTTAAACATAATAAAACTGTATCATACAGCCGATGACAATAACAATGTGATATTTTTTTCAATTTTGTTAACAAAATGTAAGTGTAAGTTGGTAAATTAAAAAAAAAAACAATTTTTATTGATAAATTGCAGTTTTATGATAAAAAATTTCCAATTAATTTTAATAAATCATAACGTCCATTTGTTTACCTTTACTTTGATACATCATTTGTATTTCTACCATTAAAATGCACGAAATTTGTGACAGCTTTTAAAATGTACTTTAATATTTGATTTTCATGATGTTACCATGGAAACCTGCAATTTTATGCATGCTTGTCATGAGATACCAGTGGTTTCCTTGACGTAAATAAAATATAATATACTTGTCTATAATTGTGCCAATGGGCATACCTGGATGACAATTTGTATTGTTTTTAGCATTTACAAAATAGGTGTCAATCAATAAATTTTCCAAAAACTGCCTTTTTATCAAAATATTGCATTTTACATTATTGAATTATAAAACTGTTTTTAAAATAAATCAGAAAGTCCATTTACTCAGCTTTAATTTGATACCTGATGTGTCTTTATACCATAAAATGCAACAAAGTTATTGCAAGTTTTTCATTTTCATTTCAACATTATAATTTCACGATGTCACCATGGAAACATGTTATTTTAGGCATGTTTGTCGCCAGGCACAGATTGTTTCCTTCACTGAAATTGAAGATCATTCTCTTCTCTCTAATTGTACCAATCGGCTTAGCTGTACTCTGAAGCACATGATTGGCCGAAATATGGTCTATATGAGCTGGACCAAGACAGGGAATATGTGCTTTGTCAGCAAATACATCTTGATTAAAGGTTATTGGCAGGTGCCACTCACAGAAAAAGCTAAAGAAGTATCAGCTTTTGTAAAACCTGATGGCCTATTTCAATGTAAAGTGATGCCATTTTGAATGAAAAAAACACACCTGCGACCTTTACCCGGTTAATAAGCATTGTGACAGCTGGTTAAGAAGGATTTGTAACCAACATGGGTGATACCTGTATTTTTTTCTCAAAAACCTGGGCTGAACATCTTAAAATAACTAGAGCATTCTTTGAAAGATTAAGTTCCTCTGGTCTAGCGGTGAACTTAAACAAAAGTGAACTTGGTCAGTGTGAAGTGACACACCAGGACTATAAAACGGGTAATGGAAAATCATTGCCAAAAACAGCAAAAATTCAAGAAATTTTGAACTTTCCTCAGCCAACAACAAAAAAAGGAACCATTACGGTTTTTAGACATGGCTGGATATTACAGGAAAATCTGTAAAAAAATTCTCCGAAATCACTAACCATTGATTTTTTTTTAAAAGAGAGAAAAGTTCATTTGGAATGATCAGTGCCAGTGTGCATTCCAAGAGCTGAAAGCTAAACTCAACAATGCATCATTTCTTTCAGCCCCAGATTTTGAAAAGCCATTCAAGATTGCAGTAGACGCAAGTGATGTGGCATCAGGTTGTCTGTTAATCCAAGATGGTATGGATGGTTTGGAACACCCTGTGAGTTATTTTTCAATGAAATTTAGCATCCATCAAAGGAAATATTCCACCATTGAAAAAGAAGCATTTGCCTTATTGTTAGCACTTCAACATTTTGAAGTATGTGTTGCCTCAGCTCGGTATCCAGTACTGGTTTACTCTGTTCACTATCCCTTGAAGTTTTTGGATAAGATCTAAGACAAAAATCAGGGACTTTAGAGATGGAGTTTGTATCTACATGGACATAATCTGAAATTTGAGCATGGCCGTGGCAGGGACAATGTGGTTGCCGATGCACTAAGTAGGGTGAAAATTGGATAAACATTACACACATGAATGTGTTCAAGTTATAAGACTGTTGTCAGCAATATAGCATGTCAAATAGAAAAATGTACAGAATTAATGTTTTAAGTGATTGAACAGGAGATTATTGCTATTGTGATGCAAAGAAATTTGTACTAATGACAGTCAAACTGTTCCTCAGTTTGATGAGATTTGTATAAACAGTGCAACTGTGTCAATTAGAAACGTGTGTGTTTCTTACAGTGAAACAGTTGGAAAGATGGTATAATTACTCTATGTGAATGTCAATGTCACTTTGTAGAAACAGTAGATATTTTTGTTAGAAATCATTGTGTATTGCATGTAAGAATACTTACGAAGTAATATCGACAATTCAGAACAAAAAGTTTCCTTATAGGTCCAATTTTTCTTTCTCCAAAGAGGGGGATGTGTTATGAAAATGTGTATGTCTGATTTTCTTTATTTGGAGAGGCCACAGTATTCATTGAGGGTGTGCCGGGTCACTGAGTTCAATGAAAACTTTGCAGGGTCACTGCACAGCCAGTGAGTTGGCCTCATTCCTGGATGACTCACATGTAGCTTGTAAATATGTGGAATAAGCTAGAATGGTGACTTACATTCAAATGACGTGATCCAGACATGTCTCAATGAACTGGGATGTATGACTAATTGGAAAACACTGGAATAATGATGACATTTCTCTGTAGATATATAAAACAGATATTTCCCTGACTGGAGAAGAGAAGAGAGATAATTCTGAAAGATTTGATAGAAGCTGTGTGTTGACATCAAGCCATTGGGACTGTGAGCCATTGTTTACATTATACCTGTGGAGTGTGGAAAATGTCTTGATTGGACTTGTGTATTTGGTGCTACCCATTTACACTCTGTATCTGTGGAGTGTGAACGTGACGTTGTCTTTCACTGAACTGGTATACTGTACCACCTTGGAACAAAAACCATACATCTGTGGCATTGGATCAGAGCACCACACCTTTCAGTACCACATTGTACCCAAACCTTACCTCTATGGGGTTTGTACCAGAGCATTTGGGACCTGTCATAGGACTTGCAAGTGTGTGACAGTACCTGTGGATAATCTCATCTGGGATTAGGATTTACCTAAGACTGTTTGACTGTTGAAATACCAGCAGAAATAAGTATACCTACTTTGTACTGATTTTGATTGTCACCACATTGTTATTGTTAAAGTTATATCATTGTTGTCATTCTTTGTTGAGTTCTGCTTATATTCACAAGGTGGGCATTGTAACAAATACCATGACACGTTTCATAAAATTATCAATTATGCTTTTCTAAAAAAGAACCTGGAAATTCTCTGATTTCTTATCACTATCATTGCTACTTTCATTCATGTAGTTTACAAGCTAAATTGCTCATACAACTGTGGAAACTTTATCGTTCACTTGCATGACCCACTGTCGATAATTATTGCCATCTCTGAAACGGCTTTACATGCTACCAAGCCTTCTAATATTACGGGTTCAAGCAACATGCTTTGAATCACTATTTTGTTTTGACTTGATCAAATTTCATAAGTACATTCATGAATATATCTATCATTTAGGTGTATATATATATCGCATATACGTATCAGCTGCATGTATGGATGTAATTATGGTCTATTTCATCACCATTGAATCACGTTTGACGATCAGTCGCATGCATGTTACCTCAGAGTAACTTGATCAAATTTCATAAGTACATTCATGAATATATCTATCATTTAGGTGTATATATATATCGCATATACGTATCAGCTGCATGTATGGATGTAATTATGGTCTATTTCATCACCATTGAATCACGTTTGACGATCAGTCGCATGCATGTTACCTCAGAGTCCTTGTGCTGAGAGGATTCAACTCCTCACAAACCTCATATTTCTTTATATGTACGCATCATATTATGTTTGTGGGTATTCCTTTGATCATGTATTGAAACTTCCATAGTTGTTATGTGTGTTTTTTTTTTTTTTTTTTTTTTTTTTGTTTTGTTTTTTTGTTTTGTTTTTATTCTCACATGCTGATTACAATTCCTCATGCAATGACATTGCTGATGGTGTCACCAGCAATCCATGTTTGACTGCGCAGGTCACGATTTATTGGTGACTCAGCATGTTCAGCAATATTTTGCTGACTCAACATGGTCTGTCTCTGTTCATGATTTGCAAGTTTGAAATAATTACCTGACTCTGTTTTTTTTAAAGAATTATACGTATAACAATCTGAAATAAACACATCGATCTTCTGATATGTTTACACAGTACTTGGGTAAATTGCTTCCTCACATTTGTGGATCACAGTATACTTATGCTTAGGTAAATGGGGGGTGACTATGTACTTATGTTAACACTCACTTACTCAGCACTACACTTACATTATTGATATTACTCATCGTCATTAAATTCATTTTGTAAGCAACAGCTCTAAATGCTCTTGGAAATACTGTATATCATTCCGGAGTTTTGGTCACTACACTGTATAGTTTGCGCCATACATGGGTCTTTTGTACTGTTTGCTCTGTTGTTTACTTGTTTTGGGTTATCATATTCCTGCCTTAAAGAGTATACAATTGATACTACTGGTCATAGATACCTACAACACATCGAGTAATGCACGTTTACACCTTAGAGTGTTCAATGATGTAATTTCCCTTCCCCTCCAAGAACCTCCATAATGGGTATATGGTTACAACAGAACAGAGTTGTGATGGGCCAATTCGGTTAAGCTATTTGTGTTTTGGATATGAACATGCACATGTCTGTGGCTAAATATCACGATGTAGCAGTTTTGCCCTTTCTGCTTTCTAACATTCCTGTCCCTTATACCACTTCTTGTAGTTTTTCCTGCACCATATTATTATTATAACATTGTACAAAACTCTTTTCTCTGGCATTCACCGCAACCCAGGGTCAACTGACAATTCCTTGAAAACTTTGTCAGTCTGTCATGCTAGCGTACGCAGCATTAAAAGTGAAGGTCAACTTGACGAACTTCACCTCTTGGCTGAGACTGAGAAAATTGGTGTTGTTGCTCTCTCTGAAACGTGGCTCGACACCAGCTTTCCTAACCATCTCTTGACTATTGATGGTTACTAACCTCCCTTATGCAAGGATCGACAATCAGGCAACAGGGGAGATATCCCATTTTATGTCAAAGACCATCTACTTTTCACCAGACATACTGATATCGAATCGCCCAACAGTGAATGTATCTGGATTGAAATCACATCTACAAAGTGTATGGTACTCATAGGCATATATTATCACCCTCCAAGTCAGTCTGCAGCTGAAAGAGACCTATTTATTGATACTCTTTCTAATTCTATATCCACTGCATTCGAACTCAATCCACATATCCTTATATTTATTGGTGATTTCAATGACCGATTCCAACCTTGGGACTCCATCCATAATGACAGTGACCTTGGTCACCGCCTGTTTGGCATCATCACGCAAAACAACTTGTATCAACTTATATCCAGACCTACCCGCGTTTACGAGTACTCTGAAAGTTTACTGTACCTTATGATCACGGATTCTCCTAATTTTGTTTTAAATTCGAGTATATTACCACCCATCTCCATCTGATTATTCTGTTGTCTTTTGCTCTTCTGTATTCTACCACAGAGACTGACCTTTCAAACGACCGATCTGGGATTACAAGTGGGCCCACTTTGATACCTTAACAGAGCCCTGCAAGATGCTCCATGGGATACGGGTCTAGCAGTCGTTGATTCCATTGATGACACTGTTTCTTACTGGTTT
Source organism: Hermodice carunculata (assembly GCA_964020975.1). Classification (NCBI taxonomy): domain Eukaryota; kingdom Metazoa; phylum Annelida; class Polychaeta; order Eunicida; family Amphinomidae; genus Hermodice; species Hermodice carunculata. The sequence goes on from OZ026624.1 coordinate 84,885,833, forward strand.
GATCTGTTTCTTGACATTTGCAAATATTAACTTCGTCCAGAGATATAATAATTCAACCTAAACATAAACCATGGGTGAATACCTATACCAAGAGACTTGTGAGACAACAGAACCGTGCCTGGAACAGGTATAAGAGACTAGCCTGTCATCCTAGACCTCACGCCTTTTTCACATTCACAAGATTGAATGTTTCTACCAACTTTATAAAAACAAGCTTAACTCACCGCGAATGCTATCAAAAAGTCTATCCGTTCAATATTTGAAAAACTTTGTTCCCAGCTTAACTCTACAGATATTAATCCCAAGAAACTGGTACAGCCGTACTACATCTATCATTGGCAATAAACTACATCAATCCATTCGACCACTTGTTGACAAGAGCAAGATTAAACCAAGTAGCCTCGAAAAGCGTGAAACCGTCATACACATTTTCCTGACCAATTTAAATTCCCAAAACAAGTCAACCCTCAACTTCTCCCCACTTTCTCCTATAGGACTGATAGTCCTCTGAATATGTTTCAAATAGACACGGCTCAGGTTACCTCTAAAACCAGTGGCTTCAAAGCTAATTACACTATAAATCAGCTCTTCTCTATGCTCCACGCCATTTACAACAGGCTGAACTGACCAAAGAAGCGCGAATGATTTTCCTCGACATATCAAAAGCATTTGACCAGGATGTCATAGGGGTCTCTTGCTCAAGGTAAAACAACTTGGCTTCACAGATCCCATCTCAGACTTCATTGACGGTTACCTTTCAGATCGTTTACAACGCACCACCATCTGTGGTCAAACATTCCTCTTGGCTACCTGTTGAAGTTAGTGTACCACAAGGCCCCACTCTTGGCCCTCTGCTTTTTCTTGTTTTTATGATTGACATCCCGGACAGCAAATCATGTGATATCAAACTCTTTGCCGACGACACCAGCATCATTGAAATTGTCCATAATCCGAATACTTAGACTGAAATAACAACGCTGACGTCGTCAAGATCCATGCCTGGGGAGAACTTTGGCGAGTTACTTTCAATGCAATCAAATCCTTATCTGCTATTTTTCCTCCAGTAAAGACAAACCGGCTCACCTACCTCTCTTCCTTGGAAACACAGCAATACCCGAAGCAAACGAACATACTTACCTAGGAATTATACTCACACATTATTTGTCATGGCAATCCCATATTACTCGTATCGTTAATTAATCTAGTCAAAGATTAGCCCTGCTGCGCAGACTGATATACAAACTATCCCGCAAAGCCCTTATGCGTCACTAGACCACAATAATGATATGACCTATCCTTGAATATGGTTGTGTATTCTTTGATAATTGTACAGACGGCTTGTTATCATCTTTTGAGGCCATTTTGCATCATGCAATGCAAAGCACATAAGAACTGATTTGATGCTTTTACCTGAAAACCTGTCGACATCGACCGGTAATATCAAAATTCCATTGGCCTTTTCATGGTGATGGTGACATTATATAAGTAAATATGACTTCTGGTCCAAGCAACATATGTCTGTTTATCCTCATATATTGCTTGGCTTGTGTCTCTTAAGATTGCGAGGGTCTTGTTAATCGATTAAAAAATAGCATAATACCGTCTAACTATTGTAGAAATGCAGCAAATGTAAATTGTGTACATTCAACCACGACACAAAGTAACAAAACAGTCTGAGGGTCCGTAGATCAGATCTATCTATTGACGAACATGTACCATGCCTGAAGCAACTGAATCATCTCTTTGCCACGTTGTGATATTTTCAAAAGTGACAGTATTATCCCAAATGTGTTCTGCATTACTTGTAAACTGTAAACTCATCGACTGCTTTTATAAAGGTCTGGGAAGAAGTGAAACCGGTGGGTTTTGTCTATTTTTTTCAAAATAGGATTGGCAAACAAGCCAATGAGTTTTCTTTATCCCATTCCGTAGCAAACATATGATCGCCTACAGCACAATAATTCACAGTACAAGATCCATGGGTACAAAACGGTTTGCGGACACTTAAATAAATGGACTGCAAAACTTAAAACATACAAAAGAGGAAAAACGAATAAAGAATAAAATTAAAGACAGTAGCTGCCTTGCTATGGTGTGTCAAATCATTTTGAAATAAGATTTAACGTCACGACAAACTCAAATAAATGTTCCATTGAATCTTACATTTCTGTTACAGTCACCATGTCATACATGACTCCAACTAATACCCCATTGTCGAAAGCTTAATCGTAAAGGAAATGTGTCATTTTTTTGTACACATAGGCTTACTAAGTACAGTTTTCACCGAGTCAGCAATTATATCACCAAAACAGATGATAACAATTGGTTATAATGTCATCCGTCTGGAGATTTATTCGGAGACTTTCGGCTGCTAACTAAAGTTTATTGTCGGCGTCTTTTCATGCCCCCAGCTTAGGAATTAAACTGATTCAGATGGAATCAAAATACGGTTGATGTAGAAACACAAGTACTCCAAGAACAATGTCACGCGATTCAAATTTAAATTAAAATGTATTTTAATTTGTCGCAGGGTCATCAAGTGTATCGTTTCACCCAGTCTTGCTAAAATAGTTGACAATTGGCTATCCGTCGTGTGTCCTATGCTTTCATGTTTATTCTTGTTTAATGTCTGCAGAAACATCTAGCACAGCACCCTGCAGTTTATTATATCACATTGTCTTCTTATTATAGGAAAATAATTCTTGTGAAAGCAAATATCATCCGATACGTGTCCATTTCGTAATAATCCGTATTATATATTTCAGCGGCAGAGTCATTATTGATACATGTAGGACTGCAATATTAAGCCGCGCCTACACGCAGCTGTGGTATCTGTGTGAATTCCTTTGCCACTTTGGTACTCCAAGTATCACAAGATTAAATGTGCAAGACACCTGCAATTAAGTGGATATTATCCTTAAGATTGATCCGGTCCTAAATCCTTCAAGGCCACTTGTCAAAGAGTGGATTCAGACAGACAATCAGACAAGGCAGAATTATGAGTAAAATTATCGGTCCCTGTCTACAGGTTGGAGCCTAAATATGTCAGCCATGGGGTTTATCAAGCACTAAATCCTTGTAAAAACAAAAACAAAAAAAAAACAAAAAGCAAAAAAAAAATAAAATAAAATAAAAAAATCAATAGAAGATAACATAGTATTACGCAAAACATGCATTCGACAACAAGGACCATAATACTGCATAGAAATTTAAGAAAAAAAAGTAGACATCCGGATGCTTACTCCTGAAGTCCTTTCTTGGCTTAATTGATAACTTAATGATTGCTGTTACTGAAAGAACATGTACAGCCACGACACACGAATCCTTGGCTCACAGAAAGTTCAATGCTGACTCGAGTAACTAGGTGTGAGTTCACAGGCTGTGCGAAGATCTAATATTCCCTCATAACGTCTGAATTGAGAAGGCCTATTAACTTAATCACGATCGTGTTGTAAAAATGAGACGAGAGCCCAAGACTATGTAAAGCAGGGCTTCTTCTCGCACCTTAAATAAAGCACCTTCAACAGATTCCGAAAAGGAAAACCCAAATGATAATGGGAATTACTTATCGCTGTCAGCCGGATTATCTCGGAAAGTGTTAAACAAAAGATGTTTACAAGGCTAGTGTTCCAAAACAGGATTGGAAAAATATATATATGTAGGCCAATGAAAGTAGACATTGCCAGTCAGACCTGTACCACCTCTTAGCCATACCGCGACAAGTATGTCAGCATCTCGTAAAAGGCGGCTCTATTCACAAATTTACTATTCCAAAAGGAACATAAGATTCCAAGCTCATTAGAGTGCTGGTTCTATGGATGTCCAAGGGTACAATAAATATTGAACAATACAGTAGAGACATACTACATGAAGATGAATTGTATGATCAATTGGTACTATCGTAGAGAGGAGGTCTTTATCCGCCAAGTAAATCAATTACTTCTCGGTACTGTATCCCTACTTTGGAGTTAATTTGCTGAAATGGGGCTCAGTTTATCTTCAAAACCCAAATCAAATTATATCATGTTGTCTCTGATGGCCACTCAAGTTACAAAAATGCAATATAATATTTCAAATTTACGTTCGTTTTAGGATCGAAGACGTCGTTAACGTCCAGTTGATTCATCCGTAGGTTCTCTCTGTCTCTCTTTCTTTCTCTCTCTCTCTCTCTCTCTCTCTCTCTCTCTCTCTCTCTCTCCCGTTTTAAAGTTTTGCCAAATTAATTGCAAGGATTATTTTAATGCCTCTATCTCAGCAAGGATCTGTTCTGTTGTAATACGCCAAATGATATTTAGGTACATATTTTATGAAATGGACGGGATATATTTTTACGTGTTGCATCTTTCATGAAACAGCTATGAATGGAACCCCCACCAAAAAATCCCTGCGCAGGAACAAATTTCTATGTAAACTATACACTTCTGGTTGCCGCAGAAACAATCACTTTTTTGTTAAGACATATCTTTGCGACATGCAAACGCAAACTGTGACCTACCTGTTTGCTGGTAGAACCCAGTTCCAAAATAATTCAAGCGTTCATATATTAGTAGTCACACATGCAGCGTAAACATAATCTTAAAAGCTTCTTCCTTGCCTTTTGTGAATATAGGAATATCTAAACATGAAGTAGCCACATCGTGTCGTGGCTTCAAAATTCGGAAATCTTTCAATGCAATACAAGGGTTGATATAAAGTATGTTAGAAGCAATTTGAAGCGCATTGGCGGTCAATATTTCTGTCCAAGTATTTTTTATAGATTTCACCAACCAAGGATAAGCTATTTTCAATTTGTTTATACATCGTGCTAATAAAAGATTCAAGTAAGACTGATTCAACAACTTTTCTTGACGTGGACTGGCGTTAAACGCAATGAACTGGGGCGCGTGATCGTCATAGCTTATCTCTGCAATTCTCATTAAAACTGACTTTCATTAATGTTGAGGTTAGGCACAAAAAGTGAAGCAGACATCTGGCCTCAAGCCGGTTTTGGCCAGCTCAATGGAGAAAGGGTTAATTTGCCTCAGGAGCATTGATGGTACACTCATCCGATTTGACAGAGAGTGAACAGGAAAATCTAAGATCTGTGCAAACTCCATGTAGGAATGTGAATACTATTTAGAATGAAAAGCTTTATACCCTTTTTGCTGAGCTTTATTTCATTTTATGTGTGTGTGTGTTTGTGATGATATTGCCGCAGACGGTATAGAAAGCGCAAGATTGTACTTTAAACTTTGTGTTTACTTTACACTTTACACTTGAGGACTCAGTGGCCAACCCTTTGCACAGATGTTTTTTTTCCACCATGATCTCAATCTAGAGACCTTTCTCCCACTAGTGAAATTTGGCTCACTACTCCAAGCCAAGAGTTGACTAGGATCCACAGTGAAGAGTAGAACCTACGTTGATCCATCTCAATGTAATGGCGCATACCCGACAAGCAGTCTAGTCAGCCAACTGTCATATGATCGGTCAGAGGGCCACTACAACAGATATGTCAAGCACTACAGAAATCGTGTACGTCTCTTCAATGTTCAAGATGCCAAGTGTGGTGAAGAGCTCACCCGCATAAAGCTGCACCGTATCCGCTAAGTAAAAGTGCCACAAGGCGATAACATGCAATTTGTGATTACACAGAGCAGAAATGGTGAAAGAGACGCCAGCACAGAATAAGACATCTCTGACACAGGAGTGACCCATTTTTACAATACCGGAAAACTTGCGTGCAGCCATGATCATCTTCATTGCATTTCTGACGTTGGATTCATCCTGTAATGTATAAATATATGAACATCTCTGGCAAGACAACGCCGCGTCCCCTGTGAACGCGTCAAAATAAGAACACTTTTGCATAAATCCCCATATGCTGTACCACAATAATTCAGTAAAATACATTGCAAGGTATACGTCTATATTTACATTTGTTTTAGTTCTTACTATCAAAAGAATAGTAGAAAAATGAAGCTTGCGGTCCAATGAACACAATAGCTGACGGTCGCACATGCAACCATGGCAACCCAGGGTGGGTGAGGCCTACCTCTGGCCACTGCGCATAAGCGTCACAGGTTTGCCATGGTTGCATGTTTTTGTTACATTTATCAATATATTTTGGTTTAAAAGGTAAAAACTTAAATATGCATCCCTAAATATAAGCAAGTCAGTAGTGTTAAAGTAAATATGAGAATTGAACGTCATTCTTATTATAACGAGGGCTAGATTTCAAATAAAAAATGTGCATTTTTATCATGACGTAGCATCATGGAAATTGTCTGGCAACATTGAAATTTCCCGCCGATGATTACAATGGAGAGAATTTCATATATATATATATATATATATATATATTTATACTCTGTGTGTGTGTAATTCTTTTAAACAAATGGAACTATATTACCTGCTCACCAACAAGAAAGTAAGCTCTATCGGTGCACTGGATATAAAAAAAAAAGAATCAAAATGTGTGTTGTGTGCTCTATTTCTGAATTCCTAGATCGAACGAAGAATACCTACATTGGTAAAGCCAACACCCTAAACAAAACTGAAGCTCAAAAGCTTGAAGCAGCAGGACATTGCTCATGCTGTTCAGTGTCATCGAATATGAATTGTCGAAAATGCGGACAAGACAATTTTACGGCTGGACGAAGCATACAATTCAAAACTTAAAAGTAGACATTCACGTGCAGAGAATTCCACCATCTTCTCACGGTAATTGGACGCCAAGACTATACATCGACAGATTTCTATGAAGATTAGTAATTGATGTCGTGCAGGTAAATGTTCAGGATTAAATAATATTTGAATACCATACTACCATAATAATGGGTTTTGTTGTTACGTTTTTCGATGTAATTAATATACTTCCACTCTTCCAGTGAAAATTGTAATTGTAGTATATGATATAAATTATCAATAAGATAGGGCTACCATATGAAGCAAGAAAAAATAGCCAATCGACTGTTCAATGTGAAGAGTTTATATATCTGATAAAGACAGATTATCTCCCAAGACAGTTGGTGAAAAAGCTGGTTGTTTTTGCACCTTTGCGCTACTACTTTTAAAAACCGATAAAAACATTTAAGTAACTGAGGAATAGGCTTGTCATGTAAAACGTGTTATGATTCTATTTTCATTGGTACTGTGTTGTTGTTGCTTTCAGGTTGCACAGAGCACCACTTTCAGTTGTAATTTGCAGCACATTTTTGCAATCCCAGCCGATTAGAAACATGATTTACGTCAAACTCTACTCCCGGAGGCTTTCCCAAAAATCACAATTACTCATTCGTTCCCTGCAACACACGTGACCTGTGACGCACCAAACTTGTTCGATACTTTTTGTGTAACTGTCACGCAGCTAACGGCCGCAATCTAACGAGTTATGTCACAGGGTATTATACGTCATACTGGAGCAGTTTAATTACGAACCACATAAATAGCAATTCCCCATGCAAAGCACACCGGTTTCGAATGCTATTTTAATGCAAAGGATAAAGCATCTTGAAAGTGCCAATGGTGCTTACCTTACTACGGTATTTTTCTTCACATTGGTATTGAATGATAAATGTTGATGCTTTGGCAAGTCTGGAATCTCTTTGCTGTCATTGTCGGGTTTGGAATTAATGAATACGAATCATGTTTTTCTGTACTAGTTGATCCTTTTTTTAAAAAGTTTAAATAGGCAAGTTTAACAAAGGAATTTCTTGTTACGGTTATAACTTAAATACTTTTGGCCAGATTTATGTCAAACCTGGTAGGGATGTCTTTTTTATAAGTGTCTACATATTTGATGCAACTGACCATGCTCTAGTGAGTGATTTTTAAATTTTTTATGTTTTTTATATGGTTTTCTTTGCGGGGGGGGGGGGGATCTGGAAAATCTCCTAGGGAACAGTATGGCCAATTGCTGGATATTTCAAAGGGCTTCTGGGGACCCCTAGATGTAGATTTGTTCAAGGGGTGGCGCTGTTTTTTGGGGGGTGGGAGGGGGCTATTTTCTTATGCGTTTTTATGTGTTTTACCTATTTTCGACATCCTATTAAAAAAGCGACATTCATATCATGCCGAACTTGCTGGAGATCTTACTTGGGGAAGGGTCAAAGAAAGTTGCAGTACATTAGGTAACACTGCTGTTGAATCCTTTTTTGTTTCGAGTTTGTCAGTGTGTGTACTTATCGGTAAATTAACACATTCTGATTGATTAGTATGTACGTCAATGGGGCTTGCAATGGTAAGCAACCACTTTGACTTTTGCAAAACTGCATGCCGGATCCTCTTCAAACATGCGGGGGATATACCTTGGGCGTGGTGTCTACAAGACCTCTTCAAATGGTCACAGTTCAGTGAATTTTGATGGAAGTGTTTTTCAACAATTTTCACAATTTATTTGTTTAGTTATTGTTTCCTTTTCAGATACTGTATGCAGCAGATTAAATTGAAGTTTGTGCTCTTGGATTGAGGAAGAAGCAAACGTGTGATGATGAAAATCATAGTTCATGGTTGATAGACTATTTGGATAAAGATGATGACAGAGTTGCATGGTTTATCTCCATTAGTGTAGTAGAAGTGCATTTCATCGTGATGTAGGGGCATGTGATATTGTAATATATATTGAAAATTTTTGTGCGTTTTTTTTGGGGGGGGGCTTTTTTTTTTTTTTTTTTTTTTTTTTTTGTTTTGTTTTGCACATGCAATGTCACTTTCCATCTCAAAACATTTACACACTATTTGCCTGCAACACACAACAACCTTTGTGGTTTTCTCACTAGTGAACTTGAATTGCAGCAACGGGGAGCAATACAAACAGTCACTCAATGCTTTAAAAGTCTGTGCTCACAATAATCATTCTTCCTTTTTATCTTGCTCTGGTCTATCTATTTCTGTGAAAATTTATGTTCGACACTTCCAATCAACAACATCTGAGAGGATGTATAGTTAAATTTCTACAAACTAGCATACAAACTCCATGTGAGACTGTTATGTGAAACCATAACAACCATCTGGATAAGGCATTAATTGTATTCATACTTACTTCATTGATACGCTTTGAAACATGCAACTCAACACACATTTCCATGCACTATGTATGATTAATTGCCCCTCTACATGCTGTATCTGTATACAAATTACATAGCAGATCAGTCCCCCCCCACCCCCACCCCCACAAAATGTATGGCTGCTGTCAGACAGGTAAGCTAAGCTCGGTGAAACAGCCTTGGGATCCAGGTCATCCATAATGCAAAAGGATCGAAGACACAGCAGTACCCACCCCAGATGAGCGATATATCTGATCATGCTGTTACACTAGTAAGCGTTCTCTTCCCTTTTTTCATCCCATGTGCCCTTCAATTGATACTCAATCTTACACAGTTATATTTATAGCCGGAAAGTGTTACACATGTGTTTCTGGATTCATTTACGTCTTTTTTCTGAGTTGTTTTCTCCTTGTGTCCTTGGCTGTTTACACATTACTGTTTATGGCCAGAAATAATTATTGAAACTATTCAATTTCATGTTTTTACTCGGGTAAGAGGAAATGGAATTTAGAAAACAACTCAACTCACATAATTTTGTACCATGAATGCAACTCTCCAAATCTGTCTCTCCCCAACAAGTTCTAAAATGGTGAAAATAGGAAAATCAAGAAGCACCATTTTCCTTCCATTTGTGCAAATCAAAATTGATGTTTTTTGTTTTGTTTTGTTTTTTTTGTATTTTTTTTTTATTTTATTTTTATTTATTTTTTTTTCTGTGTGTGTTTTTTTTTTTGTTTTGTTTTGTGCGGGGGGGATGAGGACTGAAAAGAGATTCTAATTTTACTAGTACCCAAATGATGGGACCTTACTGCATAATCGTCATGCCTCATGATATAACGACATTTCGATACACTTTAAGAAAAACATTATCAGTATAAATAATTCAGAGTAAAGCGATCAAGTTCATGAAAGTCCGGGGTGTAATAGCCTAAGTTTAGCCAAGCCTTGGTGGGTCTAGCGAAGCTCACAACATGGAATACGAAGAGTTCAGATCAAGCCAAAGACAAGCCAAGAAATCAAAGAAACAGCAATTGAGGGAATCTGAAGAAGATAGGTCCCAGAGAAATTCTAAGAAAGTAAAAACCAGACAAGACGATGAGTACAGATCAAAGTAAAGACAAGCAAAGAAATTAAAGAATCAGCAATTGAGAATATCGAAAGCTGTGAAATAAAATGGAAGACTAAGAAAGTATGAAGTGCGGAGGCAGGAACATGCACATTTCTTGGCCTGGTGTGTTAGGGACAGGAGCTCTTCAAGTGTAGTGGCAGTGAATTTTGGGTAGTTGGTCCCTTCCTGGCCTGATCCTGACAAGTGTGACACTGAAAAAGACACGGTATGATGTGGATGTTGGGATGAAAGGCTCTCTTCAGTGAACCTACATATGAGGGATTCTCTTCGATGGGAGAGATGAGCTGCGGGAGGATCCACACTTGTGTCCCTTTCCAATTTGAGTCAGGAAGCACATTATTATTTCACCCAACGTGTTTTCTTCTTTGCCTTCCAATATTTAAACTTTTAATATCCCACGTCAGTTAACTTAAACATAAAATACGCATATATCTCAAAAATTTGTTTTTATATTTTGCCTGTGGACGTCATAGTACTCTGTGTGTACATACATAAATTTATGCAGCAAATTTTGAGAGGGTCAAATAGAATTTATCTCAGAAAGTTTTGAACAGCCGTATACTTAAACAAGCATTATGCACACATTGACCCTTTTTGTCGCGCCCTGTGTCTATACTACTGATGTCGTATTACAATCATTGACTTGTGATTTTCAGATGTCCATGGTGCTTGTTGCTCTCCTTACACAAGATCTAGGGTCCAGATGATATTTGGAACTGATAACATGGGAGACAGACAAATACTGTGACAAAACATTTGGACCATGTACACCACCAAGATTCTCAAGGGGTTCTCTTCAATGTGAAAAATGATCCATGGATAGACCCACAGTTGTATAAAGTAACTCAACTCGAGTCTAGGAATCCCATCATTATGGCACTCATCAAATTTTGCCAACACATTCTCGTGTTTGTCTTCCAGAAACCCCCAACCCCCAGTATGTCATTTTAATTCGCTTGAACAAAAAAATCTACATTGTGTGCAAGTATCTTAGAAATTTGCTTTCAGACTTCGCCTCAGGACTTAATGGTGAACTGGAGGTACTTGTGAAGGAAGTTAAGAGTTCGTCAAATCAGCTGTATCTCAGATAGTTCTGGAGGTAACAGATTTATGTCAGCGGTTCCCTTCAATGAGCCTACATGTGAGGAGTTCTCTTCAATGTGAAGAGGGTGTTGTCTTTGGATGCACACTTGTGTACCTCCATCATAGCAGTAGATAAAGAGATCATCAAATCAAAGTCACTGTTGCTTTTGTGTATGTGCGTGTGGGTGGGTGTAAAGCATGTAATTGTACATTGAATAGTACAGAAAGACATAATCCATATTCACAAATTCCAAACCCAACAATGACAGCAAAGCGATTCCAGACTTGCCAAAGCATCAACATTTATCTTCGAATACGAATGTGAAGAAACAAATTTCACTCCTGACTTGAGACAGGCAGTCACCCATAAAAGGCAACTGGTGGTTTTAAACCGGTCCTCTCAACTTTAGAAATATTCATCATTAACTGCAGACACTAGTTCTTTTCTAAAATGTATAGGTCTAACCACCCAAAACACAAATTTCATTACTTCTGCCAAAAATATAAAGAGACCTGGTAGGTCTATCACCTTTTAGTTCTCCCGACTTGTCAGTCAGCTAAGTTTACAGCAAAAGAGTAAAGTAGGCCTACACCGTCTTTGTGATATTTATGAATCTGGAACATTATAAAACCTTTGTATTTCCAATGAATTAACCCACTGACATGAGTTACGAGTTACGTAATGTGAGTGTTTTTCATTTTCATTTTTTTCAGAATGCTGAAGCTCATACATTGCATCATAAAGGATCATGTCATTACTACAAAGGTTTCTTCCCATCACCCCAGGTACCAACAATGATCAGATTTCTAATTTCCCATGGCCAATACTAGGCCTAAATTTTGTAAAAGTACGTGACCTTCTGCCCGTGAATTTCTCAACAAGATCTTAAATTGAAAAAATGAAAAGCGTTCTTGTCTGTCACACAGACAGTTCATACCCTTGGTCATGTGCTATGAAACTTTTTTTTTTCAAGGGTACTACAAGAAAAAAAGGACACTGCTGGGGCACTGCACATGCATTAGTAACTGCAGTGCAAACACACTCAAATTATAGCATTTGTTACACTGCTCACTTTTTGCAATTTACATGTGACCTCTAAAGGTAAAATGTCAATGTCAATTGGACCTTTAAACTTTCATCTGGCCAGAAATTGGTCAATTTGTATCCAATTGTGATAATGTAAGCTCAAATTTTAGCAATTGTGACACTACTCATTTTTGAAAGTGACATGTGACCTCTCAAGGTCAAAGATTAATGTCAATTGGACCTTTGAAATTTTAATTTAGCCAGAAATGGGTCGCTATCCAATTTTGATGATGTTGGGCTCAAATTGTACCTACTGTAACGTTGCACATTTTTGCAATTTACATGTGGCTTCTAACGGTCAAAGATCAAGGTCTTTTGGACCTTTGAAATTTTCATCAAGTCATAGTTCAGCCAATTTCAATACAATTCTAATCATGTTGGACTCAAATGGTAGGTATTCCAAACTTGTACATTTTTGTTATGAATATGTAACTGATGGGGGTCAGAAGTCAAGGTCAGTCAGGAAAGTTTTTGTTAGCCATAACATGGCCAATTTTCATCTGATTTGGTTCATGTTGGCCTTAAATTGGTATTGTATCACTGTATATTTTTATAATTTACATATGACTTCTAAAGGTCAAAGGTCAAGGCCATTTGGGCTTTGAAATTTCCATCCAGCCATAAGATTAATGGGATGTGAAGTACCAAAAAAGTACCAGCCCTTAATTTTTTCTAACTTTTGAAGGCACTAAGACAGATTTGCTTTGAAACAAATCTTTTCTAGTTGTGTGCCTTGTTGTTACAACCATTGTAGTGTATGTGTACAAATGCATGTGCTTTGTCTGGTACTGTAGTTGGCTTGGTCAGCATGCGTGCAGTTCATGTCACCACATGGAGCACCCAGCAGATTTTTTTTTTCTTTAATTGTAATTGGTTTCTGCCATAAGGTATATGAAGTGCTATGTTCTCGATCATGGAGCAGGTCAGTGACACAGAGAAGGAGTTCATGTAGTAGTTTCAATTGTCATCAGGGATAATCCAAAGAGCTAGTGACACAAAAATCGATAGTCAAGACAACTTCAAAAGACCTGATGGCACCAGTATCCATGCTTTACACACGACATTTCTTTCTGTTCCTGGCAAGGCATTGACTGACCACAAAGATACGTTTTATTTTACATTATGTTTCTTCCTGTTAATGTATTTTTAACAGTAACATCCTGAAATTTACTGTTCATTTGAGAACTATTTCACATGAATTTCACTGTTCACTATAATTTGAGAACTACTTGAACTGGGACCTTGATGTTTCACGTATTAGCGTTCTCCGATAAAGGTCAGACTTGCTCTGTACATGGGTGCACGACCTTGATCCTATCCTAAGTTCACGGAGCCACGAGTGCGATGAATCTCTAGGTCATCTGGGTATGTGCTCTTCTCACTGCCCTCTTGTTTGTTTTTGTTTGTCTCTTTGTTTGTTTGTTTGTTTCATTTTACTTTATTTTTCTTGGGGGGGGGGGTAGATTTTCCTTGGGTTTTTTTTCCCCTTTTTTTCAAGGTAATGCTTCAATGTTCTACTCGCAGAACTATAATAAATATTTATGATCTAACATTGTGGTTTAATTTCGAACCACGATAGCATATGTACTTTTGTTAATGCCAAGACGTGATAATGATTTATGGCCACAAGAGGTCAGTCAATATTCTGACACAAAGTGACATTTACAAGGATCATGTTAACGAAATTACAGTGTTTGAAACTGGTGGACCCCAATGCATGACGGAGATTACTGGCTAAACATTTCCTGAAAGATATCCCTTTGAACATGTTCCCAAGACTTTACAGTCAAATATGACAAAAGAGCAGTCATTTTGCTAAGTCAGATTAAGGCTATTTGCATTCCACACTTGCAGCTGCAATATATCTCACGATCAGGTAGTGTTGTCTTGTAATTTTGCACTACAATGGTATTTGGAGTTCCTTCAGGGTCACACCCTTATTCTGTTGTGTTAAAACTATATTTACATGGTGTTTCGGGACTTTGAATGTGTTCCTAAGGTTGTAGGCATATATCAGTGGCTCTTATTTCAGTGGCTGCAAAACATAACCCGTTAACCGCCAGCACATAAAACTACTGCTTTGGATTAATATGCAGATACTGCACAACATAACATGATCTTCGCTTTTTACAGCCTGTTGCCACTCAAGATAAAGGCAACCAGCTGCCATCAATGGAAACAGAACGTACTGGAATCACGGTTCGAGAAACATGCATGATAGTTTCCCGTTTATAGTGCTGTTACAGCCTTGAATTTAAAAAAAATGAATCGAACGTGATAATACTGATGAATTAATTCATAAGTTAAGACATAGACAGTGGCTGGATTGGCTAAGCAGCGTAGAGAGATCCGATTTTTTTCGAGGGTTGGGGGTGGCTCAGAATACGGGGGGGGGATGCTGCAATGATGTTCCTATTGGTACAGTGGTCTCAGGTACATGTTATCACACTAAGACTCTCTGCTGCCATCCACTTGGATTACTCTGTGCAAACTACTTTCTTCAACAGCATTGACATGCATCACAGCTTTCTTGAACAATTGCACCAAAAAAGGTCAACTGCAGGTATCGGATCTTCAATCACTGCTATCTTAACACATTCCCTTTACCCATTGCTGGTGAAATTACGACTGAGTCAAAACCCTTCCTTGGCATGGCTTGGGTGCATTGCACCCAATCCGTTTCAAGGAAAGTTGGTGACCCAGGGGGCGCCGGCAAGTGTTGTCTGTCAATATTTATATTTCACTGTTAATCAAACAAAAACTAAATGATGAGAAACTTGTTGACTCAGCCATACTTAAAGGAGTAAAGGTTAAATCCTGTCTTCTAATTATGTCAGAAAAAATGGAAATATCATTTGGTTATGTGCTCCTTGAATATGTTGCCTGGATACTGTGCTCCAAGCAAATTATGGTCCTTACCTTGGTATATTGTGAATATTTGCCATCATATAAACCTGATGTTAGTCACTTTAGCATCATGTGGCCAACACGGAAGGTAAACAATCTCTTCTAACCTGCTCTTTAATTCTTGTGACAAATATTTGGCTGCCACGGGCCGGGTAAATTCCATTATAAATATTTTCTTTCCCGCGAAAATGCTTATATATATCACAACCCGTAAAGGCATGAAATCCTGAGAGACCAGGTCCTGAAATTTCATACACAGAGTTGAAAACGTACGCTGATTATTCCATTCAGTTTCCTGAAGCCAACAGTTCTGTAAGAATCCCCACATGAACAATGGAAATTGCCATCTGTTAACGAGTTGCAAAGCCAAAGCTTGCAAGTATGTCACAATGTTCCAAACAAAATTATAGATCCCTCAAATATGATATCAAAGTAGAATAGGATGTCAACCACAGTGGTGCAAAGCTAGGAATTAATGGCTTCAGAGACCTATACTCGTGTATGGGAATTCAATATGATTATTACTATTGATAATTGTTTTCACAATTGCACCCTGGATTTATTATTGCACAGAATCATACACCTGCTGTCATGCGATATAAAGGTCATGGACCTTGAGAGATTAATCTTGCGCAATTTTTGGGGAAAATAGTCTTAAACGAATATATCATAAAAAAAATTAATTTGCTTGATTTTGTCTTTATATAAACACCCAAAAGACATATTTGCAGTGGCACTTTTTGAAAAAGTACACAGCTGCAGCAGCGAGTGAAGGGCGTATCAAATGTGACCTTGTCTTTAAATTTATCCAATAACTATTTCACTGCTACTTTATATCACTACAAGCTTGTTGCATCCACCCATCGATAGAATATTAGTCTCTGTGTTCCATAAATCTTCACCGTGTCACATATAGGACTAAATGGGAAAGAAAAGACTATGGAAAAAATGGTCCTTCACTTGATCATTCTTAAACCAAACTGTCAACATGCTCCAGCCTACATGAATCAAACTAAATTTTTGTTAAAATTGTAGCCCCTCCCTCCCAAACGTATTTTTGTGTGCCATAACGGTGCAACAAAGCCTGCCCTGCAAATTAAATAATTTATACAGGTTCTTTGGAACAGACAGCATGTTTATAACTTGTGTTTATATTTTCATTAGTTTTGGTTTAACATTAGTTAGATCATCATGTGTCCAGTATTTCATAATAATTTTATACATATATATATATATATATATATATATATATATATATATATATATATGTGTGTGTGTGTGTGTGTGTGTGTGTGTGTGTGTGTGTGTATACATATATTTACATTAGTTGCATATTTATTTGTAATTTTCAGTCGATTCTGTCGGAGCTGTTGGACTGTTTTCACCAAAACAAATATATTTTTTGTGCTCTCGTTGGTGCTGGTGGACCTACATATAAAGTACCCGATCTAAAACAACCCTGAATACAGCACATGTCACTGTACTGGATTAAATACGATGAAATGGCAGTGGCAAACATGGCATTTATATACACCAAATTAAACCAGTCTTTTAAAAATGGATTTGATGCAATAGACATGTGCGTTTCCCGTTTTTCGGCTTGGTGGTTGGTACTCTGATGATTGCCCGTTTGGGATGCGGCCGTTCCTTGGTCGTAAAACGAATGAGTTATTTGCAGTTTACAAAAACATTATGTCATATTGGTTTACAAAAGTATTTTTTTCTAGTGTTATTACCCAAAATGTTGTTATTTGCTGCAAACAATGCCTTGATATTATATGCAAACTTGTTTCTACGTTATAATTGGATGAACAAATTTACCCATCTTGAATAGTCAAAATTAATAATATTTAAATTTCAGATTATTCAACTTTCAAAATATTCAAATGTTTGCTCAATTCATTTCAGCTAATTTTATAATTGGATGAACAAATTTACCCACCTTGAATATTCAAAATTAATAATATTTAAATTTCAGAATATTCAAATTTCAAAATATTCAAATATTTGACAACGCAATGCTAATGTCAAGAAAATCGAGGCACGATACGAAATGTTCAGATTTAGCCAACTTCAACAACGCAAAAAAGAGTTATAGCTTTAAAGTGACTCGTTGAGGTTTTGATCGCAGAATCGAAGTCGTTCGGGCAGCGTAGGAACCGAGAGCGAAGCTCGAGGTTCCGGGGCTGCAACCAAAACTGAAAAGGGTCACGTTAAAGCTGATTCTGAAATGTTGCTGCATAAAAGTCCTTCACTATTCTCCCCAAACCTCACAAAAACACCAATATTTCCACAAAATCCTCGAAGTGTCTTCCATGTTTCGCCGCTCATTTAGTTGTTCTAAAAATTAGGCAAACCGCCACATATGTTTCGGAGAGCCATCTCTTGGTAATGAACGCAAAGTAACCGGTAGGTATATATTTGGTTTATTTAAACAAGATTTATTATTGGTGTTTATGTGTCCTTCGTTTAATAATCGTTAAATACCATATATCAAAAGAGTATAATTTTCCGAAAAAATCAGATCAAAAAAACAAAAATTACAAATCAATTGCACAATATTCTGCATCAACAGTAGTGATAAGAGATGGGTGTGTGTGTGACAAAGTAATTCAACCGCCGTTTGCCCTGCTAACTTGGAGGACGGACACCTGGAACCTAGCAAAATATTACGATAACGATCACTGAAAACCGTGACAGTGCGGCAATGCTGGGGCTCTGCTGTTTCATCAAACGAGCGTGGCTATGAAGCTATGTTATATCCTCCGCCCAAGTTAGCCTTCCAGACAAGTTAAAATAAAATGCTGTGGTTGAGTTGATTTTACTGCAAAAACGGCACACGACGCACATTTTGACACATATATACATGTTCTCATTGGTACAGTAAACCTACTACGGTCAATGGGGCCAGGCTCTGTTGCTGATCTGTGGAGATGGATGGAGCTGGAGTATATGGAAACATTGAAAAATGAAAATCGAGTAAGTAAAGGCAACCTACAGTATTTTTTATACAAAACCGCGGAACATCCGCCTGAACGTGTTCGTAAAAGCTTAAAGACACGAGTGGGTATTGAAAGTTCCTCTCCATCGTGACAAAAAAACAAAAACAAAAAAACATGGAGCTGTCAACACTGCGATCATGTCCGAGCAAGCAAGAAACAGGTAAATAGGACTAACGCCAGAACGACAGCTTTGACATTTAACGCTTAACAAATATTACGGAAGAAAACTCAATGTTTCAAAAGTTCAAATTGGCAAAGGATCCCTCACTTGATGTACTAACTACCCTTGTGTATTCTCCATACCCCCCCCCCCCATATCACAGCTAGTAAAATCAGTAAAAATCAACAACAAAAAAACCCTGCCAAAAGCTAAATAAAAACAAGAATGATACACAAAGAAAGCAACAGAACGCAGTAAAGGGAGTGATCCCAGCAAAGTGGATATTTCATACTAATAGACGACGTGGCGGACGTGCGATTCACAGAGTAAAATAACGGTGCAGTTGCATTTTAAACTAGATACCGATATTACACAAAAAGCACAAATAGATGTGACTTACTACAATTTTATTCTAGAGTTTCAGTGCCATTTTGACTTGTTCTTGGAAACAATTGTGGAATTCACGACCCAGTCGGCAGCACTCAGGGGTGCTCGTTCGCATTCAGCTTCCAGTTTACGTAATCAAGTTTCTATGGAATTTATTGATATGCAAATGATACAACCATGAGCCAAAAACCCGACTGTCACGTGCTGGCTTCTGCGCACTTAAAACGATGTAGTTCCAATATAGTAAAGAATAATTCGTTTCATACAATGTATCGTCCCATTGTAAAAGAGTTTTACTGTTGAATCGCTTTTAAAGTAATCAGAATCATATAAAAATGGCGACCTCAAAAATGTTGAACTGAGCATGATGTTGATCATAAAAATGTTGACCTTAGCATGACGTTGGCCACAAAAATGTGGGCCTGAACATTATGTTGACCACAAAAATGTTGACTAAGGAATCATATTGACTAAAACCTGTTGACCTAGGAATCATGTTGACTAACAAATGTTGACCTACAAATTATGTTATGCACTATGTATGTTTTTTTATTAGAATGCATAAGTAGAAATGAAAACATCTGAACAGACTGATCATTATGGGATGCTTAAAAAACAATTGCTCTGTTCCAGGGTGTGGTAAACAGGCTGTTAAGACCCAGACTGCACAATCACAGAAGACCCTAATATTACTGTGGAGAAACTGAGGAGCATCCCAACCAACAAAGGGTGAATCAAATTATTATGAGTTACATGGAAAAAGTTATGGAACATGACAATATTTGAAATTAAAAAGCATTGACATCAGCCTTGAATTATAGAGGACTGTGCGTAACAGTTTACTCCATTATATCATATGGTGTAGAAAAAATAAGTAGATAGATGTAGCCATGGCTATTACACATTTTTATAGAGGGAAGGAAGTCAAGATGACGTCACAAAATAGAAAGGCAGACTGGATGAACTGGGTGACCTTTTTCGATAGTATGGCTAAAGGGAAAATCCCTCACTCTTCAGCCAGCTAAAACATCCTAGTCCAAGAACTAGCTGGACACAAAGTAAACCAGTCAGACCAGTGATCAATCTGGTGACCTCAGTGGCTCACACTTTGGAACAAGCAAAATTAGACTTGCAAGATGAAGAGAGAGCCGGAGAAGCCACTCACCTCATTGCATGGCATTCATGTCATCGATTCACTTGTCACATGCCTCTGCGGAGAACAACCATTGTTTCTCTACACACTGTGTCGTTTCTGACCATTGAACGGGATAAGACACATTTATACAATGTGATGGTAGATACAGCCTGTTCCTCTGGTTGGTTCTCCATTCCTCTCAAACTGCAACATATATCATCAAAGAGATTAAAGAAGTGTTTCTGCATGTCCTGGACTTGAAAGACATAATTGAGTTCCTTAATCCGTTCATCATTGTGCAGGTTAGACAGTAGGTCCAAGAGTTCAGCTTCTGTTAGCGTGTCTCTGCCCAGTGTTATCATGACTTTCTGGAAAGCTGTAACTATTTTAGAACAGCATGTAGTGGTTTTGGCCTGTTTTTAAAACATCTCAACATTATCTTCCCAGTCCCAACAATTATCGTCTTTTTCTGGCATTTATGTCTCTCAGATTGACATAACACTTCTTCAGATGATACAAGTAGAGCCAGTAAAGCACTTAACCCTCTCCCCCTTAAATTAAAACAGCTTTCCACTAAGTGTCCAACCCATGCCAAGGAAAGCTGCTGATCTGGGGCATGTGATCCTCATAGGGCTCATCTCCAATTCTCAGTCAAATTTTTTTTTATCACTGTTAAAATTAGTGGAAAATGCTGAAGCAGATGGCATTTGACCATGAGCCGGTTTTGGCGGTTTAAGGAGAAAGGGCTATTGGGAAGTTTTCACCGATTATTTTATCACACCAATGGTTTACATGTTTGATATCTACATGCTTCTGACAACCTTCTATGGAGAAAAACAGATGTTTGTCTTTGAATTGGGCGATTTTCAGTTCCATCCTCATGACACGTCACTGTCATCCAATTGTAGAGAGTCAGAAGTGAATTAGCTTTCATCTTCATTTTCTTGGAAGATCGTTCTGGTTCAGCATCTATTTCTTTGGCTCTTCTTGACACCTTTTTGGATAAAGGCAGTATACCCATGGCACAGTTGATGCCATGACTATTCCTAACCGAGTCATTCCACTTTTTGAGGCCAAGGTTGATTCTTTTGCCTGTCACTCACTCTCCTTGATCATTCACATTATGTATGCCCACATAATTTCTGTCATGGGATCTGTACATAACTAGCTGTAATCGACCTTTCAGCGGAAGTACCTGTTTGTCAAACCCTTCTTGCACAATGGACGTCACCTGGGGCACCAGCTCAGTCAAGGTTTTCAAGGCAGCTGCCAATAGGACCACATATCAAGTTGACCCTCCTTGTTTTCTCCCAAAGGCTATGTAGGGCTTGCCACACTGGCCAGGTCGTGCCTCTATCAAAGTCTTCTCGCTCAACTGGATTGGCGTCGCCATCTTTATGTCTGTTTTTCTTCTTGTAACTTTAGCTGTGCTCTCTTGGACAGTGTCAAAACAACTGATGAAACCTCCAAAAATTAACCCTCCCTTATACAAGTTTGATGACGTCAAAAAGTCATGTGACACCTGTGGGGGCTATAACTCCTTATCTATTATTAGACAGCAGTTGGGCAATCATTCCCTATTTAATATATGAAATAACAGTGACTATAAATTCTGGTGGTCTTACGTCATTTATCTGGTGAAAACTCTTGATGTAGTCTTAAATGTCAACAGAGCGGTTATGATGCATGGCATTTTATGCCTACTTTGACAGATTCGTGCACACCTCTATGATTTTTGTAATTACGCAGTAATCATCTGGGCAGGTTTGGGCGTGTGTGCTGGTGAACATATTTCTTTTGTGTATAGGGATTATGGTATCATACTCGCCACTGCTGAGACATGTTGGGATCTAGTTTCATTCATTAAAACAGAGTTATGTTAGACTTGTATACAGGCAGGGACTCGTTTGGATGACAAAAGATTGTATGAAATGTGTATGGACTTGTTTTAATAACAAAATGTCCCTGATATACTTCCAATGACATATTTTGATTAGAAAAGAATTGGTCGGACCTGTGATAATTGGTTGGCACATCTGAACAACAAGGCATTCAATGCCCCTAGATGTATGGTCACTCAAAATGGAGTTAATCCTTCTTTAGAAATGTGCTGTTTTAAAGAGGAAATGGGTCTGATCTTAACCCCACTTGCCCCAACAGGTCCAAGGGGCCATATCATTTTTAATGTTTATGATCTACTATTTTTATATACCCATGAGGCTATTTTTTAAGCGGGGAATTAGTTACAACATTGGCCTAATATCAGACATTAAACAACGTATGTATAATTCTCTATGTCACGTACTGGGGGAGGGGGGGGGGAGTTGAAGGTATAATTGTTGAAAACAAGTGTTTTATGTCTGCAAGTGAAAGAAAAAAAACCTAACTGCAGATTTAACTGCGCCAATTTGCTCACCTTCAGTTTCACTCTTGGGTATAGTAGCAGCAACATCAGTCTTTTCCGGATTTGTTTTTTTTTTCACGTTTGACCACATTTTCCTTGCGCCTGGCGCATTTAACATTGCAGCATTTTTATGTATAGACTATAGGCCCACAGTCAGAGATAGGATCTCATTCTGGAAAAAGCTCATAAAAGTTGCATAATAGTGCACAATTTTTTTAATTGCCTCCCAGGTCGTTATTTTTTGCCGCACCTATTGCAGTAAAAATTATAAATTTGCCTTCATTCTGAAAACCTGCACATATATAAAATTGGGTGAATTAATGTAAATTACGGCAGCAGTGGCATGGTGGGTAAATAGAACAGCCTGACAAATGACACAGAAAATGGCCCTATGGCCACCTGGACTCATTCTGACAGCATGGACACAGTAGCATGATCAGTGGGTAAATTTGGTGGGGGAAGGGGGTCACACTCATTGTAATGATGCACAAGGCTGTTCTTGTCTCAAATCTGTTAGCAGATTGTACTAAACTAAATGATTTACGTCAAAGTATGTGTAAACCTTGCAGTTTAACATAAAAATCACAGAACGATGCTTTATTGGGCAAGTTAAAAACCCCACTCTCCAACACAATACTTTTAAGATATATATAAATATATACATATATATATATACATATATATATATATATATATATATATATATATATATATATATATATATATATATACGTATTGCATAATACAGAAAAAAAAATTGTAAAATGATTGTGAGTGAGGGTAGACAGGCTATCATGTTGACGGGGAACTCAGATACCTAATGCAGCGATTAAATGCAGAAGACAGCAATACTTCCGCACACAAACATTTGGATTATATAAAAATATGGGGTATTTCGCATTGTGAGGAAAAGATAAATTTCATAGGACATAATCTATATCAGTTAAGCTAATAGTAACCTTGTATACATCATTAAATACAAATGAATATTTACCAGATTATCATGCTTTAATTCATTTAGCAATCACACACCATTTTTAAATATATGACTCCTCATTTAGGTCCGAATTATCAGACTCGCTGTCACTTTCTCAAGCAGGACGATGATGGGATCTATTTAATGCTCAACTGTACAATCAGCTTCCATTAATTGGCCTTCAAGTTTTATCGTAGGTGTCACAGCTTTCTGTCAGCCTGTCTGAGTGCCCTCACCAAATGCCGCTATAAAGTTTTTAGATCAGTTAATTAAAAACTGACACTTTTTTCTGCTACATAATGTTTCACTGATGCCCAGATCACCTGAATGGCATTCAACTCACAATGTCGCACTCGGCTGTGCAAAACTTTGTGACTGTATTTATGTGCAGCTGCATTGGTAACATACATGATTGCGGGTTTGTGTTTGAATCAGCATTTACAGTTTTTGCTTGGAAAATTTCTTCTCAAAAGGAATTTTCCTCATCTTCAGCCACTCTTGTATTTTGGCTTTGTGGTCACTTAAAGTTGGACACTGATTTTTCTGTTTTGGTTTTATGATAAGTAACATTATCAATGACTGTGACAATTCGTCTGTCCAAAGAAGGTAATAACTTTTCCTCCTACCACTTCAGGAATACACCAGCATTCATTTCAGAATGGTAGTCTGGATTGTTGATGTTATTATTTCCTGCAAACACTAAGTCACAACCTTCAATAAATCCTGTTTCTGCACTACCAGCATGCAGAACGACAGGGCGGCGACCTTTTCTCGATGGAATATTTGAGAGTTGTATATCCTTGTGTTCCAAAAGTTCTACCAGGCCTGCTCATGCTAGCACAGTATCCCAGCGGTGGGATCGGCAATGATTTTTGTTCACCCGCGTTTCGTCAACATAAACACCCTGGTACCCATCCCTGCGGTACTGTCGAATTGACCTGAAAAATGAACCTTTCATGCTACGATGTCTGGTCTCCGCACAGATATTTCATGGTTTTCTGTGGTACTTGTCCATTTGAAATCCAGTTCCTTTAGTACGCTCCTTAAGAAAAAAAGATGAAATATTCAAAGTGTCTTTAATCCTGGCTAGAATTTTGGGTACAGTGGGCAAATATCTACTTCGATTAAAGTCATACACTGTGCGTCAAATGAGTTCTTGATCAAAAGCTTCTAATTTGAAGTGCCCAGACTTGGCATTTTCACTCTCATCAGTGAGAGGTGACCCCCTCCTCGAGTGAACAACTTGTCTCACTGTGTTAGGGGATACCTTCAAAGCACATGCTGTCTCCTGGTATACAGAGGGGCTACATGCAGATTTCTTTTTTTTTCTTTCTTCTCCTTTTCTTTCTGTCTGAGGCGTTAGAGGTATTGATATACCGATAAAATATCATCTCTTTTGGTTGGATCCGGTTTTCTACATTTTGGCTGGCAAGGTCTGCCTCTCCCCATACTGCCATCTTCATTCACCTATATAGTGTCACCTCAACTGGATATCCTTAGGCCTACGACCTATTTCCTGGACTTTCTTAATATCCACTGCCAATTACGTCATAGCCTGAACAGGTGAACACAATACCTCTGACATGATGGTTTTGATTTTCTCTTTATTGTGCAACCCCCTCCTTTACAAGGTTCCAGGGCTTGTTTGATTGCAATATTTCATAATTTTACTGTATTAAAATTTCCTAAATTAACATCTCAAATAAGAAAAAAAAGTTTTTACCTGCTGCAACAAAAAATTAGCTACCCATGGGACAAATTTTGCATGGGACGGTGCACTCCAATGTAACTTTTGGGAGCTTTTTGTCCGGAATGAGATCATATCTCTGACTTTTGCACGTTTTCACAAAATGCTCAGCAGATTCTGTCCACAGTTCTACATTTGAAGCGCGTGGCTGACCTCTAGTAGGGACGTGCCCAGCAATGAGGCCTAGTTGTTTGATAAAGGCGTGGTTCATAAGACGCGCAGGGAAATAAACAGGTTATCGAATTGGCTGCGGCCCAATAGATAATTGATCATATGTTCACGTGAGATCGGCTAAAGCCTCGCATATATCACGTGAACAAATGTTCCGATCAATCAACTATTGGACCTCGCCAGTCCAATAACCCAAAGGCCAACTTATTTCTGGGGCCCATGGCCGTCAACAACTGGCCGTTGTTTTTACATTTTTTGGTTATGTTCACACTGGTATTACATTCATACGACAAATTAACCTTTCTTTGATATCCAAATGAACTGTATTTTTGTGCGACCGTCTTCTCACAAGAAAAAGGTACAATCTCGAAATGTCCCCGATGTGAGCGATATCTACAACACGGACATCGCGTACACTTGTAACGCGAACATTGTCTGGCTTTGCTTCGAGATTAAAGCGGGTTAAGCCACCGATGCACAGTGCATCATTATTATTTATCATTTAAATATGACTGTGGTTTGGCATGTGTAAATGAAAATTGGGACGGTTGTTCCATGATTTATGGCTTTTGCTATGCGCCATGTTCAAAAGGGTGCATGATTCGCCGGCTTGACAGGCGACATATCGTGTTGCATTTGGATTTGTAACTGACAATGATAACTATTTCAGACAAAACCGAGCGGGCAGATTAAAGTTAAGATTGTAAGTCATGTTATTCGTGTGTGTGTCAGTGCACTCGTCGGAGCGCCCTCTGGCTCCAAACACCTGTGTAAAATATTGTGTTTGAGTTGAAGTTACTGCAAAATAACAGTACACGACGGCCACTTTCTCGATAAACTCTTTCAGCCAGGATCGATCATTTTTTTAAGGAAAGGCAGCTGAATTTTTTTTTCAATTTTCTATTTCATAAAAATTATTTACGGTCGGGACTGGGGCCTTTTCAGTTTCAGTGGGGTCGGTCGAGATATCGGAAAACACATATATACTTGTGAGGCCTTATGTAACAGGTCATGGACTTGTATCGGTTTTTACTACCCGGGTACCCGACTGTGGGGTAATTTATTACGCGGGTACCCGCAACGGGTACGTGAATCATTACAGCAAGCAACCCAACCAACAAACATGCATAGAGATACTCGCAATCATTAGCCATTCAACTAACCCCAATACAAGACCGTGTCAAAGTATAAATTTTATTGGACACTGAGCAATTTGAGCTGGAAAAATTTATATTAATTTGACATATACTTTATTGCACAATGGTTGCTTGTCAACCACCGTTGAGCTGTCACATTCTTTCCAGTTGCATGTTTGAAATTCAGGTGCTTTAGCATGTTGCTCGTAGACGATCCTGTGAATTTAAGTGCCTTGTTGCACATTTTGCAAGTAACTTGATCATCATCTTTTTCTCTGGTAAAGTATCCCCATACCGGGCTTGCTGTGTCCTTCTGTGTCTGACATGCAAGTGGTCTGTCTGGGAGGCTATAAAATGCCTTATTCTAACATGTCTGATACCTTCGATGGTCACGTGTGGTCCCGCGGGGCTTTTACTGGTATATGCATTCTATTCTAATATGAACATTCTGAACTCAAACCTTATTGCCATTCGGTCAAGTATCATTAAGTATTTAATATATATCTATCTAAAAAACGCATCTTTTACGGGTACTCGACTTTTTCGTACTACCCGCGTACCCGACGGGTACCCGCTCAATGCCTTATTAGGTAACTTGGACGTGACATGAAACATGTTTACAATGGGTGTTCTTTCCCATTTTACACATTACCTCCTTTGACGTCAGTTTAATCTGTTACCTAGGCACAGCCGAAGTCACTTGTTTAATAGAAAAAAATCAAGATGAGACGGTCGAAATAAGTTCGGAACAAAGATATACCCGAGCTCTCCGTCATCCGTCAAAACATATCTCTTGAATGAATATTTATCTCAATTCTCAAAACTAATCAACCTTTAAACAATGCGATGCGCACCTGGACTGGGTGCACAAACCAGTCTCGTGGGAAAGCACAGTTGACAGCTGTAAATGACCTTTGTCTGCAATCAGTACTCCAATAATATGGGAAAACATTGTGGGGTAAAAATAATGCAAACGCACCTAATTGAAAAGTACCTTTAGATATTTCCCTTAACTCAGTCTTGCAGGAACACCGCTCCTTTGGCGGATGTTATGTTCATTTGTACATGACATCAGTTTGATAATTCATAAAATAATTACACTTTTGTTACCAATCGTGTATACATTATGATATGGTGAGAAACGTACCCCCTAAGTGTCGCCTGAAGTTTTGAACGCCTGCCGACGGTCACAATGTTATAATATAATAATGGAAGAGAAAACGATCCATGTTAACATTATGTGCCTGCAGCTCACAAAGACAGCGCGTTCAGACTAAAGCAACGATCGGATCAATCACCGGCACTCGAAGCAGGTCGAAATACATAAACCTCTCTGTTTACCTTATGCCGTAGTCATTATCAAGTAAAGTGGATAATTTCCCTCCGTACCGTTTGGTGTTAATTTTTCTGTGCGGTGATAAGCTGCTGCTATGGAATCTACGTTTCTTTTGGGGCTTTTCTCAGCTGATAATTTGAAAATGTTATTATATGCACTATTTAGAGACCTCTGTGCAGAACCAAGCCATATTGATCACTTAGGAAGGGAAAAGATATACAGTCCTTAACAGGCAAAAGGCAAGAAACACTAATAATAATTATGATAACAATAACAATGATAATAATAATTATCATTATCATTAATTCTATAAGAAGTAGTAGTAGTAGTAGTATAGTTTTATATATATATATATATATATAATATATATATATATATATATATATATATATATATATATATATATATATATATATATATATATATAAATATACTTTCCTGAGTGTAAAAACACAATAAAGACGAGCTTTTTTTACATTGTGGCATAACAGTAATGTATTATGAGTATGTATAAAGATGAAAAACGGTGCAATGTAAACCAATAAGTTGCATTAAAAGTTTAAGATAAATATTAATTATTATCATTATTATTATTATTATTACTATTATTATTATTATTATTATTATTATTATTATTATTATTATTATTATTATTGTAGTTGTTGTTGTCGTCGTCATCATCATCATCATCATTATTATTGTTATTATTGTTATTATTATTATTATTATTATTATTATAATTATTATTATCATTATTATTATTATCATTATCATTATTATTATTATTATCATCATCATCATCATCATCATCATCATTATTCAGGTCGCACAGGAATATATACAATACACACACTGGACGAAAACAGAAGTCTAAATGGTCAGCTTGTACAGGAATAATACAATTGATGCCAAATGATGGAGACTTATTATTAAATCACATACCAAATTAGCAAAAATAAAACGTCCAGATTCTGATATGAATGTCTGAACAGCCTCAAAGATGAATACAAGATAAATATTTAAGTTTGATAATCAATTACAAAAACTCTACACGTGACGCGAAACACACCTACGTTTGGGTTTACCAATGATCTTTAGAAAGACTGCAAGGTAATTAATCCAGGAAGTTCACTTGATAGACAGTTCCAAGAATTAGGTTCATTGTCATGAAAAATTACGCTTAAAGAGCTCGCATCTTGTTCTTGGTAGTTCCTTGTGGAGACGCTGAATGGACTACACTGGTGTACTTTAGCTGATGCCAAACATATTTAGGTCCCAAACTATTCGATTCTTTGTAAACTAAAACATATCTGTGAAAGTCGATACGGTCTAGTAAGGGAAGTCATATTTTTTTAAAGGGGGGTGGATGTTTTAAGATTGTCACTGTTGCTGACTATGAATGAACATTTTCTAATACTTGTATACGGGGAGATATATTATCCAAAGAACAGAATGCAGCACTACCAAAATTTTGTTCTTTATTGTATTTTTGTGAATATCCAACATTCAATGTGTTCAATGGAAGGGCCGTTCTGGGTCCTTACAAAACAGTCAGTTTTAAGCATTTTTAACTTCTGGGTTTCACAATATAACCGTCGCCTGTAAGATTCCTCGCTGAGATGTCCTGCATTTTACAGTCAACTTTCATTTATCATGTCTTCTGCTGATCTGGACAAAAATTTGCCTGTTTAAGTTGGGCTGTAGGGTGGTCTGAGACACTGGCTCAGCATCGTAAACTTTAAGTTTTAAGCCATACGACGCATCGCCCAGTTTGATTGAGTTTGCTTGCAGTACCAAAATCGTATGCACAGGGAAAGGAAAGAAGAATGCTAGAACACTGACATATCACTTGACGCCATTTCAAGTTTGAACCTACATGTATAACATATGAAGCAAGCTCACACTGGATGCTTACTGTTGCTGTAGGAAATCATAGTTTGTAATATATATATTGCCTAAATACATTGCATGTTAGCCAATCTTTTTGTAGAGAGAGACGCACCATCGTTTGATGATCATGTGTGACGAAATTTGTAAAATAAGTATATACAAAGCTTCTTGGCCTTTATTGTCCAAGAAAAATACAAGAAAATCAAGTCACGTACAAAAGAAACCTGGTTAATGCCACCAGTATACTCTGGCAGCAGGGAAGCAATGGCATTTGTCTTTTGTTTTTGTGACATCACAGCTTAAAATGCAAAACATTAATTGCCAATTTCTATCGCAGAAATAGCAATCCCTTTTGATTGCGTCAATCCCCAAAACTTTAATGTGTGCTTAAATATTCCGACTTATTCAAATTTAAATTTTATTTGGAACCTACCCCTTTACAACGGGGGCACTACGATGCGGCGTAAGTCGCAGTGCGTCCAGAGCTAAACATAAAGCCAGTGATAAAATGTATATAAAATATGAAAATACAGCGTTTAAAATTATGCAAATTAGATCAATGCACAGAATTTAGATTATGGTGAACAATGGCAAAGTGTAGCGTTTCAAACTGTTCTCATTTTGAAGGCACCCAGCCAGATTTGACGTGAAGCAAATCTTTTCAAATTATAATTGTGATGGTGTGGCATATACCGTAGTGAATCTGCTAAACCACCACTCGTCCGCCTACCATCTAGGACACGTGTGGCCTGCATGGCGCGGGAACATACATGTAGGCTGCGAAAAACAGAGATGACTGAAGCATGATGTTTAGAGAGCCTGTTACATGAGTACTTGTGATAAGTACCCTGGGCAAAAGACAAGTATTAAGACTTCTAGCAGAACTCAGTACATTACAAATACTTTGAGGCAAAGATCAAGTGTCGCGTTAAAATATATGTCGTTTTGTTTGCCGTTTGCTTTTTCCGTTTTGTGATAGAGCAGGCCATCAACTTAAACCCATTCAATCGTGTCACCACGAAGGAACTATCTGAACTTGTTTACATATATTGATCAAGATTATAGTTTTGGGAAAACGGAAAGGGCTTAAACAAATCAATCATTAACGGTTAAAGTGGTTTTAATTGCTTTGAATGTTGTGTTAATCTAGACACTCTAGTTTTAGGAAACAAACTGTTAATCTGTTTACTGCACACATACTGTTCATCCAGGGTAATTATCAAATTCGAGATAACGCTCGTTTTTTTAAGACTCTGAGTAAAAATACACCCTTCCAGTCGGATTTTATACATTGCCGACAAATACACTCGGTCCTACACCATCCTTGTGTGCTTGAAGCAAATATTTGCCACACGACCATTTCGTGGTTTATCTCGTTTATCTTACTTTGAACTCTTGAAAGAAATCAGGTTTCACTGAAATAATAATGTAACAATGTCGATTTTAAAACTGAAAATTCTTTAATCGTAACCTATTAAGTAGCTAAGGCATACTTTTTTAATATACGTGTGTTTCTTCAACTTGTTGTCTCTCACGTTTACCTTGTCAATATGGTTCCCTGTGACACACTTTTAGTTACAGGACTAAGCATGTTTTCATGCAAGAAAAAGCGGTAGAAATTACCGGAAAATAATGTCAGACATAATCTAAATAAGAGTTCCTGCTCACACCCACGCTGTGTGCGTTACATGTATATACGTGCTGAGAAGACATGAAAGCAACCAAACGCATGCCCACAGAGCACCAACACTGTGTGTTTCCGAACGAAGGTGAACACAAGAGACCGAGCTGGTGGGAGAAATTGGTGTACATTATCGGTTGAACAATAACAAGCTCGGCTATCACCTCTTCGAATTGGGATATATTCTAGACCGCCATTAAAATTGGCTTATGTCTTGTTCCTACGATCACATTGGGACGTTTTATCCTTTTTGGTAATGTCTAAAAGGTACACAAACCATCCGCTGGTTTGAAAATATCATCAACACTGGAACGTGAATTTACTTTGATTTCAAAAGGAATTGAAATGAATGTACAATTAAATGTGTCTCGATGACTTCAATATATAAGATAAATAACAAATGTGCATACTTTAAGCCTAATTATAATGCTCAAATTTCCACTCCTTACCGTTGATTTATTGCACCACACATACTTGCTTTTATTATATAGTTCAACTGTTGCATACAATTCATTGCCTCTGCTGACAGGTGACTAATCCTTCTATATTTAAATTATTTTCCCAAGAAACTTATTAAACGCAAAGAGAGAATCTTTATTATGGCTTGCTCAGCAATTGGTCTGGATTAATCTAACTTGATCCTTGGTCTGTATGAATGTGCGAGCCAGCCGCTTAAAATATATATTCTCTGACAGATCCCTACATTTATTATTGGTCAGTTTTCCTTTCTAGTGATTAAAAAAACACGCTTATCAGTAACCACGGTACTTGGCAACGCCCCGTGGGGTGTTCATAAGTACATTGTCATTACACCTTGCATGATGACTTGCTAATTACCACTTATAAAAACACGCCGGTACTTTCGGACCTGTATCCACTAACGGGACAACCATCTCCCCTAAGCTCCATCTTTCACTTTTTTTTGGGGGGGGGGGGGGAGGTCTTGGCAGGTCCGACTAGCGGTGCTAGTTAATTCAAAGCCTGTGGGCGATTTCAGTGTCTGATACAAAATCCCTTTTTTGGGGCCCATCGCTGCCAACAACTGCTAATTGTGCACAGCTGTATTTACATTTTCAGGTAATGCTCACTCTGGCAAAGTCCCATTATATATTGTACATTACATTCATTCCAAAAATCAAGCTTGCCTTAAAACTAATCACGTATATTTTGGATACTACTTCTTCAAAATATCAAACCGGGACTAACCCATAAAGGCTGCTATTTTGAACAATGTGGATTCCGCACCAAATGGATTGCAAATAAATTAGGATGGTATTAGTAAGATCTGGGGGTGGGGGTTATAATGTATGTGATCAAAAGTATATATCCTGCAAATGTTTCACGGCATCAAAAATGATATGATATATGCTGTGGCCATCATTCACTTTGATATCCAAATCAAATGTATTTTGTGCGGCACTGCGCAATGCTTAAAATGGCGCTAGCGTGCCAAAGTATCGTGTCACATTGTGATTTGCAACTGACGATGATAACTGAACATTCAGAGACAACTGAGTGGGCACATTAAAGTTAAGATAGTAAGTCACGTTTTGAAAGTACTTTAACGACTGTTTGCCCTGGTTACGCAGCGACTGGACACCTGGAAGCTAGCGATATATGATATGGGTAAAACCAAAAAAGCAGGCAGATATATATATATATATATATATATATATATATATATATATATATATATATATATATATATATATATGTGTGTATATATATATATATATATATATATATATATATATATATATATATATATATATATATATATATATATATATATATATATGTAGAAGCACTTAGAGCTGTTCTCCCAAAAAACTTAGTCTAGATTCGAAAGGCCCTATGCATGCTCAGCAGGCAAGTCCCACTAACTCTAGCGTTATTTTCTTCAAAACTGAAAATAGTGAATACTCCAAGCTCTGCTAATTTTCAAATATTGAGCTGATTTATAGCAATTTTTTATACTTTGTTGGTCCTTTATAATGCCCAACATAACCCTGTCCTATACTCTTTTCAACTGTGTAAATAAATGAACAATGTATTTCATACTTTTTATTCTGCTTGAGTGTAACAATAATCGATACTGACCTAACTCCTCTGACAGGTAGCGCCGCTTGTGCACATTCATAGTAGAATCACGTCTGTTAGGATTTCACCCTGAAGTTGTCGTAATTTCATCATCATCCTAATCAGGCCGACTATAGTCCTGTACACTTTGTAACAATTTTGTTCATTCGGAAATTTTGCCAAATGCTAAAATATAGACCTATATGGGTATAAGCCCTACCATTTCGTTTGACCAGGAGCGTGTCGCACCGTAGAATACATTTAAGTATAAAGACACATAATTATGAGCCAACGCTTCAAACTGGCCTGTACTTTGAGCTTATTATACAATATCAAAACTGTACAAAAACAAGCCGACACAACTAAGACTAAAGAGTGTGTTCAAACAATGTTGGCCAACATTATACATAATTGTTGGTAAATGAATATTAGTAAAAATGGTGATGCATAGTAGTTATTTTCATCCCCCTGCAGTGGTTCCATTAATAACGAGTACATCAAAATTGGGCACATGTTGCGTTATTTTCCGTGAAGGCCTAGATTGTAAATCTAAAATGATTTGCAGCTTATAAAATGATGTGTTCCAGTTTTGTCAAAACTAGGCTATAGACTTAAATGTATACACCAACCAGCAGTTTTCTACATGTGAAACACACGACAGGTCAACAAGCTAGCAATGATGTTTGACACTAATTTTGACAATTTTTGACAATAACTTGTTAAAATAAATGAAGGCTGCATGTCAAACAAAACTTTGTTTTGGGAATTCCAACTGCTTATAGTACATGTAATTCTCCAAAAATATATAAAAATAGTTGAAGTTCAAAAAAGGTTGAAACCACCTTATCTTTTGCCTGAAAATGGAATACGTTACTTTTTTTTCTTTCTTTGTTTGTTTTTGTCTTTTTTTGTTTGTTTTTAGCTCAGCTGACTTGTCAGTCAGCTGAACTTATCTTATGGTCCTCCGTCCGTTGTCCGTCATCCGTCCGTCGTCCGTCGTCCGTCAACAATTCACATTTTCGACTTCTTCTCGGAAACCGTCAGCCAGATGCACTTCAAACTTGGTCGGGATGTGCCTTGGGTGAGTATCTACCAAGTTTGCGCAAATGGTTAAGGTCCAGCGATTTTTTTTTTTTTTTTTTTTTTTTCTTTTTTTTTTTTTTGATTTGTTTTTTGTTTTTTTGATCTTTTTGGGGAAACAGCTCACCCAATTGCTTTGATATAACACAGGAACACTCCCTGGGACACCTAGTTCTTAATTTGTTCACCAGCTGGCGCTGCAATTTGTTTCTATTTTTTTATGAATTTTGTGTGTTATTGCTATTATCGACTTCTTCTCCAGAACCGTCACTCAGATCAAGCTGAAACTTGGTGGATATGTTTCTTATAGAAAGGTCAAACAAAGTTGTTCACTATGTGGGAATGCTGCGGATTCCTGATTTTAACGCTTTTTTTCAATTCGGGTACTTATCGGTCAATGAAGCTTTCCTATTGATTACAATGGAAGTCAATGAGCATTCTAATGTTTATTCACATTTTCGACTTCTTCTCCAAAAATGTCATCTAGATTAACTTCAAACTTGATGGCAATGTACCTTGGGTGGGTTTCTACCAGGTTTGTTCAAATGGTCACGCTCCAGTGATTTTTAGCTTTTTAATGAATTTTTTTGTTCTTTTTTAGACAAATCTTAAAAAATCTTCTTCTCCGAAACTGCTTACCCAATTTTTTTGATATCACACAGGAAGACACCTAGGGACTCATTGTTCTTAATTTTTTCACCAGGTGGCCCTGCAAATTTTTTCTTTTTTTATGATTAATAGTTCTGTTTCATAGCTATTATCGACTTCTTCGCCAGAACCGTCACTCAGATTAAGCTTCAACGTGGTGGATATGTTTCTTATAGAAGGGTCAAACAAAGTTGTTCACTTTCTGGGAATGCTGCGGATTCCTGATTTTAACGATTTTTTTTCAATTCGGGTACTTATCGGTCAATGAAGCTTTCCTATTGATTACAATGGAAGTCAATGAGCATTCTAATGCTAATTCACATTTTCGACTTTTTCTCCAAAACGTCATCTAGATTAACTTCAAACTTGATGGCAATGTACCTTGGGTGGGTTTCTACCAGGTTTGTTCAAATGGTCACGCTCCAGTGAATTTTAGCTTTTTAAGTGAATCTTTTTGTTCTTTTTTTGGACAAATCTTAAAAACTCTTCTCTGAAACCGCTTACCCAATTTTTTTGATATGACACAGGAAGACACCTAGGGACTCATTGTTCTTAATTTTTTCACCAGGTGGCCCTGGAATTTTTATGCCCTCCTTTGAAGAAGGTGGGGCATATAGCATTGCACATGTCGGTCGGTCGGTCGGTCTGTCAGTCGGTCGGCAGACTGTGGTTTCCGCACAATAACTCAAGAAGTTTTTAAGCTAGGACTTTGATAATGTATAGGTGTATTATTTTAGTCAAAAGCTAGGCGAAGTTTGAAGATGGATGACCTTGACCTAGTTTCCAAGGTCACAGTGGTACCTGAGTTAACTTTGGTTCCTGCACAATAACTGAAGAGGTTTTTAAGCTAGGACTTTTATATTGCACAGGATTATATTCAATATTTGGGGCTAGGCGAACTTGGAAGATGGATGACCTTGACCTCATTTTAAAGGTCACAGAACCACTTTACTGAATATGGTTTCATGCTTTCTGTATGATAACTTATACCTTGGAGCTAAAACTTTTATATTGCACAGCTTTATGGTTCTCTGTAAGGGCTAGATTGATTTTGAAGATGGGTGACCTTGACCCAGTTTTCAGGGTCACAGAGAGATTGTAGAATTCCTGTGGTTTCCGCACAATCACTCAAGAAGTTTTTAAGCTACGACTTTGATACTGTACAGGTGTATTATTCAAATCAAAAGGTAGGCGAAGTTTGAAGATGGGTGACCTTGACCTAATTTCCAAGGTCACAGTGGTACCTGAGTTAACCTTAATTCCTGTACAATAACTGAAGAGGTTTTTAAGCTAGGACTTTCATATTGCACAGGATTATAGTCCACATTTGGGGCTAGCAAACTTTGAAGATTGATTACCTTGACTTCATTTTAAAGATCACTTAGCCACTTTACTGAATATGGTTTCATGCCTCCTGTGGTTTCTGCACAATAACGCAAGAAGCTTTTAAAATAGGACTGGGATACTTTACAGGTCTATAGTTCATGCTAAGGGCTAGAAGAAGCTTATAGTTTGGTGACCTTGATTTAATTTCCAAGGTCACGTTGCTACCTGAGTTAACTTTGGTTTCCACGTGATAACTGAAGAGGTTCTTAAACTAGGACTTTCATATTCCACTGGATAATTGTCCGTATTTAGGTCTAGGTCAATTTGGAGGATGGGTGACCTTGACCTAATTTCAAAGGTCACAGAGCCATTTGGTTGAATACTGTTTCTGCATGATAACTTGCATTTTAGAGGTAGCACTTTTATATTGCACAGCTTTATGGTTGCCTTTAAGGTCTAGTTTGAGTTTGTAGATGGGTGACCTTGACCCAGTTTTGAGGGTCACACACAGACAGTAGACTACCTTTTTTGTTTTTTGCACAATAACTGAAGAAGGTCAAGTGAAAATGAGTGACCTTGCCAGAATTTCCAAGGTCATAAAGCCACTTTGCTGAATATGGTTTCTAAATGATGACTAATTTTTTAGCTATAACTTTTATATTGCCCAGGTTTTTAGTCGTTTTTTAAGGGCTAGGTTAAAGTATAAAGATATGTGACATTGATGTATGATCAACCTTCACTAATTTTGTAAGGTCACGAGTGCCCCTTCTACCACTATCAATAGGGTAGCGAGGGCAAGGGTAGCGAGGGTAAGGGTAATTAGGGAGGGGGGCATCTATGTTTTACAAACATATCTTGGTTTTTTTTTATGATCCTTTGTTCTGTTTTATAGCTATTCTCGACTTCTTCACCAGAACCGTCACTCAGATTCAGCTTCAACGTGGTGAATATGTTCCTTGTGGAAGAGTCAAACAATGTGGTTCACTATTTGGCAATGCTGCGGATTCCTGATGTTTTACGATTTTTTTCAATTCGGCTCATTTTCGGCAAATGCACCTTCCTTGTTGATTACCGTGTAAGTCAATGAGCATTCTAATGCTAATTTACAGTTTCGACTTCTTCTCCAAAACCGTCATCCACATTTACTTCAAACTTAGTGGGGATGTACCTTGGGTGGGTTTCTACCAGGTTTACTCCAATGGTCATGTTCCAATGAAATTTGGATTTGTTATGATTTTTTTCCAAAAATCTTTACAAAAGTTTTAATAGGAAAGCTTAACATGGGAATTTGTTGTAATGGTTATAACTTAAATAATTTAGGCCAGATTTTCCTCAAATCTGGTGGGGATGTGCCTTGTGTAGGTCTCTACCAAGTTTGTTCAAATGGTCACGTTAAATTGATTTTTGGAATTTTTATGAATTTTCTTTTTTTTTTTTTTTTGTCCTTTTTGGGGGCAAATCTTAAGATCCCCCCCCCCCCCCAAATTGCTTTGATATCGTACATAGACATTCCCAGGGACACCTAATTCCCAATTTGTTCACCAGGAGCCACTGCAATTTTTTTCTATTTTTTTTTATGAAATTTTTGTATGGTTTTTGCTATTTTTCACTTGTTCTCAGAACCGTCACTCAGATTAAGCTGAAATGTGATGGATATGTTCTTATGGAAGGGGCAAACAAAGTTGTTTACTAGGAGGCACTGCTTTGGATTCATGATTTGTAAGGATTTTCAATTTGGTTACTTATCGGTCAATGCAGCTTTGCTATTGATTACTATGTAAGTCAATGGGCATTTTAATGCTAATTCACAGGACAACTGACACGAAATTTACTGTTTACTTGATAACTTGAGATCTGCTTTCAGTTAGTAGCGTGATGCTACACATGTCAATGTTTCTGTATGAAGGTCATGCTTAGACAGTACATGAATGACCTTGACCTCGTTTGTGGGGTCACAGTGCAACATACACGAATCTTAATCTTCATTATAACTTGAGAACTACTTGGACCTTGATGTTGCACATGTAAGTATTCTTCTATAAAGGTCATACTTACTCAGAACAGGGGTGACCTTGATCCTTTCCCAAGTTCATTGAGCTGCAAGTGTGATGAATGTCAAGATCAGCTCAGCATGGGCTGTTCACACGGCCCCCTTGTTTTTGTTTATTTGTTTTTTGTTTTTGTTTTTGTTTTTTTTAATTCTTTTGTTTATTTTTATTCAGTTTTTTTTTGTTTTTGTTTTTTGTTTTGTTTTTTTTTTTTTTTTTTGTTTTTGTTTTTTTTTTTGTGTTTTTTTTTTTTTTTGTTTACCCTTTAGTGTTCCAAATGCAGGTAGAATTGTCATTCATATTCAATTAACTCAGTACAAATCCACGAAGAAATTATATTAATTTGAAAGTGGAGTCAAATGTTGATTGATTTGAAAGTATAGACAAATTACTGTGCTAGAGTACAAAGTTGATCTATTGTATCAGTTAGTTTAAAAAAGGTAACAACTACATAGAATGCTTTCCTACTGGATATAAGTGAGTTTGTATGTATCATAGTACAGTGGCTACACATTCATATCATTGCAGTGTATATTTATATAGGAATGAACCACTGCATCACTCCAGTGATGTACGTTCATCGAGTCTGTGACATCACAGGCCCACCATAAAGCAGCACATGTAATTTTTACATGACGTCTAACACCACGTCACTAGATGCGTGGACCGTTTTAGCAGAACCGCTTTCTGCGTGTGACGTTAACCAAATGACGTTATTAACGTCCAATGTTACATTTGCATATAAAAACAGGGTCCTTAACTGTCATGGCCAGTTCCTGATGATGCCCCACTAGAGCAAAACCGGTCAAACCGTTTTCCCTATATTTTTTCTTCAAGCTCTCCGGCCCTTGTCTGGTTGTTTAATTCAAATGTATAGAGATATTCATCATTGGCACTTGATGAGAGTAAGAGCAATATAACAAAGGGAATATTTCCAATTATCTGCACTGATTGCACAGAAATAAAAGGTGAAAATATCCCAGTTTGATTACAAGATTTTACTCGACTGCTTTTCATTCTTTAGCAGTAAGGGAGACCAGCGAATAGTGGGACAGAATATACAGTTTGGTTTCTATTTTTTCGAGGATCTCTTTCATATGTTGATAATATTAGTATTATGACATAGTATTCTAAGCTCATGTTACAGTCATGGGCTTTCCTGTCGGATCAAAATACTGTTTGTTTTACACTGAAATTGAGAGAGTCCAAAATTTGTCCCATTTTGCCCGGTTGTTACCGCACAGTGAATGTGGGCCATCAAGCAGACTGGGGTATAGAGGGACACAATTTCTGTTTTGGTTTTAATTTCTATGGATTTTTTATTCATTTGCTATCTGACCTGTGGAAGAGTTTATGACGTTAATGTGACAGGCCTGGGGCAATCTTTTCTGTAAACTTAAAATAAATGTTTTTTGCTATTGTATGTGTGTCTTTTTGCCCAGAACCACTTCCTAGTAGTCAATACCCTATTCCGCAGTCCAAACTCTTTACTCTCCATAAGCTAACATGTCCCTGTCTAACCTATATACATATGGAATTACTATTGTGCATATTGCACACGTTCCTCTGTAAAATTTTGACATAGGCTGTATCAGCCCAAATAAATGAAAGAGTCTTCAGCGGGTAACTACTCAACATGTTTCGGAGCCCATTGCCCCTTTGTCCCACTTTGCCACATACCACCCTGAACAAAAAATTGTAAATCTCTGAACTACAACATGATTATGGTGGAAATAAATCAGGTTCGTTATAAACTAAGTCGTCACCCCCACACTCTATAATTTCATTATTCCTCACCTCTGACCGTAAGGAAATTAAAAAATGTTCAAAATTTTGAAACTTTACTTTAGAGTGCCTTAAAATATTATTCACTCACCGAAAAAGCATATACTGTTCCTTGAGGCATTGCAACAATGCAGCAAGTAGACCCACTCTGAGCTTCTCATTGATGATGAAAGAACAGAGCAATCCTCTCCTAGGGAATTAAAAAGTCCACTTTTATGCGAGTACTTTTGACCAGTTTGAATAGCCACTGGATATGCACTGTATAGTAGTAATGTATAATACAGGCCCATGATCACATGTTTAGCTGCAAGCATATTTCATTGAGAACACAAAAATAAATTTAATTTGGCTCAAACTACTGTGAATAAAATGAGCAGTTGGCAAATACTTTTGGTTCATGGTATTTTTTAAAAAACCATTGAAAATTAAAGATACCTTCTTATTTCAGACTAATTTTGTTCACTAAACATTTCAAATGGACCCTCCGATATTCAGTTAGCATATTTCCAATGTTTATCATGCTTTTATTACTCCTGTTTGAAAGACTATCAGTTGATACCTTTCCATGAGAAATCAGCAATCAGCAAATAGAACTTTATACATATTAAATTATACTCACATGTAGTAGAATGCTTTGTTGAACAAAAACAAACTTCCAATAAGGTGCGATGGGCTTGTATAAAGTGTAAAAAAAAAGCTTTCAATCAACCGAGACAGATATGTGAGGATTTACATTATCGACCTGCGACAGCAAATTGCTAAATGACACATGGGTAGGCTAATATGATCTGCTGGAGACACCAGTTCCTGGCGATAAAATGCCAATATTGTTAGTTACCAGATTGCGCCCCCCCCCCCCCCAAAAAAACGCATCTACAAGAGACTATAGTCAAAAGCGTAAGGATAATAAACAACATTAAAAAAATCGTCATCGTACGAAGTAGGTCACAACTGCGTGTGTGGCAACGCAAGATTCTATGAGTAACATAGGACGGGAATTTAGTACTCAAACAATTATAAAAACGTAAACTTTCTTTTGAAATTAATAGTTTGGGTCTCACAGCGAAAACAATGAACTGTTAACTTTTTTGGCATGAATTAGAAAAGTAGTAGTGACGACTAGTGTTTGGCAGAAGGCAATAGTATTATCAGTACTCATAGACAAGGTCTTTGACAGCTGTCGATGAAGCTGCACAGTTTCAAATTCTACATTTTATGTGTGCGAGAGTAAATTTGCCTACACAGCTATTTATAACTAATGAACTGAACTGTATTATTTAGCGTACTGACAATTTCCCAATGATTATCTTAGCATTATATCTACATTCTATGACCCATAGTGGCATGCAAGCTTTCACATGAAAAGAATCTTACATACGATCAGTTCTTGTTTCTAGCCACGACAAGCACGTGTGCCGCCGTTGACCAACAGGTGCACAGATGTTAAAGGGACAATTTAAGCATTGGTTTCATATAATAAATAAAATAAGTCTAATTACGATGCGCAAACTACAAAAGCATGTCATTATGGACTAATCATAGAATACAGCTTTCAAGAATAATCTTTTACATGAGTGCAAAGTTTAACAAGAGGGATTACAGTCAGTCTCACTGATGTACTGTCTACGTTATCAACATAGCTTTCATTGAGTTGATGTGGTTTATTGTGGTCTCACACAACGGACTTGATAAAGACGGGTACCATGTGTACAGCCGGTGAATTGCTACTTAAAACGAAATACTCCGAATTATGGTAAGGCTGCTAGCTTTGTGTTTCTTATAAAAGACCTTTTATTCAAGTACCAGCGTGCCTGTAGCTATATAGAATAGTTCAGGTCAACAGTTTTCCGCGGTGCATTGCCCCAAAAGCGCACCAAGGAAAACTGTTGCCTCGGACCAAAAGGTGGCAAAATATGTTTCCCATTACTACGAAATATTCGGTTGTAACAGTCAAATTGAAAACAAATAACATACCGGCATTCTTGGGTGACTGAGGCAGGGAAGCGCTCAGATGAAATTCTTTGTGTTAAAAGGAAAGTCAAACAAAAAATATTCCAGTAGAGGATTTGTAGTTGAAACGTAAAATGGGAAATCTCTTTCTACACCAGTATCTTGGCTCAGACCATAAACAATTGTAATTTGTGGCATGTATGTATATCCAAGGACGTGTGTTCTTTCAAAGTCACTGGTCCTGAGGTGCATGCTGTCTCACCAAGGCATATGTACTAATTATTGGAAGGTGTCACTATGGCAGAGGAATAATTGACTCTCCTTATAAATGCTGTATTTTCCCAAGAGTTACAACAGAAAAGAATATATGCCATACATAGGAGCGTAGTCAGAGTATCATTAACAAACATATTTTTCCATCTTCCGTTGTTTGGGAAAGGTCGACAGGAACTAAAGTGGATAAGTAAATCCTTATTCAGTCATACTGCAACATTCAAAACAGTGTTAAAACGATTCCATTAAACCCTACATCATAACTTTATGACTTTTTCCGTTTATGACCTACATGTCATCGCATTCACTTTTTCCGTTCAAATCCACGCATGTATGTATGAATGTATGTATGTATGTATGTATGTATGTATGTATGTATGTATGTATGTATGTATGTATAATTATATATATATATATATATATATATATATATATATATGTATCTATGTGTTTGTATGTGTGTATCTGTGCATATGTACGTATGCATATATATATATATGAATGCGCCCTGGTAAGGATTGTCCCGACTGGTGGGTAACAGATGCCGCCCTAATATAAGCATTGTGTTTGTTGCCAGTCCCGTACCTTCATGGTCAATAAGATATGTTATATGAAAAATAAAGTCATATATTTGATATTTTAAATTGAGATAGGACAAGGTGTTTGCCGTTTAAAATGACGTAGCATGTTTCACTTGCCAGCTGAATACAACATGACAAGTTCCTCTCAACAAACTTTACTTCCAACTTACTCGATCCAAATACACCTGATCAAGGCATAGCGAAAGACACGTTTAAACAGTTTCACTGTTTTCACTGCATTGTTATATTCCACATATCTATCAATATATGACGCATTATATTACAGCGTTATTGATCGTCTTTGCAACACCTGTTGCAAAGGTAACCCTTTGCGAACTGTTCACCAGAAAAGTCCTGTTCATGTAATCCATTCAAATGATTCAAGATTCAATGTCCTCATATTGAAACAGTATTCAAAGTATTGATATGCTTAGCCTTACATCAATAATTCCATATTAGGCCCGGGTAGGTAAGTGTCTTAGGTAGAACCGTTCACCACCCAAATGCAAGTGTGGTCAGAAGATAACCCAAACACCCTATGGAAGTGAAGCCCTTTCTTGATAATAATGGTCTAGCTGAAGTCTCATTCTTGATTTTTCAATTAAACATTGATAACTAAAATTTGGTAGACATCATCACAGTGAATTCTGTGGAAGTTTAGTGCATAATATATGCAAGAATTCGTTGCTTAACGCGATTATGCGTAATATAAAGAGAAATGCCACTGCTTTTATAATGACAAAGCCCTCTAAATGTTGGGAATCGATTCAATCAAAACAAACAACATCAAAAAAAAAAATACAAGCTTTCCTGAATTATCGAAAAGTCAACGAAAGAGGAATTCAAGATTTACACATGATAGCAGTTTCAATCTATGAACTGAAACCCGTTCAAGTCCTACGCAGTAAATAAATACCCTAATACCTACGTGAAAGAATATTTACGGGCACCGTGTTTAAACAGTTTCACTTTAAATTGACATCACTAAAATCATTGATTCTCTTAAAATGCAAATAGCTGTGCTCATGTGCATTTTCAGCACAATTAACAATTGCCAAAGTATGAATTTATAAATTCACTGACATCAAAAAATACAAAGTCACCGTCACTTTACAAACAGATGATACGAGTCTCCTTGAAAATTCAAAACAGTATCTACCGCCAAGCTTTATCCACGTTTTCAGGACAATAAGGTTCTTTCAAATTTATAAATAATTTACAACACACACTTTATGCTACGTTATCAATATGGCGTCTAAGAATGGCATTGCACTGAGCATTTCCTTGCCTGAACTCGCAGATGAACTACTGATATTATTTGAAATTCAAATACTAATGTGTGCATTTTAAACCTCTCCAGAGCATTTGAAAACATTTATCATAAATCTATATGTAGATCTATGATGACATTTATCATATATCTACAAACAGAAGTAATATGGTTCAAAAGGCACTGCAATATAGTTCTTTCAAAATACCAAATTGAGAGGAAAAATATGGTCAATATGATGGCACTAAGCCTACCCTGGCAGACATTACAATAGCT
This sequence comes from Hermodice carunculata, assembly GCA_964020975.1. Lineage (NCBI taxonomy): Eukaryota > Metazoa > Annelida > Polychaeta > Eunicida > Amphinomidae > Hermodice > Hermodice carunculata. Next base: position 84,930,406 of record OZ026624.1, read on the forward strand.
GTGCCCCGAGAATCCATTCTTGGTCCGCTGTTATCCATTGTAAATATTAATAACTTCATCTCTTTTCATCATTTTTCCGTACCATAATCTATGCTGACGATACATCACTGGCTGTTAATTTACAAACCTTTCAAACTGATGATCTCAAAGATTCTGCTTGTATCAATTAAGAACTGTTGGCAATAAGTAAATGGAAGAAATGAAACAATCCATATATGCGACGAAAAACCATGTTTATCATGTTTCATAGTCTTGAAAAAGGGCACCAAGTCCTCAAATCATGATAGATAACACAAACTTTAATTTTGTATAGGCACCATGTGCGACAAACTCGCAAAAGCTAAATCTTTCTTCATCAGCAACTAATATTTTGTTATAGGTTTGCCAATTACCTTCCTTCGGCACCCTTTAGTACTAAGCAAAAACATCAGCCTGGTTTTTAAAACTCATGAATGAGAGCCAGGCGTTCCAGTACGAGAAATGCCATGAGACATCCAATCGTAGGTGCGTTAAGCAACACTGTTAATACTGTTACTCCCATAGCTTATATCCATTGTAACCAACTTAATAAAATGGTATCATTTTTTTATCAGCCCTCTGTGGGATTCGACCCTTTACCCCTTGGCACCATGGCCAACCAAAATGTACAGTCCAACACTCTGACTTGGGGCCGTCTGCACATCCCCAAAAGGCTGAGCAAGGACACCGGATGACACTTTTTTTTTGCATGCCAAAAGTTATTTTATCTACCAATTAAAATATACCATACAGTAAACCAAACTGCCATGTATGCAACGCTGAGCAATTACAGGTCCCGCATTGCCCAATAACATCCCTTTATAATCAGTTTTATCTTTGCGACTAGCTTACCTTGATCGTTCCAATTGTTGTTACTTGTTTCATATTTTTGGCTATTTATGCTTTCCTTGTAACATTAGATTGTAGAAAGTATCAATCAGCAGTCCAAGGAAATAACGAATGAACCCGATATTTTGTTGAAGCTTTATGATTTATGAAGTTTTTTTTGGCAGAGGCCATGACATGTCAGATTTGTTTTTCTTTTTTAAGGTGTTTTGATGTCAAGACCACCAAGGTGCCATTTCCAAGCAGGCCTTTTCTAAGGCAAAGCTCCATCAGAACACTTTTGAAACAAGAAAGACCTATTATGAAGATAATTATGCAAATTTCCACTACTTACCCAGTACGGATAATAGAGGAATATCTCATAGGTCAAAATCAACACAACGCTTGTCACTTAGAAGTCCATCAAGAGACAAATGCTATTAGTAACGAAGTTACTGGTGTAAGACCCTTGGATGTGATCAATTTGGAGGTAGTCCTAATGCAGGAAACATCAGGGATAATCAGGAACCCCAATAGCCACAGATACTAATATAGCGCTAGTGTATGGGCCGAATTCCTGCCCAGGTGGATTTCAAAAATTAGTCCCGTACATGAAATAATATGCACTCAGAAAAACGCTACAGAGACTCTTCTTTCAAAGAACAGAAACAAGACATTACTATAGTTATTCCATCTTTTTTGCATGGCAAAAGGTGACTAGCGAGGCAGATTCTTAGGTCAGGTTTCAGTGCTTGGTAACTTTTTTTCCCTTGTTTTTGTTGGGGGGGGTGTTTGTTTGTTTGTTTGTTTGTTTGTTTGTTTGTTTGTTTTTTTTTTTTTTTTGTTTTTTTTTTTCCTTTGTTTTTTTTTTGTTTTGTTTTGCTTTTTTGTTTGTTTGTTTTTGTTTTTTTTTTTGGGGGGGGGGGTGGTTTTGCAATAAACAGCATTAAGGTTAAAACAGGGATAGGTGATTATGAGAAAGGGAAAGAATAGAAAAAATTGCAACAGTGCAGCGTGTGGCTTCTCTTTTCTGTTAGAAATAATGATTTTGTTTTGGAAATAAAATGTTGGGTAGCTGATCGTTGTGTTACTCAGCTGAATAAGAATATTTTATAAGTAAAGGACTTTATTGTCTCAGCCATTGTAAGACAGAGTGGTGAACAAAAGGATATGGGTTTCGATTATATACCGGTCTTAAACATGTTGAACAGCTGTAGCGTTTCATGTTCAAGGAAAGAAATTATGTGGGTTTAATTATCCTATGGAGGGAGAAAATGCTGCCAAACCCGTTGAGCAAAACTTTGTGAAACTATGAGGGACTTCTAAAGGGTCTGCTACACTTTTCTAGCACATCATGCAGACAATGGGAAAAATATTTTCTTGAGGGAAATGAAACAGCATACTTCTAGCAGCAGTTGGATTTTTTTAAACAGGGTCTAGTTCAAATTTTATTGCTAATAATTTCTTCTTTTTTAATTTGAAACTTTAATATTAATTTCACCCTTCTGTAAATTCTGAACTAAAACCCTTATTCAAAATTTGAAATACTGTTTAGGAGTGCGTTATTTTTTATAGACTATTATAGACTAAATCTGACATATATTTTTTAAAAAGGCTATTTTAAATTTCATTCAAATTTAAGGATTTCAGTTAAAATTCTATAATATCAACAGCGATACTAAAATTTCATATTCTGTGCCAAAATCAAACTAAATGTTATGTGCTCTTTCAGAATAAATACACCATTTGGGTGGGAACCATAAATAAAAATTAAACGTTAATACCTGAGAATTTTTTCAAAAAATAATTACTTTTTAGTGCATCAGATGTTAGTCATGAAAACGAAACAAACATTGATACACGAGAGTTGTACAGTGTACCAAGTCCAAAATATAATGATGGAATTTCAGTGTGGTGAATTTTTCTGTCACTTTTGTTTCAGAGATCAATATATCAATGTCATCCATTTAAAATTTAACGCATCTCAGTTGTGATTTTTTCCGATACTGAGGGGACAGAATTAGAATAATACACTCCTGCTAAAAGAAAAACAGAGACAGAGAACTTTTTTTTATATATTTTTATTATTATTTTTTTTTTTTTTTTTTTTTTTTTTTAGTTTTTTTTCTAATTTATTTGTTTTTTTATTTTTTTATTTTATTTTTTTTTTTTTTTGACAGTAATTCTGCTAATGTACAAGGTAGCTGTGTGGATTGTGCTTGGTGTGTGATGCCATATGATTTAACCAGACCTTCGCCATCGTGTCATGGTCGTGAAAAGGACCTTATGCTTTTTGCTTGAGGGCGTGATTTGTGGGGTTAATTGGCAGCGATTGTGCTCGCTGCATTTCTGTAGGCAGACTTCTACCATCGTGTGCCTGTTGTACATTAGTTTGTAATTCTTTACTTGTGGGGTGCAAAACACCTGCCTCTAACTTTCTGATAACACTCCCACTATCAGACTGTGGCACTGCCTTCTGGTGGTCCATGCATCAGGGCATGCTAGCTTCAAAGTGCATCGACATGTGCTCGTGACGTCCTTCTCATGCCCCTCTGAACCTCAATGCCAAATACAATGATTGCCGAATTCTGCACGCTATCCCATTTCCAGAACCATCGTTTGCAATGTACTCCATACGACATGAACCAGTTGTTCTTGGACATACTGAATAAAAATATGTGCATGGAGGTCCATATAAAACGTCGTCTCTCTCTCTCTCTCTCTCTCTCTCTCTCTCTCTCTCTCTCTCTCTCTCTCTCTCTCTCTCTCTCTCTCTCTCTCTCTCTCTCTCTCTCTCTCTCTCTCTCTCTCTCTCTCTCTCTCTCTCTCTCTCTCTCTCTCTCTCTCTCTCTCTGCAATGGGTACCGGTGAAGTTAAAATAAACACAGCACTGTTATATAATTTTCTATTATGCATAGTTTCGAGTAGTAAAGTTCATTATACTCAGTGTGTAAGTCATTCCAATCGACGTTACAACTATTTCACATATTTTGGATCACGTTTTACTGAGTTCATTTTTGTGTGACTTTTGACTAGGCTAGCCTGATTTCTGTGACAATATTGAAGCTACTTAACAACCATTAATATCATTGCGAGAAGACAAAAATGTAGTGGTTCCTTCAAAATCAGAAACATTGGGCTTATATGTACCTTGAAAAACCCGATCAAGCGATTTCAAAAATCGATATTCCCTTCTCTGACTTTACAGAGGTTTTAAACAGAAATATAGCAAAGAAACACATGATCCATATTCATTAATTCCAAACCCAACAATGACAGCAAAGAGTTTCCAGACTTGCCAAAGTATCAACATTTCTTTTCCAATACCAATGTAAAGAAACAAATTTCACTCCTGACTTGAGACAGGCGGTCACCCATAAAAGGCAACTGGTGGTTTTAAACCGGTCCTCTCAACCTTAGAAATATTCATCATCAACTGCAGACACTAATTCTTTTGCAAAATGTATAGGCCTAACCACCCAAAACACAACTTTCATTTCTTCTGCCAAAAATAAAAAGAGACCTGTTAGGCCAATCACCTTTTAGTTCTCCCGACTTGTCAGTCAGCTAAGTTTAAAGTAAAAGAGTAAAGTAGGCCTACATCGTTTTTGTGATATTTATGAATCTGGAACATTATAAACACACTCTACCTCCACTATAACTATGAGTCGGAGAACAAAGCCCACAGCACAACATAGCCAATGAAGTAATTTTCAAATAGTAAAGAAACACATGATCCATATTCATTAATTCCAAACCCAACAATGACAGCAAAGAGTTTCCAGACTTGCCAAAGTATCAACATTTCTTTTCCAATACCAATGTAAAGAAACAAATTTCACTCCTGACTTGAGACAGGCAGTCACCCATAAAAGGCAACTGGTGGTTTTAAACCGGTCCTCTCAACCTTAGAAATATTCATCATCAACTGCAGACACTAATTCTTTTGCAAAATGTATAGGCCTAACCACCCAAAACACAACTTTCATTTCTTCTGCCAAAAATAAAGAGAGACCTGTTAGGCCTATCACCTTTTAGTTCTCCCGACTTGTCAGTCAGCTAAGTTTAAAGTAAAAGAGTAAAGTAGGCCTACATCGTTTTTGTGATATTTATGAATCTGGAACATTACAAACACACTCTACCTCCACTATAACTATGAGTCGGAGAACAATAATGTGCTTGCATTGCTGAATGTCCACGTCCTTACGATTGACAAGGTTTATCAAAGAATTCTCGTTACTTCAATGAATTTTCGCGACATCGAAATTAATTGTAGGCATCAAGATATTTTATGTTTCATTTTTCTCCAATTCAAAGCAAGGTTGGACAAAAACAATTTTCTAATGCCAACTTTCTGTCCGAAAAAACCCCGTTGTATGTGAATAATTGAGGGGGTTTTTTTAATAAAAACACAAAAGCACTGTATCAAATGGTAACAACGGTAGCTCTCACGTCGATCTTGTTCATCATGAAAACGTTTCAGACAAAACCATCATATATTGATTTTGGCCGTGTCTGCTACTGGATGAGGAATCATTTTTACTCGCTTTTACTCGAACTTTGTTGTACATCATTGGTTTCGACTACAGCGACTTAGAGCTCAGGATATGCTGGTAAGTTACCTAGGAACCGGCATTTACATTGAGGGTTATTTGGTACAGTTTAACATTACAAGTACTGGAACCTTCTTCTACATGGTCAGTGCCCTATGCACATGAGGAACAGCCCAAATTGCTATGCCCAGTCTTATGACCTACATTTTGGTCATGAGCATTCCTGATGCCATGCTCCGGACCATGCTGCATTGCTCTGCCCTTTTTGGTAATTATTTTTATGGCCACAAACTTCGATGTATTAATTATGTCCTTCTTCAAAGTTTGTGTGCGGGAGCAGTTACGTAAAACTGAATTAAATAGGAAACCTGTAACAATGGCCGCTCTAGACCTGCCCTCCACTGCCCCCCCCCCCCCCCAAACACAATCAGACCGCCCGTCTCCTACCCAAATCCCAATCATGTGAGATGCTGGCGGCAAGTTCTAGAGGACCGCAAAGCTTCTTAATATGCTCAACAATAGTGTTGTGGATATTTCGTTTTCCTTTTCTGCGACTCTGTTTCCGACACTCGTACCTGCAGCTAAAAATCCCTCCGTCTGTACTGTAGAGCATTTTCCTGACCCTTCTCTAAATTATCGTTATTTGATTTTTCAAACTGAACTTGCCTTTTTTAGGCACAGAGAGAGAAAAAAATATATATTTTCTACCAAAAGAACCCCGCCAAAGTAAAGAAACTATCTGATGGTAGATTAAACTGCAGCTAGATTCATTTCCAGCAGGTGATTGAGTTGGATGCTGGAAAGAATGTGCTTATTTGATGATCCATTCCGTTTCAGCGCCCGTTGCGTGTTAATCGAAGAATGGATGCAAGTAGCGTTTTCATGGCTATAAAAAAGTTCAAACTGTATGTGAATATTTAACGGTAAAAAATTGTTCATACAAATCTGGATCATTGGATCGAAATCTCTCGTAAGCTTATGCTATGATTTGTTTCTGAATTCCTTTTCAGGCCGTAAATCTTTTCACGGGCAAAGGATGGGCGAACTCAAAATAAATGAACTTAAAAAATACTAGTCGACAACAGCTGGTGATTTTAAATGTCGTCTGCTTGTCAATCTTCTTTAACGCTGCGCCTTCTTGAAATTCAACGTTCCCAATAAAACAAGCCTACGAAGACCAAGAATTGAATAAAGTGTTCTATTTGCAGCAATTTATTTCGAGGCGACGCCAGCAAAGAAATGTTCATGCCCGCTGGACCGCTCCAGAGTTCACGTCTAGTACTCTTGTCAGTTTTGGCGGAAGTACCTTATGTTATAAAAAAACAGGCTATGTTCCTTAACCCCCCTCCCCTATCAACCCCCCCCCCCCAAAAAAAAAAACTTAAAAAAAATAGTAACTCGCATATTAAATTTGACACGCTGCACGTGTTGTTCATTTCATACTATGACAAATGTTACACTAATGTATCTGGTAGTATTAAATCCTTCCCTGATAAGAATATGTCTTAGCAAATTATATTTTGCTCAGAATCGTTGATATACCTGCCAGGAATGCTTACCCAAAGTAAATAGCTTCTATCTGCGATTTCCAGGTACAATATTGTCTAAAGCATTACATTAACTGAAAGGAGTAAAGTAGACGACAATTTACGTTGGGCGCATTGGAGAGATTCGAGTGGGAAAGAGGTAAAATTAAATCAGATGACCAATATGAAAACACGCTATATTCAGAGACTCACTTTCGATTTAGCACACGCAGATCTTTATTTCAATAAACAGCACAGTAAGTTTTAAATTAGTACGTTCAGAGTTGGTCCTCAGACTTTTATAGATTCGATGTCGTTCCTGTTAAATCGAGACGTTCACGGTTAATACCAAAACATATATTCCTACAGTTAAAGTTCATTTGCACACCATAATTTGTCACGACCCTCATGCAAAACACTGATATTTTCAACCTGGAGTGAAATACAAGCAACAATAATTCATTAAGTTACCTTCAATACTTGTTTGTTCAGTTACCTTCAATACTTTTCTGGCTAATTGCTCGTTGGATTATATCTTCGTATCTGGTTTAGAGTGGAGAGACGTTTTAGATAGAACGTCACTGAGAACACTGCAGAATCTTGATCTTGTAACGAACACTTCATGGGAAAAAATGACCACTTAGAATATTTCAGCTAATGATACTGCTAGCCTATTGTGCCTTGCGGGAGTGCGACTGTATCATGGACATTAATCTCTTCTTGACTATGAATAAAATGAACTTCATATTCAACTATATCGCAACACACAATTGAACTTTGGTTGTACACAAACACAAATACAAATTGAATACCATTACATACAACATAGCCAGCAGGGTATCCTCCTGAAGCAAACATATGAATACGAAGTAAACACACAAAAAGAAAGCAATAGATACGTAACCGTAAAATGAAATAACATTTTAAAATAAATCCAGGAGTAAAAATTTATGGTGGCGTGAGTTGCAGCAGTCATAATGACAAAACTGACCTTTAGCCTGAATAACATATGTAAAATATACTGAAATTTGGTAATGTGAACAATGGAAAGAATTAATGCCGATGTACCTCCACGCAACTTTTTCTGTTAAAATTACCAACACGCTTGTGATGTCTTTAATGCCATTTGCTATTTTTTCACGTCTAAATAAACATGCTGTCAATCACGCCGAGGAAAGTTATCGCCTCAACTGTCCACAGGGTCAAAGGACGGGGTCACTGGCTTCATTCAACATTCATTGGACACTGACTAGGAGCGCTGAACTGTATTCACTAATTTCGTTGGAAAAAAGCTGTCGGCATTGTAGAAATATACTTTCATAAGTGCAAATTTTCATCCGTTCCACCATAATACACTGTATCCTATGAAACAGATATGAATTAAAATTTTAGCATATTTTGCGACAAGCGTTGAAACGATACCCTTTATCTAGCTTTTGTATCATTCATTAACAAATCAATAAATGAATGGATGCATGCATGGACCCACGAACAGATGGACAGACAGGACATGCAAATAAATGGACTGCACAATCCAAACAACAAACATTATGTGTTTTGTTAGTCGAACAACTGACAATATAAATGATACAGAACTTTACGATCCTCCACATTTGAAGCAAGCCCAAGATACACAAATTTTAGTCTTAACAGATAATTTTTCATTTTAATGAAGCTCAAATCTGTGTATGGCCTACATAGCATAGACTCATTGGGGGCTTAACCCAGTGTCTCTCCGGTTTAAAAACAATGAATTAATCTGTATCTTGTGTATAAGACCAAATAAATGTAAGTTTCATTCATTCATTCATTTATTCATGTTTATAAATCATATTTGGCTATAGTATTTATGAAAATTACCCGAGACGTCAATCCTAGTCACCGTATCTCCATTGCAATGGTATAATCAAAACCGGAGGCGCAGGTTGGACACGTCATTGACAAACCAACAGGGCCCCAACGCATAAGCCTTACGCGTAGCCGTGCCTCCACTACGCGCAGTTGAGGCTCGGAAACGCTGTCGAGCAAAGAAATCAGATTGCAGTCTCTGCGACGGGTAGTCGAAGCTGGGCATCGTGTAGTCGACCAAACCCATCAGATTGCAGTCGCCACTACGCATAGTCGAGCCTTAGAAACGCGTAGTCAAGCCACCCAATCAGAATACAGCCTCCACCGCATGTTGCCGAGGAAATGTGCTAGAACGCGTTCGAGAGCCTCTGCAACGTGTAGTGGAGAAACGTATGTCTACATAGTGTGTAACCAAGCTATCCGATCATTAATGCCCTTGTAAACTGCGTTCGACCTGTTCGACTACACGTTGAGAAATTAATGGTCTCGACATACCCAACGCAAATTGACTCTCGGCGACCTGCCACCATAACAACCAATAGAAGTTATTTTCGATGGCGCCAGGCTTGCAAATGTAGGCCTACCGTCATGGCGTCGTGCGGAACAATACAAAGGCGGCACGTACACTCTCACACTCCAGAGTCACACACTCACCCAATTAACCACATACTCCTTTACCTCTTCTATTTCTAAAAAAAATGTAATTTCGATTAACAAACTCACCTTAGAACTGCTTTTTAATTTACTACCGACGTATGGTGGAAAATTTATTGCAATGGCTGAAACGTTGTGGACCATTTTGAGTACATTATGGAATGACTGTGGTCTCAGTGGACTGACCAAGGAAATATTGTGGTAAAACTGGGAATACTCTGGACTGAACCCCGGGAATATAATGTACATTGTGCAAATACTGTGAAGCATTTAATTTTTTTTCAAAGTGCAATGCCAGAAATAATACGGACAAAGATTTTTCTTCATGAATCAAATAAACTTTATAGGGGGAACACGTGTGGAAGGACATTTTTGGTCAAAGTTTTATGGCAGAAATATTGCAGACTCAGAGAGTTTGTAAAATATTGACAAGTCAAGCCCGGAATCTCTCTGTCTCTTGACAACTGTTCAAATTACATCCTGTGGGCAACAGTTTTATAGTCTAATCTGGGAACTCGGTGGCTCTTCGTAAATTTTCAGAATGATGTCGGAAACTCTGTGGATAACCATGGATATTGTGAGTCTTGCAAAGGAACTCTCTGCATTTCCTAGATTTGTCAAACTCCATAAAATGTGGAATTCAGGGGAAAGCCATAAAATGTCTAAATCTAACCCAGGAACTTTGTGGCTCTTTATAGGTTTTCAAAATTATGATACTGGGTACTCAATGGAAAAGCAACAAATTTTCTAAGTCTAAACCAGGAATTATGTGGAAGACCAAGAAATGTTAATATCAAATCCTAGAAGCCCTGTAGATATACCATACATTTTCTAGGTCTATTTCGGAAACTCTGTGGCTCAATATCTTTGCAAGTGTACAGAAGCACATGGCTTTAAATTCAGCTAAGTTTTTTCCCAGCAAGCCTAGAGTGCATTGTCACTTCCTGGCGCCATATTTTGCATGCTGGATGACTCAGCAATGCAAAGAGAGTAAATAGTTTCTTTTCCATAGGATTTAATACATTTCACAACTTTCAGAATGCACATATATATTATCTTAAATTATCATGGATCAGAAAGATATACTTGGTTTTCAAGTAGGATATAGGATCAGTTGCCAGTATACCATCGTCATGTCTCCATACTGGCAATATCACTTTAGTCAAAAAAGAAGGATTCGTTTTGGATTCCCTATGTATTCTTATTAAAGGTTTCTTTTAAATGCCATTTGGATTCCATTAATCCTGTGTTATCTCCAGGACCAGTTAGGATTCCTTTTGGCTGCAAAATGCATTGAATACAGTGAAATATTTATGAGGATGGAATCCTTTGAAAAGGATTCCCAAATTATTAAAAAAACATTCCAAAAGTAATGTTTCAGAATGCTGGTGCGTTTAAAGAATTTCCATATCATTGTCAACAGTCCAGAAGTAATGTTTTACAGGAATCCTAGTAACTGGGTTCAAGCATTCCCATATCATTAAAAGAAATCCAAAGTAATTTTTAGGAACCCTAATGTTTCCCTAAGAAGGATTCCCACAAATCATTATATAAATCCAAAAGTTATTTAAGCTCACACTGGTAACCGGATGGCAACACCAAAATGATGTATATGATTACATGCTTGTGTGTACAGTTTGGAGGTCCAGAGCCAAGTGGTGAAAGTAAAGGTTCAAGCCACCTATAAGAGGGACTCCACCTGGGAACCACCCTGCCATGTGAGAACCTAAAGACCAACCACTTGTGTCTGATGATCTTGATAGGACAGTCCTTCTGGGACAAGCTACTGCTGTCTCTTTGACTCCAACAAAGACATGGAAACAAATTATCAAACTTATACAGGGAGCCTCCTTGCGACAAACTTTAATTACCCAGTTTACCACGAAAATGCACAAGCCTGCAATGCCACAACCCCAGTAAGCTGAACCTGAGAGTGAAGACGAGTCGTCTTCTGATGATGAGGATTACCAATTACGTTATGCTAATCCAGACTAAACAACCATCACGGATTTGTTAAGCCGTTTGGGTTCTGCAATAGCACACCAGAAACTAAAAACGAGGGATGAAGAAGAATCAAAGATTTGATGTTATGGAACAGTTCAACTCCTGCAGGTACTCCATTGTTTACCTTTTTGGATCCAGAACAGCAACGCCACTTACAACGGTACAAGAAAGGTTAAGGACAATGCTCCTAGTTGCATAGCATGGATGGCGTATAGCAGTTTCGGATCTCAAACAAAGAGCACCCCTTACAGTGGATCTGGGTTTGGCCTGGGAATAGATTTAACCAACACAGCCCTTTTGGAATACCTGCCATGCCTCCCAGACTGTGCTGCAGGGCAAGCAGACATCAAAGAAGGGGAAGACGAAGGCCAAAGTGGAATAAAACGGATTCAGCTGAGAATGGGAACAAGCTGTGTAGTGACCTGACCACATTGTTAGACGAGATGAGATAATTTCTGGTTCGTCTATGTTTACTCCTACTTCAGCCATTCCACCTCTCTGAAGCCCAGGGCAACCCACACCTTCGACACTGGGTTACAGTTCAGGGATCAGCACAGAGCCCTCTTATCACATCACCCAAGAGTCAATCGCTTCCTGCTTCTCTCCATTTAGTCTACCTTCGACATCATCATCTGCTCGAGTATTCTGGTTTTCAGATATTTTACTGGACTGTCTCCTCAGTCTTCACACACATTCAATATATTTTTATTCAAGGAATCCATTCTCTTGGACCAGGGTGTGGTCACACCTAGTGTCGGGAATATTGTGGTTACAACTGATACCAGGAACACTATGGCCATGTCTACATACAGGAAATATTGTGGTCACAACCAGTGCTAGGAATACTCTGGTTATCATGCCAGGACCTATGTGGATTACCTATGGAAATGGGGGTAAAATCGATTAAAATAAAGTATCTTCAATGAATAAATTATCTGAAAAGATTCTATTAGAAGCACTATGGTGTTTCTTTGTGATCACCTTAATATCCTTTCATCATTATACACTTCTAATTTTATTTGAAACTTGAAGTACTTTACATGATCTAGCAGTAGAGTAAAAAGTCTAATCTTTGTGCTTAGACTCCTACATTTTTTTTAGTACTTCATATTGATTGCAGTCACAGGGTGAGGTGTTTTAGCACGATACAAAAACGCCACAGATCTGTTCAACGGGGTGACTATTTAAGCCTTGGTGGCATTTTGTCTTGACCACTCTGCGACTGTCAACCGGGAACAAAAGGAAACATAAGTAACTTCCTTCTCAAAATAGCGTCATTGAGAAGGCAATTTAATTCAATACATTTACGATAGTCTGTGCAGTAATGGGAGTGATTAGCTTTTCAACAGTCGTCCAAGGCAGTAGCTCAGTTTCCTTTCGCTAATAAATTTTGTCAACCAAAGGTTCTTGGAAAAGGCTTAACTTTAACACATGATCATTCATCTGGAGGCACGGCCGACTCCATCATTCCCGTTGTAATGGAGAACTTATCTTTATTAAAGTTTACATATGCTAAACATGAATTGCTTTTATGTTTGCTTATTTAGTTATGCAGAGAAATGGAGATATGAATCATTCAATTTCAATCCATGATTAAACTTATCTTCAGAAGACATCAACATTAAAATTCAGCGACGGGGACGTTAACTGCAATGTCAAAACTAAAGTGTGCAGGGACGTTGATGATTAAAACACGGCGGGCAAGTCACACAAGTTACAGGTAAATGACACTATGCGTTTCTTCGGTATTTCCGAGGTCGTATTTGTCAGTAAATTGATCTGATCCCATTTTACGCATTGTTCCTTTTAGTTTCTTATAGTTTCTTTGGTCAGGTCAATATCCGCATTTGTATGTTGCTCATAAATAACATATAATAAAAGCCAAAGGGAAGGGATTTAATTTCACTGACTGAAATGAACATAAGTAGCAAGGGAACAGAACATTATACCCATGTAACTTTACACTAATTAGGCAATGGGCGGGGGCGCGTACTTATTTACCACAAAAACTTGCTACTCTTAATCATAAAAACGCAACATGTTTGCAGAAGTTGTTGAATTTATTAATTTTCTAAAAATCTGGAGGAAATATCACAGCGTAAATCATTGGAGGATTATATTGCTTATGCAAAAGGTCACTGATTTAACAAGAAGATTCAACACATCTGCGTCAGTAAAGTTAAGTAGCTTGCTGTTGATCAGTCGTTGTCTTGCCTACAGTGGTTCCCTTGTCTGTTTTATATTTGGTGATGTTAGTGAAAGGCGTTACCCGTCTATCTTGTCAAACACCATCCAACAGCCGACGGGCAAATTGGCAAAAATAGGCAGGGGTTGAGAAGAGCGCAAACAAATCCGCAGTTTTATTAGTGTATTTTTGTCATATATTTGAAGAACAAAAAAATTAATAAATAAACAAAAGCACAGGTATAACACCTGTTGTTAAAAATGGGCAATAGATTAACGTAATAATGATGCAGTAACAAACGGACTATTTGGTATCTGCCCGAGAATCCATTTTGTGGCGAAAACATACAGCTAAAATGCGCGCGAGGCGAAGGATTGAACTTTATTAAAGCTATATTGGCCATCAGTTTCTATGGTACATTTTATTTTCCACAGCAAGAAAATGTTTTCCTTCAAACTTTATCGAATGGACTATGAACTTCACATAATTCTCAAACTTGACCATCAGGAAGAACAAATTATCATAATAATTTTCAGGCGTTTCTTTCAAGGGATTTATTATACAGCAACCATCGCTGTATTCCGTTTTGCATTTAAAATTCCTGATAGGGATATTTTAATTGGAAACTGATATGTTTTAGTATATCTGTTTTTGTCCGCATACCCGTCTTTTTATAATCTTTATGGTACACGGATTGAGACATAGATAGATAGATAAATTGACAGATAGATAGATACAGAGACAGACAGAAAGATAGATACATACATAGATTTTTATTCACAGTCAGTTTTTAGAGCAAACAAGCCCTAATAGCTATCGCACCGAAATTTGTTTAATCTTGAATTTTTTGGAGATGTTATTTATTGAAACACAATAATGTGAGCTGAATGCACATGCGCAAGGAGTAAGAACAGTTTCAAGACAAATTGGGCTGGCTGCGTACCTCTGGATCCTTCAAGCGGAACCCCTGTAACCTCTGTCAGTGCTTGGATGTTTGCCGACTGAGCACACCTGGGACCATAGACTGTCGTCAGTCAGATAAAAAAATTCTAGGCTCGTTCGGTATTATGCCAAAAGGTGTCTGGCATACAGACACCTTTTGGCATAATATCGACCTGATCAGTCGTTGTCTTGGCTAGAGTGACCTGGAACCTACTCCCAGACCACGGACTTTAGTCAAGGCACGCTGTACGGAGCCCCAGAGGGGACATGAGAGAAAAAATATTTTTTGCCTTCACTCGCAAAAGTTGCCATTCCTTCTCAAGATATAAACACACACACACACACACACACACACACACACACATATATATATATATGTATATATATATATATATATATATATATATATATATATATATATATATATATATATATATATATATATATATATATATATATATATATATTCCAACTTCTGTCACTGGTTGTAAAGTAAAGTACTGGCAGAGACATGAAGCAAACGCAAAAGCTTCACAACTTTTGCGAGGGACACAAATAATTTTTTGCGCGGGGAAGCAATAAAAAGAAATTTGCGATGTCACTTCTGGGGCTCTAATTTTTACGCTTTATGTGGTGGAGGTTGTGGAAGGGTGTTTTGCTTTTTTTTATGTTATTGGTGGGGGGGTGTTTTGTTTTGTTTTGTTTTTCATTTTTATTGAATTTTGGAGTGAGAGGCAACGCATAAAGGTTTTGCGAGGGTAAGCAGTTTTTCTCCCTCTCTTATATCCCCTCTGGAGGCTCCGTGTTTGCTGGTACTTAAATAGAAGGTCATTTTTTGAGCAAGGTAAGTCTAGGATCATTACTGATATGAATATTAATGCTCCTTACGAAGAACAGGTCTGTTCTCTTGGGTAACGTTAGACACCCGTTACATTTTTATACTTTGCAATGGCATTTCCCTGAATGCTTCAAAAAGATATGCATCCATGCCATGTTTCCAATAGGCTTTGTAAAGATACGATACCGCTGATTAATAACACCTGAAAAGAAACACCATAATAGATATGGTTTACAAAGTGCCTTGGTTAGGTGCATTTGCCAGCTCCATTTCTCCAATCAAACAGAGATAAATAATAAAAACCGCAGGTAAATAAATTCTGATGTTGGTCGATTAATTACTTTTACCAAGGACCTACAGTATAGGATCAATTTTCGTGCTTACCACAATAGGTATAACGGTTGGGTATGAATATGAATTGCACACCATGTATTATACTTGCTCATGTACAGACAAATTCTACCGCTCCAGGGCAGAACAAAGACTGCGCACGGTTGCTTAAAGATGCTTACCTGGATTCATGCCAAACAATATGTCTTGAACAGATAATAGCTTAATGCGGACGGTATACGTATCAGAAGATAGTCAACATATAACTTGTCAGTATTACTCATGTTTATTCAAAATGACTATCATTATAGCTTACCAATGTAGGTAATTTGGGGTGTCGTCTAGCAACACATAGCTTAGTTTGGTCATTTAACAGCGCGTAAGCAATGAAGTTTTGCAACAGACAAAGCTGCCAGTAATGCACTCTAATTTCTATTAATTTAATAATTGGTTTCTGACACCACTGTGGTTAATCACCAGAGTAAATTGTCAAACATTTAAACTGAATACATTTTGACAGTATGTGCTCATGATGCCAAGGCATATGTCTCTGTGGGATATAAACATTCATTAAATGTGTTTTTAAAGCACAAAGTGCTATCATTTCAGTTATGGCAGACACTTCACTGATTAGGCAAGCTTTACTGCCCTAAAATAGACTTAAACTATTGTTATAAGTTCAACATTTTATTGTAGCTTTTACTAATAGTTTAGAGGCCAGTTTCCTTCCAATTTAAACTTGTTCAGCTGAGATATTCATGTTGTTTTACCATGTAAACCTAGCTCTGTGGCAAGTGCCCATGTTCAAACTATGCAATGAAGCAGTCTTATCCCAGTAAGGGGGCTTTCTTTAGGCACTGGAGGTGAGAAAATCACTGGGCACAGTGATCCATAAATCTAAATATCCGCTTGGGGTAAGCAGGCATCGGCTTTTTGTGCCTTCTTCCGTATGCATATATTTTTCCCCCTTCCCTTTCGAAAGTTTAACTTATGCATCTACCCCATAGAAGATAGCTTCAAATGTGCCGGGATATATTTTTTAAAAGATTTTGCTCTTTTTTTGGGGGGGAGGGGGGAGGGAAAAAGATCATCTGAATTTTGTGCAAACAGTACAACTCTGGTATTTAAAAAGGAGGAATAGGCAAAAAAAAACCCATTCTGACATTTCTTTTTTTCTGGAAAGGTCAATTATATCTCCGAATGTGTGTGCCTGGAATCACCCGAGTCGTATGCAATAAGGCCGAACGACTGCGTAAAGCGACAATGTATTTGTTTGCCGGAGCACTGCATGTCTTTCGCTATTTAACATGACGCTTTAAAGGCAAGTCCCAGGGACGCCCTTGGAAAAATAATGTCCTAACAGATGGCTATGGAGGCGGCCATTCCCTTCATTTGCGAGCTATAAGATCAAACTCGTGTAGATATGACGGTTCATATGCAGACATCGGTGCGAAATTCAGCATTTGAAATTGCTTGCCAAGTGGCGCAGAATAGCATAGCGATGAATGGACTGACTATGCTATTTTGAGGCCCTAGGTCGGGACACGAAGGACCGGTCTAAAGGTTCTGCATGCGGCCATGAATCTCCAAACAAGAAATTGTTCAAGTTCAAGAGAGATGGAGACTGTTTTCTGAAGCAAATGTACTTAAGTGCTTCGTATAATGATTATATGTTAAACGCCTGTTGGGTAAAGCATCATTTTTGGATTAGTGTACATGTTGTTCTCATGTACGTACCTTTACATGGTGTACTGACCGAATTTCCAATCGTTACAAACCATTGTTATCGTTTGTTGGAATGCGCTATGTTGTGGGCGAAAAGTATCGACTTTCCCCATTTGCTAATGATTAGCATTATGTTACTGAATGATTCACTAAGATTCCACATAAATAGACAATTGAAATAGCACCAAAGTTTATTGTAGGCAAAATTATTTTGCTCGATAGAGTACTTCTCCACCCATGATGTGGGTTGGCTTTGCACGTATTAAAGTGTCTAGATCATTCAAAGCAGAAAATGATCATCTATTTTGAAGACAACGACTTTTTTTTTCAAAATGACTGCGTCGAACCGTCCGATTAGCGTAAGGTTCGAAAATAAGGATTACGATCGGAAACCACAGCTTGACCTGAGGCCCTGAACAAAAAGGGAGCCAACCAACACAAATATTATTCAGTAATCAAAAGCAACGCCGTGGAGTTCAATGCTTATTGTTTCAAGTGAAAATTTAAAACTGAGATGGAATCAGATGAACAGTTTGTTGTACAACTTTAGCTTGCATATCTGTCATTCAGCCCCTTTTCAAATGGTATACTCTCACTTTACCCCAGATGGCGTAGCTGTAGCCGAGCTGTTACTCGGCTGCCATCAAACAAATCCACACACCTTTGTGCCAGACCTGCAAACAGCTATACCACTCGCTTCATTTGCCTCCTACTGTTTCTATGTACTTGAGGTAAAAAGTAATTGATCATGTGTTCCACATCAGCTCGACGAGCATCAAAAGCACGATTAAATCGGTGACTTTGTTTTTGCATCCACATTGGCTGCCTTCTTTTTGTGCTGTTCATGCGCTCTTATCAGTGGATATGTCTTAGGAAACCTGTTGTTACCTGTCAGGCGAACTTCATCTGGAAAGTCCATTTCCAGATTAGATCCGAATTGAGGCATAGGTGCGTGGGAAGCATTGAGCATCGATAAGGGGACCTAAGTAACCGACACTGATGTACCTTATATTTTTGTTATTGTCTTCGATGACTGGAGTGTGAAAGCTATGCTTTTTTTATTTCCAATGTAGAAGTCTGCCTAATAAGTGCGGGGGTGATAAATTTCGGGGGCGTTCCATCAATTATTCGAACTACATTAGGCAACTGGGCCAGTCCGCATGATCCGGCCATTCCACTTCAAGTGCACAATTTTTCCACAGTATCGGGCAAGCTTGTTTGGTGCATCTGCTGTGGAAAGTCTGAACCACAGTGCCAGCAAGTGGTAATCAGGGAAACCCTTCAGTTGGTCCGATTTTTGAAGTGTATGTTCATTATCACCTGTCTAAATGACAGGGCAGTTTGGCCAGTCAGATAACAAAAAGTGTGCTCGTACTATACATTAGGTGGAAACCAGTCACTTCCTGTAAACCAAACAATATTTCCATCAAGTTTTAGCAGAAATCGCAAGGAAAATATCGATAAGTAATACGCATGAAAGAATTGAAGCAATATATATATATATATATATATATATATATATATATATATATATATATATATATATATATATATATATATATATATACACATATATATATATACATATATATATACACGCACACACACACACATATATATATATATATATATATATATATATATATATATATATATATATATATATATATATATATATATATATATATATATATATATATTTATTGATTTGACCTTGACAAATAAATTCAGGGTTTTAAGCCAATGTTTGTTTCCCAATATTATATCTTGTTTTTACAACATACCGAAACCAAGC
Organism: Hermodice carunculata; assembly: GCA_964020975.1. Lineage (NCBI taxonomy): Eukaryota > Metazoa > Annelida > Polychaeta > Eunicida > Amphinomidae > Hermodice > Hermodice carunculata. Next base: position 84,949,649 of record OZ026624.1, read on the forward strand.
TACTTTAAAATATGCCGGAAGAGCTAGAGTTGATTTGTTTTGAACTTGGACTGCGTCACCAGGAAATTCTACAAATTTATGCTAGGCTGCCAGAAACCATAGGATTATAATCAGCCAGCGTACGTTGAAAAACACATGCAGAGAATGTGTTTGTTCAGGAGAAAGCGCATTTTAGTGTCCTTGATGTTGCTCTGTTCGCACTGTCAGAAATTAAAGGATCTGGCCGACTTCGTGGATATAAGCGGATGTGTCTAAAATGTATTCAACACGGTCTTGTTGTTGCCCATGAATCTGTCAGGCTCCTGCTCCAGTTACCAGGTACTGGACCCAGAAGTTGTGCTAACAAGAAAGAGACGGCGCCTAAAACACCGAAGATATTTCAATGACGGACCCAGTTTTACAAGATAATTATCTTGGCACATCGTTTCATATGATAAACGTAAGTTCTATGTGCATCAACGGCACATAAATGGATTTTCAAGACATATCAATTTGATAGAAGCATACATCACCAATAATGATCCGAGGCTCATTGCAGGTCAGTGCAGCTCTTGACCTTCTTTGAGTTGACAGAGTGAGCGTAATACAATTTTCAAAGGAGAAAATTGTAGAAATGAGCTTCAAGGTCCCTTCTTTATAGAAAATACATGCTGTGAAAATGACAGGAGACATGATGAAGAACAAAAATAACTTTGAAACAGTCAGGTTTTCAGTTTAAACTTTACACTTTTCCTGATGTTTTTTAATTATTCCATTGGTATGCTCACAAACGTCACAATTTCCTCATTCGATACTTCTCAATTTTGCCTTTTGCGCAGGGTTTGAAACTCAGAATTTTTCAGTTTTATATAATGAGAAAACTGAAATATCCTGAGTTTCAAGCCAACACTTATGCATAAAACAGAATAAAATGTTCGTTGAAAGCTTGACTAATTACCTAAGCTTGTCGAATATTTACCTCCTCCTAATTACGTTGCAAAGTTGCCAAAGTCCTTACTTGTGCTGCTCACATAAAATATTATTTACGTAACAAGTCTATACGTCTTCTCCGAAAAGAAAAAGAAATTATTATTATGAACTTTTTGCCAACGTTAGGCATGCCTGGCATTTTGATCTCAGCACTTAAGGGAGTGATATTGTCAAATAACTCACAAAATTCATGGTTTCAGGTACAAAACCCTAGGTTTAATAAATACAAAACCGCGGGTATTGTCACGAAATTATGGGTTTTGTACATTCGGCAGAGATTTCGTGAAGCACGAAATGTCTGCTATGTAAACATAAATAACAAGCTTCATAAATGATACAGATGGGTGATGTTCTCTCGTATTTGGTATGTAACTTTTTCCTCATTGTGAATCTACGATGTGTTACATAACTCCTAGCCAACATTCTGCACGTGTATCTTTTCACCTAAATGCATTCCTATTAAGGGTATATATCAGGTTACGCGTGAGTCTTACAAATGACTTAATAAAAGTCTGAAAATACGTTAAAAGTACCATAAACTATATATTTCCTGAAAGCTAATAAATCTGGGAATAAGTTGATAGCATTTTCATTTTTACAAGCTCTTCTGTGTTGACACAACAATCAGGTAAAGTGATCATAAAAAATCACACAATTATTAAATCTACTTTTTTATTTTGAGCTTGAGCATGTGCATTTCTGTTGCAAAAGCTAGCAGACATGATTTTCTACACAAACGTGTCTCATTTTTGACATTGTTTGCGCTATTGTGGAGATACTCCCGTTTAAAGTTGAAAAGATGACATTCCATTCTTACATCAAAGGTTTTGACTTTTGGCTCGCTGTGGAGGGAAAACCACTCAACATAGAAAAAATCTGAGACACGTTTTTAAAGATTACATTCTTGTGAACAGTTTGCCACAAACCCCAGGTCTTTATGAGCAAAACTGACGAAGTTGATTTCACAAGAAGTTGAGAAACAAAGGCCAGGAATGATGCCGAGAAAAACGCTTTCAAAGCAAATGCCGACTTCAATAGGACTTACGCTATTCTTTGGGCCTTTGATCGCAATGACACCTTGGTATTCCGTTACGCACTCCTACCTGTTGAGTAAATGGACAAGTTTGGAGCATCAAACTTCAAAGAATGCTTTATTTTAGAGGTTTTAGATCCAAAAATGTTATAATCATGCTCATCTGTCACTTTGGTTTCCATGTTGGGGTTTCTCAAGTTTAACCTGATTGGCCGACAAATGACTGACAGGTGGTTACGGGGCAACCAGGTTCTACGATGTTTGCCGTCTTGCGTGGGGCCCAGTATAGGTGTCAGTAAATCGGAACTCCAGTCTCAGTTCAGAAAGTTTCTATCAAGTTCACAGGATCATTGCTTACATTTGTGTGATTACAAAGTGCTATTGCAAAGATGCCGAGAAAGAAAAAAACCTAGGGGCAGACCGATGCCCGCGTCAGTTGCAAGTGAACTCAAAGCGTCTGATCTAGGATCATACTACAATCAGTTCCCTCCAGTGGAGACGACCCTGCAACCCGACGTGAGCCTCACGGAGACCCCGGGCGAGTCTGACATTGCATGGTCAGGGTCGAACGAAGTCGCGGCCAAGGTCACGGATACTGATTCGGTGAACACCACAACATCCACAAGCCAACCCGGTCTGGACAAACGCTTCTGCAGTGCTAGTGCCCAGAAACTCGGAGACTTTGTGGTCCACGAGGCTAGATCTACAGATTGTTGTGAACAAGGAGATGTGAATGAACAGCCAGAGGGATACCGATTATGGGACTGTTCTCAGTTGCAGGCTTGTATTGATGCCGCTGCTGTGTGTGCAACTTGTAAAGTTGGAACTCTGAAAATTGAGCGAAAGAACAAGTATTGGAGCAACAAGAGGATGGAAGTCTGAGTTTATATGGATATGTTCAAACGAGAGTTGTACACAAAGCGATAATGCGGTTTGCCTGCCCAGCTGATCGTAGTCTGCTTGTGCGGAGCGTGCGCAGAAGCGCTCACACCTGCTGTATGTAAATGAGGCTCCTGTTGGATTCCTGCAGGGTGGAGCTTAGAAGCTTAGCTAGTCCCCAGCCGAAGCCACACCAAACAGTGAGAACCAGACCCAATACTTTTGCCAAAATTCACAATTTTCCTTTACACAACCTGAAATCTGATTCCGGCATACAAAACTTAAAGGAAAAGTGCATAACATGTGTGAAAATAGCAAAAATGATGGTTTAACCCATTGTAACCTGATATATATCCTTAACTGCTGCACGCCCTTTGCCAAATGTCAAGGGGTCTTTCAACATATCATATGGGTGTCTGCTTAGTCACGAGAGCAACGAGTTAAATTGTACAATGTCAATCAGCTACTGGTTGTTGGTGCCATCGTTTAAAATAGTGTTAAATTCGGCTTTACAATCTGGATAAATGCTGTATTCGGTAGACTGCTGACAACTGCAAGTGTGAGCTACTGGTCTGCCCGCCAAGCCTGAAGTTAAGGTAAATGCACAGCCATCGTGTCTGTGATTAAAAGATCTTAACCAGTCGGAAAAACGCAAGAATAATATGACTTGATTCTCATCAAAAGACCCCACGTAGATATGGAGATAAACGGCTACCAACGTTTGTACAGAAGGCACTTCTTCAGGAAAAACGAGGTGCTATTAAAGTCGCTCCGTGTTCTTGATTACTTTGCATCTGCCAAAGTCAGCGCAATTCATTACGTTCAGTAATTGAAATACCGACGAGGGCCTGCATACAACAAATAGTTGGAGACATACGCCGTGCACTACCATGAGTTATGCATTTAAAATATGAATTAACACTAAATAAACACATTTCTTCTAATGAAAATGAATTCATGTGTCATCTCTCTCTCTCTCTCTCTATATATATATATATATATATATATATATATATATATATATATATATATATATATATATATATATATATATATATATATATATATATATATATACATATATATTGTATTTGTGGCTTTTTGTCCAGAACTACTTCCTAGTAGTCATTACCCTATTCCGCAGTCCGAACTCTTTATTCTCCATAAGCAAACCTGTCCCCGTCTAACCTATATACATATATACATAGAATTACCATTGTCCATATTGCACACGTTCCTCTGTAAAATATTGACATAGGTTGTATTAGCCCAAATAATAAATTAAAGGGTCTTCCGCGGGTAACCACTCAACATGTTTCGGAGCCTTTTACGCGTACATGTCTCTCTGAGCAGCGGCTCCTTGTCTAAGCAAAATATTCAGCAAAGATAACCCACATGATAATAAATAAATATGAACATGGCAATTGATCCATTAGCTAAATACGTGAAGTTTTGCTTATAAATGCAAAACTTCATTATTAAAGAAGAATACCTGTCACACAAACCATAAATACCAAATTTGTATAGTACAGGTTCAGATAACAATTTGACTCACCCCTGAACCAATATGTACCCTTCCTAGCTGGACAGCTTATCCTAGTTAAACCATCCGCCAATGTTTAACTGAAGTGGAAACAAGCTGGGGCATTATATTCAGTCCCCGTGATTGTAAAATAAACAGTTGCAGCTAGACTACCTGTATAAACCAAGGGAAATCTTAACAAGGACTGCAACAATGTGCATCCTGTACCAGAGATGTAAAACAAACTCTATGATGACACCTACTCCTCAAACAATTAAGCTCTATTTCACTGCCAACCCTGAGTCAATATATCAACGTAATGTGTCAGGTTTGTGATATTTGAGAAAATACTGTCAATTTTGAGTATCTTTTTTTTTAATATTGAGTAAATGTGCATTTAGGCATGTCAGAAAAGAATTAAAGTCATTAGCATTTATGCCAAAAACATGTTATCAAAACAATTTTCCTTAACAGGATTTTAAGTATAATTACCGTACTTCCCCGTAGATAACGTGCACTTTTGTAGACTTATTTATTTTTCTGAAATCCTAGTGCGCGTTATATACAGGTACAGAAGTCATGACACTTTTTTCTGGCCCCGTGTTTGTACGTTTTGAACCAATTTCTCGATCATCGTCGGCAGAATTCATATATGGGCGATAATATAATCGTTCATCGAAACAAGCTTTAAAAACACTCTAAAGTCCCATATTTCTTCAAAAGTCGTATATGTCTGCTTTACTTACTCCCTTATAAAACAAATCTTAGCATAAGAGCAACTTTTCTCGGATCGTTTCTGTGTCTTGATACCTCGAACTTGGGAGTATTGTTGGAAGTCGATGTACCGACTTGAAATTGATCACCGCTAGATGTCGCTGCGTCGCCATTTGCAAGTTGACCTGTACTTCACAAGCTCGTTATTTTGACCCGCCTACTCATTGAACTGATCGAAATGGGATTTCCAAATGATTCGATATTTATGTTCCAACAAATTACCGATGCATGGACAAAATCTAACAGATATTTAGCAGAATGGACGCGGTGTGAGTTGAAGGTGCGTGCATGCAATGACTGACAGTCACAAATACGGCCCAGTTTACCGATAGTAACTGTTGGAGTTTTCAGATTAGAATAGAAGTCTTCGACATTAACATTATTGGAAATTTTGGACAAGAATTGAATGATTTAATTGAATAAATATACATGTAATACAGGGGAAAACGCATTGGACAAACCAGTCGTTTTGAACCGCTGGTTACTCCATATATATATATATATATATATATATATATATATATATATATATATATATATATATATATATATATATATATATATATATATATATATATATATATATATATATATATATATGTATATATATAGTGGCCCCATAACAGTTTTCGCTCTTTGTGAAACTAAGATCATATGAGTTTGAAAAAAAAAACAAAGCAAGACTTACAGAAAGACAATGTACTTAATAATTCTGCTATGGCGGTGCTAGCTCTGTGCGGCACTAATTATGGCACACAGACATTCTGATTTTGTTGCAATCCTTCTTTCTCTATTTTTTTCTTTCTTCTTCATCAGCAATTTTGTCAGACAATTTTCTTGAACATTTTCACACTTTAAAACTCCAAACCTTGACTGATTATAGATCCATACACAACATCGTGCCTTTTACAAAAACAGTTGAGTGCATTAAAAATTGTGCAAATTATGGGCGTATGGTAGGCGTAGCCAACGAAGCACAAGTTAAAGTGGTAGAATTTCATGCCAATAAGAGGCACTTGGAAAAGTTTAAATGTTGAATATCTACAAAACTGTTACAGGTAAAGGTGCCATTCCAACTTGTATTTATAGATTTATGCTCTAGATGCTTCCAACGAGCCACACACAAAAGTTGCAGGATTCCCATTAATGATAGTTAGGGGCACTTTGAAAGTTCAAATGTTGAATATCTTTAAAACTATTAAAGGTAAAGATGCCTAAATTACTTCAATTCATCGTTTTTTTGCTGCAGGGATATACAATTAACCACATACAAAAGTGATAACATTTTTTGTCATATGGCTGGTAGGAATTAGCCAATCATAAGGCTCAAAAAGTGTTGATTATATCCCATAACCATTGATTATGAAAAAGAATGTATTATGAAACTTGATTATGCATCTTTTATGGGCTGACTTTCACCCTCAATAATCGCAAAAGGGCCCGCAAAAAGAGTGAATTAAGTAAAACCTATAACTCACTCTTTCCGAATTAACCCTTTCAATGTCTAACAATAAAATTTGTAATGATTTACCTGAATTTCCATGATAAAAACTTTCCATTCAAGTACCAGAACGCATTATACCATCAGCCACAAAACTTCTCCGGGTCAGTAGTCTTGATGCAATAGCATATCATGAACGCAAAGCAAACTTTGATCGTGAAATTGTAAAAACACTACAAATAAAAACCGACATACCTCCCAGTACTGCCGGTGCCGTCATTTCTTTGGAAAAATAACTGCTGAGTTGCAATATTATCAAGTTCAATTAAAGGCACGTCATCTTCCATTTTGTGGCAGCTAGCAGATTCACGAACTACCTGAACGCCTGAGCGAAATCACGAATGAAGTGACTCAGAAGTGAAATGACACACGTGTATGTAAGAATTTGATTACGTAACTGAAAGATAATACGCTTTCAATCATGAAATCACTGATCCGACCTAAACACAAATGACCATTCCTACCAGCCAATGACAAATGTGTTATAACATGAAAGGAGACGATTATGGCTATTACAACTGTCTCTTGGCTTCGCCACTCGACAGTTATGAGCCATAATCGTCTCCTTTCATGTTATAACTCTCACGTAATGTATGCTAACAGCGCCCACTTGTTAGGTTTTAATGTTGAATACCGTCAAAGCTATTGAAGGTAGGGGTGTCATATCCAATTTAACTCGTAAACTTGTACTGAAGGTGCATCTGATAAGCCACAAACAACAGTGTTGTAGCATTCAAATTTATGTAAGTTTTGCAGCCACTTGGAAAGATTTGCATTCAAACAAATCTTTTATAGGTTATGATATTTGTATTTGCCTCATAGTTTTTGTAAGGAATAAGCTGTAATAAGCAACAACTGGACTTTATTGCATGGCAAAAAGTACATATATCACTAGCAGGCCCTGACCTGGGTCAGAATAATGCAGAACTAGAAAAAACAAGGCTATAGATAAAACATGAACTAGGAAAGAAAACTTTCTTCAAAACAAAACATGTGTGCTTTCAAAAGTTGTATTACATGCTACAACTTTTGTTCATTCTTCATTTGATATGCTTATAGCAATAATATAAACTGAAGAGGGGTTGGCAAGCAGACCTAGAAGTTTTAACAGGTGGAGAAAGGCCCTTGCGTAGACCACCAGCCTGATGAACTTGACCTTTGACCTTTAGAGGTAACATGTAAATTACATAAATGTGTTACAATACCTACAATTTGAGCCCAACATGACTGAAATTGGATAAAAATTGACAAAGTTATGGCTAGATCAAAACTTGAAAATCCTAAATAACCTTGACTTTTTACTTTTAGAGGTCACATGTAAATTACAAAAATGTGGAAATACCTACAATTTGAGTTCCAAATGATTCAAGTCGGATGACAATTGACCATGTTATGGCTAGATGAAACTTTAAAAAGTCCAAATAACCTTGATCTTTGACCTCGAGAGGTTACATATTAATTACAAAAGTATGTACTGTTGCAATACTTACAAGTTGAGTCCAACATGATTAAAGTGGGATGAAAATTGACCACGTTATGACTGGAGGAAACTTTCAAAGGTCCTAATGACGTTGACATCTAGAGGTCATGTGTATATTACAAAAATGCGCAGTGTCACAACATCTACAACTTGAGCCCACCATGGAGGTGTATACATTATTACGGCATTTAAAAAGTGAGAAAATGTGTTCGACAAAAGATTATAAATATTGTCAATCAACACCAGATGTAGTTAAAAGCAAAGTGCATATACACAAATAATAACGAGAATCTAGGAAATGCATCACACAATGTTTCGTGAAAAAGTATTTTATGTATCATTTAAATTGAAATATCTAAGTTTAATCTTTTCAATTTAAAGACTGTCACCATGGTGCAAACTGTGACATGTCACATGGTAAAAAGTGCCTTATACGTTATCGGATTTTAAAGAATCTGAACGAGTTTCCTAGACCAAGATTATTGTTATTGCAGAAATTAATATACAGACATTGCACTGTATAATATATTACATAGCCTTGTACATGTCTATGTATCACACTACTTTGGTCAAATAAATGAAAAGAATCTTCAATCTTTGGGGGTTGGAGTGGTATTTTTTGTTTTGGGTTTGTTTGTTTGTTTGTTTGTTTGTTTGTTTGTTTGTTTGTTTGTTTGTTTGTTTTGTTTTGTTTTCTGGCAAGGGTCTGGGTTATTTTGTTGGTTTTTTGTACCTTTATTTATTTTTCTTTTTGTTTTTGTGTTTTGGTTTGTTTTAAAATTCTTTCATCTACATGTATATTGTTGTTGGATAAAAATTACACTTGCTTCAAGGAGAAACTCAGTTGCTTGTTTTATTTAGTAGAGTCATTCGGCAGAAGAAATGGGAAAGTCAGGTAAATTTGTATCATGGACACGGACACATCTTTTTTAGTGACTTGGAAGAGCTAATGGAAATAATATAATGGTATTTAAGCTGCCAAGCCACTTTGTTCAGTGTCGGATTTTGTGCACGTCTTTATGTCAAACAACATTATTCTTATTCATAGCTGGAGTTTTCTCGAGTTTAGGCCATGAGCCAACAGGAATAATGCGTTCTACGGGGTATAGGATTACTGACAATCCTTAAAGGATAACATAAAGAAGCATTTTGGTGCCAAAAAGATTTAATAATACCACAGAGTTTTCAAAGGACGATAGATAAATCAGTCATAATGTAAGATAGAATGCAATGGAGCCATTTGCCTATGTGTCAAAGTCTTCGTACTGATTGTATAGAATTTCCAGCTTAAGGTCTCTAGACCCTTTCGTTTGGCTTAAAGATTCTTATTGGCAAAATCGAGGTTTCACTGACATTGGTAAGACACTCCTCTGACACGCTCACTTCACGAGAAGTAGTTTCACGGCAGAAAAATTGGATGTTAAATGCATGTTTGTATGGACTAATCTGGGTTTTTTTTCCCATCACAGTCTACAGTCAGGGCCTATATCCACTGTACAGTATTGTTTTCATATTGACAGCATGTGTGGCTTAGTAACAAAAGTAGGTTTACGTACCATCCCCAGATCAAAAGCAGCAGGTTAATAGGGCCAAAAAATTGAGTATTGCTGCTTTCTTCTAATATTATGTTCGCCAAATATATGGTCAACACTCTCTTACACCAGGTTTCTGTACAGACACACAACTTTGTGCCACGAATGATTACTCCTTGTGTCTTCATATACCTTGGAAACAATAAATGATTCAGCTTTTTTTCAGCGGACGTCCTTACTTGGATATCGAGTCCAATGTACAAAAATTATCTACTGTGCAAAACAATATTGCAAAAAGCAGATGGTTTCTGACTTGATAGCTTACTGGCATGTTAAAACGTTGAAAAGTGGGGGCAAACTCACTGTAACATGTTAACATGTTTACATTTTCGAAATGGGTACTTTCAGTGTCCACAAAACCGTTTATGAATATGTAACATTTGTCTGTCTTGTGTGTGCTGCAAAACTTGCTGTGTGTGGTCTACTTCCTTGAAAGCCATCAGGTTAGCTTCCATAACACCATCAGGTGCTCCAGATCAAATAAGTATGTTCATGCTTTTATTACGGAGCTGCAGTTAATGTTTAGAAGCATGAGGCATCAGCAACATGAAGTCTGTCTGAACAGGCAAATAGCAGAATATATAGGTGACCAATCACAAGGGAAATGTTCTGCACATGGGAACGTGTAAGTTTGTCTGATTTGAATTCCTACAAAATTCTTTTTATTTTGCCAGTCTGGTTTGATGGCAGTGTGGCAATTTTGTCACCTTTTCCTGTAACCTATTCTTGATGCATACTCATCAGTCAGACATAAATGTGACTGCACCATCGGTCCTAATTATACAGCAAATTTTGGAAAGTTTGAGAGCCGTGTCCATAACAATATTAGTTTTTCTATCAATCTACATGAAATGTATGCGTAAAATATCATTTTATTGAAGCTTGTCATGCATATGTATTTAAACCTCGCTTTTGTTTCTTTGAGTTCCTTACTTTTATGTAGAATCTAATTTTGTAACTGGCAAATATCAAGGGTGCAGAAAAGGCTGATTTTGGCTGCTATAAATATTTGGGGAACTTGTATTCTTGCCCTCTGCAGCTGTCTTCCGGCACTATCGATTGACATGTATGAACTGAATCTGTATTGTGACTATGTACCCTGCAAACAATCATAAAAATTGTGAACATGCACAAGCAGCAGACCAAGACTTCATTGTCTGCCAACAAGCCAATTCTATAGTTGTATGATATGGTGGAAAAAATCGGTTATATGTTTCCGGCAATTCTAACGACTGGTTAAACAACGCCAAAATGCAGAAAAAAGGAGTCTTGGTGGACAAATAAAATATAAAGATGTTTCCTGGATTAGCATCAGAGGACGCACAAACGTTTGCAGGTAAATTTGAAAGTTTTGCCATGTTAAAGCACTAAATGAAAAATATGATGCAGTAAAGATCATAAAGGTTGTGACATTTCACTTTCATCTATCTGGACCCACTCTGACATGGCAGCATAGATTAGCTGAAGCAGACAAGAGCACTCATGTTAAACTTCTGGCCGCATTCAAAGAAAGTATTTGTTTAAAAATAAAGCACATAATCAATCACTGCTCTTCAAAAAATGAAATTTGGAATCAAATGTACCTATTGGATGGGTAACCTCTTGAGGCATACGACAACAAAGTGATAGAAGGAGGGAAGAGGCTTTACAAAAGTGACAGACACATAGTGACCAGGTTCATTCAGGGACTACCCTCTGAAATGGCCTTTTTCGTGCATGCGGGAGTGCCAGGCTACCATTTGCAAGTCCTCACTGCAAGCCACCTTGCAGAAAGTTATAGCAATAGACGGGATCACCACAGAGCAATAGTTCTTTCAGCTGTATACGCTATGCCATATACCGCATCGGCAGTTGAATGCCCCCCCCCCCCCTCAAGGCCATACCATTTTTGGCTCAGCAGCCTGAGCCATAAATGTTGCAGCAGTCACAGTGAGTGTTGAGGACAAAGTGAGCAAAGATGCATAAAAAACTGTCAGCAGAACGGAAAGATTTTCATACGAAATTGAGCGAGTCAATGTAGACAAAATAGACACTCTGTCTCAAAGCGGCCTGCGAAGTATTAATGGCGACAAGCCTACCAATAACAATAGCAATCACACTTGTTAAGCATGTGGATGGAACCACCTTACTTGTGTGTGTAACAAAATTCTGGATGGCAGTCCAGGTCGCCCTGACGTATCTTAAAGACACTGCAATCAGAAGAGACATGGACTTCTAAAGTGTAAGCTGAATAACAGTCCAGTACACAATGACAACACACCAACAAAACCCCAAGGAAATGCGTGGAGCTCGCGGAGCACATGGCGTACCTTCCTGGGCATGTAGCAAACAATGGCATTTGTGGATACATTAGTTCTCGCACCAGACAAAGGATTCCTCCTCCAGCACGTGCATTATACAATAAACGCTCGCGAGCATCATCAAAAGACAGATGTGCACCTCAAAGAGACATTATTGACATAAATGACAGTGAACTTTCTTTTTGTAGTGATGACAATGAAATGAGTGGCAATGAAAGTTATGATAGCACATGCAACAGCATGGAATTTGGTTAGTTGATGCTCTTGTCTGTGAACTTTGAATCAATGAAAATGACTTGCTTGCTACATACTAGGTGTAACATCAATTAACTGTCTGGAGACATTGTATTACGATGTACCTGCTAAGTGTAAATCAAAGCTAAAACCAATTGCCTCAGGTCAAAAGGTATTGTTAGCAAACGATCAAAAGGTTGATTTACTTTGGGAGCAAAGGTGAAAGTAACCATGCCACAAAGGTAAACAAATGATACGTGTTTATGTGAAGCATCAAATGTCACACCCACTCATTCTAGGTCCAAGTTACTTTGACTCATGTGGTATCATGAGACCTTTCAAAAAATACAATCCAAAGTGCCATGGTTAAATTGAAAGCAAAAAAAAAAAATACAACAGCGGTTCCTGGAAATTCTGAGTTATATTTCTGTGTAAACTTCCTAACTGTACAAAACAGGAATTGCAAGACATTTGTCTTCCAAGTGCTACGCTAGAGAAAGGAAACTTGCTACTTGCTCACTCAGTACATACTTTTACAGGTATAGGAACAGTGCATGCAAAACTGATGAACACTTCTGAGGACCCAGTCTTACTGGAGTGTGGTACCGTAGTTAGGTTTGTGGTGATGCCCATTGCTGGCGATGCTTATGTGAATTAAGTGAAAGTAGTTCTAGCCTGCATGATAAATGTTTGCCACGCAGTGTGAATGGTAAATCAATTTACATAAGCGAAGCCCTTGATAGACAGTTTGACCAATTGATGGCAAACTTTGATTTAATAGACATATGTTTGAATAATGACAGTAAGGCTGAGCTGGCATCTTTATTATATGACAACAGAGATGTATTCATTACGAAATAGAATCCAAAACTGGGTTTGACTCATTTGCTGCAACAAAAACTACAGTTAAGACTGGATACAGTCCCAAAACACCAAAGACCCTATAGATTAGAACCACAGAAACAGCAAATGCTCTGTGATTATTTAGATGAGAAAGATGATATTCCAATCACAAGTCCCATTGTTTCAGTTCAATTCGGGGTCATGGCCAATCAACCCCCCCCCCCCCCCGGTCTAAAGAACATAACTTGGCTTATTATCGGTTCTGTGTTGACTTCAGATATCTAAATAGCCAACTAGAGGAATTTATATATGCGATGCAGGATATGCAACAGGAGTCCTTTGACACCAAAAAGACGGAACTGCTACCAGTCATCGATATCTGCCGTGCATTCTTCTAAATGGAAATTTCCCAGAATCCCAAAAATAGGGTTTGCCTCAAGGCCTTAAGACTAGTCTAAATGTCGTCATGCTTCAAATGAATAAAGTAATCAAGGGGTTTAGTTTCGATTGCTCGAATTTCTATATGGACGATTATTGTATTCATCATCATCAACAATTTCTAGGACACGAGATAACTAAGGACAGCATGACACCCCCCCCCCCCGACAAAGTAAAGAAGATAAAAAAAATATCGGGCTGATAAAACTGTCAAAGAACTTAGGAGAGCATTGGGTATTTTCATGTGGTTTAAAAATTCCGTACTATAAATCCAAAGCATATACCCAAACCACCTTTTGTTTGAACTAATAGATGCCCAGAATGCAATATCAAACCTTTGCTGGCGGAAAACTTGCCTGTCAGACGCTTCCTGTTGATCATTTGCCCCCACAAATTTTGCTCCCTTTTTCAAAAACTGGATAAGGGGGTGGGCGAAAGCACTGTAGTTTGGTTATATCCCAAATTAGAATCTACCTCCAGGAACTTCCAGGAAAGAGCATTGTTCAGTAGATAGATTTAGACCTCAATCATTAAAACGATTGGAGTTTTCATACAGACTAACGAAACTAGAGCTATTAAGTGTGGTGACGCATATTCTAGATTGTGCATCCTACTTGAGGGTTCATGATTTTGTTGTTGAATGTGATCATCAGACACTGTAGCCAATATTTCAGAAACAACCTAGAGGAGCACTGTATGAAAGGTGGATAGGTCTGCTTCAACAATCAACTTCGAAGTTGAATATAAATCTGCTCTGAAATGACTTTAGTAGATGCACTGAGTAGGTGCTATTCCAATGATACTTTTGGTACACCTGGTACAAGTCCTAACAAGACTGATGCTTACTTTCCAAAGGTGGAATAGAAAGTTGGCCATATTGAGATACCTGAGGGCCAAAGACAATAGGATTAGATTGGTGCAAGCACTGATGAAAGTGATCAATAGACACAAGATGAGGTCTCACATGAACAAGTAATGTGTTCGAATAGACAGATTGCGTTTAGCACACAGGATGAGATATACGATGGCGACCGTGATAGTGATAGCAGTTGTGAAGTGCTCATTACTTCTATGGAGCACCAGCAGTCACTGATAAAACCACCAAATGTTGACTTACAACGTTCACTGATACAACTGCCAAGATGACAAATGATCAGTTACAGAATGTGAATGACAGGGACTATGACAACTGTATGTATGACTCTCAACATGAGGCTACTGATACAGAACGTGATACTGTAGACCTTACAAGTCAACAACTTTCCAACATAAAGCTGAAAATGGTGGGTGACTGTCAGGTAGTATTACCACAGTTGATGGTTAAAAAAAATAATTGAAATATACCATGAATCGCCTTTGGCTGGCCACTGTGATGTAAAAGAGACACTTGACAGAATCAAAGAACACTATGTCTTTCCAGCTATGTCACAACTGATTTCGGACTTTGTCAAATCTTGTCATGATTGTCAAAGCCGTAAGATGACAAAGATACCGACTAAGTCATAAATTGTGGCTTTTCATTTCAGACTCCTAACAAACCAATTGATGCCTATGAAGCGGACATATATTATTGGACCATTACCAGTGACATCATCAGGGACATACAGACACGCATTGACTGTAGTTGACATGTTCAGCAAACAATTGACTGCTATTATTCTAGCAAACAAGGATGCACTGAGTGTGTAATCTGTGCTGTTTCAACTTTGTGCGACATAATGACTGTTTTAGAGTTTTTGTAAGTGACAATAGATCAGAGTTCACAGTAGCTGTGACACACAAACAGTGTAAGATACTCCAAATACCACGGAAATTTACCCCTTGTTATATGCACAGCTGACTTCGAGCATGTGGAAGATAACACAGTATTATGGTTGAGAGATTGACTCCATATGTGGTCAAGGGTAAAACTGGGTACACGTTTTGCTATCTGTTGTGCTCTCTATTAACTTGTCTGTCAACTCAGGGGCAGGATATAGTCCCCTCGAAGTGGGATTTGGCAAGAGATCTAGGTTTCCCCTCTCAAATCAGTTAGTGAGTCCTGATTTGGAAAGTTTACCGTCTGATATGCACTCCTATATAAAAGCCAAAGTCACAAAACTAGAGTATATAACAAACGAGGTCCAAGGGAATGCACGAAAAGCTCAGACGCAAATGTTAGAAAGAACAAACGCTGACATTAATCATTTGGCGTTTGGGCCAGTAGACCATGTTTAGCTGTCAATAGAACCTACCGGCCAAGGCCAGAAATTGGAATACAGGTTTTACGGTCCATTTGTGGTCACTGAAATACTTAGTCCTCATATGGTCAAGTTTTGTGATCCACTCACAAGTAACAATTTGAAACAAAGTATTGGCATAAACAGACTCAATATGGCTTATGTAAGGGAGCAGAACTCTATGCAGTACTTTACTGATCAAGTCTTTACTAACGTAAACCAACTAAAGAAATGGTGTTTAGATTTGGACAGGGTGTCAATGTGAATGAGCAGCCACAGCGGCTCAATTCCACACAAAAGCATAGTTGACGAGCAAGAAGAGCTGAGCGATACACTAACCCAGTAAACCCAGACGTAGCGTTTAGTAGGAGCTCAGGTTCTTCTGATGACAGAGGATACCAGAGGATACCTCAAAATAAAGAGAGTGTTGTTGAAATCAAAACAAAGTGGGAAGACAATATATTCGTTTCAGGTTAGAGGGGAGCCCTCTCAGAACTGTATTTGCGTAAGCGCTTCCAACTTAAACCCAAAAGCCAGAAAAGCAAGTCAGCAAAGACCCCATCCTGTGCTTAACTGAGAGTTGCGTCTCGAGGAGACTAATTTTTGCATGTAAATGCATGTTGAAGCATGCGTACATGATGTTTTACATGGCATGCATTTAATATATTAGGCGCAGTAGTCAGAATTGGATTAAATAGGTGCTTATGTGTTATGATTTGTTGTCATAAAGTTGTACGCATCAACAAGCCCATACTGCAATGCATAATTTTTGGCATATTCTTTTTTCTCTGGCTTGTGCAAACTTTCTGCACATGCATTCTACTTTCTGAAACCGTATGATTCTGGATGTAGTCACGATGTCACCAGGTATCCACTAATCAGCTGGGTAAATGTGCAGGTAAAAACATGTCCAAACCCGGGACACGGTGGAGTAATTTGATGGTGTGACAAGATTCATATAATCGCATCATATAATAGTATAATCGCCGGGAGGGGTGTCTCTCAAAGAGTGTAAAACCGGGAGCAGAGATTAATGAGATGTAACAAGCAAAGTACCATATGCCTGTATGTTGCCATTCATATAGAGCTTATAGATGCAATCTCTGTTATTGTACTACATACCTGCATTGTCAAGAGCAGTATTACTTACTGCGTTCGAGACAAGCTATAAATTGTCGAGGCTTGACATTTGTATATATAAAGAACTATATTACTTTTTTTATATGTTTAATTATGGTAAAGAATGATGGTTGTTGACCTTTCCGCAAGCCCACTGCACACTTGATTAAATGAAATTTCCCTTGCCTTCGTAACATCCCTTCATGAAAGCTTTTAGAGAAAACGCGTTGCATGATTCTTGCATTATAGCATGGAAGGGTCTGCGACCTCCTCCATAATCTGCAAGAAGTTCAATAGGAACCATCTTGCCACAGATGAGCTGCATGTACACTTCGAGTTCGTACACTGCGGGGTTAACCGTTCAATAAGGCGTTACAATATAAAAGTGGAAATAGATCGACCATTATAATTTCTGTGGTGTATCAGTATGGTTTACCTAACTGTACGGTTAAAACCTAAGCAGCAAATATTAATGGGTCGGAGCTGCGGCCATGTAGATGAGATGTGTCTTCAACAATCTTTATAATGTTATTTTATTTTACCAACATATTTCATTTTATCATTTTGTAACATGTTCCAAATTTGCTTTATGTATTGTTATTTAGTCAAGTGATTAGCCAGCGAATTTGGTGCGATAGTATCATGTGAGTGACATATATGTGTTGAAACGAGGGTGGAGCCAGACTCTTTATCTCTTTTGTGTTATTTTTCCTCATATCATTTTCACAATGATGTGCTGATCTCGTGAATATGCGCGATGCTGACTAATATTTGTATGTTACTCCATGTAAAATGAGGTAAACGTGGTTTATGGCTTTATTCTGCTAAAAGATTAGCTTGACGGCTCTAAACTGCTTTTGTTTTGTTATCTTTGCTTATGAAGCATGATATACTTGCGTTTGTATTCGATTGACGTTTACTCGATAGAAGGAAATAGTTATTGCATTTACTTGTGCCACTAAAAATTGTGAAATTATGTATGGTGTCATATGTTCACTCAAAGTTTTGCTATTATTCACAGTGAATCTAAATACTGTGTAAGTGAAGTTTGTCGTTTTACTTTTCATGTGAAACGTGAACTGTATGGCTAATTGACACTGAAATAAATCTACGTTGATGACATGATACAACAGTCATTCTATTGTGATTAACTACATAATGAACAGGTATATCGTAATTGTAGACAATAATGATGTAGGTGGAGCATGTTATAGGCTGCTTAGATATCTTAGTTGTCACTTAGAGATCACATAGATGTGGTATATTCCAGTTTATTACCCCATCATATATAGGTATATAACATGAAAGAAAACACTCTGACAAGAAAGTGGCGTTACCTATTGCTCGCACTCCAAATTAATAAACCTATCTGATATTTGATAAAACAAATTATTGTTCGCCCGAGGATGTTTTGTACGTATGAATGTATAGGTTTATCTAATTTGAATTCTTACGGGAAGTCTTCTGTTTAGTCTGTGAGTCTGGTTTCTCGGCAGTGTGGTCATTTTGTCACCTTATACTGTAACCTTAACTTATCGCACAATCATAAGTCAGACATAAAGTGACTGCGCCATCGACCTCAATTATGCAGCAAAGTTTGGTAAGCTTGAGGGCCAAGTGCATAAGAGTTTTAGTTTTTCTGTCACCCTACGTTAAACAAATGCATAAAACAATATTTTAATGAAGATTGTTATGTATATGTATTTAAACGCCGCACTTCTTTTGTTAAGTTCGTTAGTTTTATATAAAAACCTAGTTTTAATTGGTCAAAGGTCAGGGGTGGGGGGAAAGGCCCTTTTTCGCTGGTTTAGATATATGGTGGGAACTTGTGACCTCGCTCTTGGGTTATCTTCCCACACTATGGAATAACATGTACGGGCTCTATCTGTATTGTGACTGTATGTTACCTGCAAAGATTTAATAAAACTGTGAAACTGCACATGCAGCAGACCAAGACTTCATCACCGCCGATAAGCTGAATTCCCCAATAGCAGTACGATAGAAATGAGTCTTACTGAGTACACAGTAAACCAACCACAGAGTTCATTGTTCATGGACTATATCAAAAGATACTAAACAGACAAGACAGACGATGAGTACAATATGCAGGTACTCATAGAACTCTCTAATTAACAATTTGGAAAAACGCCAATATTGCTCTTTATCGCTATAACGGTATAAATTTACTCTCAAAATGTTGTAAAATAAGCTTTAAACTTTCATTTCGTCACTCCAGGGAGTAATAACAGAACGAATATATATGTTCTTAAGGTAGATTAGATGATAAATACAAAATTCTTCCTCGTATGCAGGGCGAGACTTTCAGGGGTTTCAGGTTCACTGTAATGTAATGGGCTTTGCTGACCCACTTTTACACCTGATTCCAAATGGCATAGGTTGCTAGGTGTCACAAATATGCAACATGGGAATGAAAGGGTGTGCATCAAGAAAGTAAACCAATCCATATCATCCCTATTGCGGCGCGGAAACCTTTTTTACTCAGCCAAATGTAGTACTGAAAGAGCTTACATAAGTATATGGGCAGAAAACAAGGCCCTTGAATTCATTGCTTGGCTACTGGCAACTGGCCAGGATAAGTGTTACCCATTTGCTGTACAAGTAGGACATTTACTAATACCACGTAATCTTGTCATAGCATGTGAACTAAGAATAACCCGTCCCTTGCCATGCCTTTGTAGGTACGACTTCGCAGCAAGGTTACAAGCTACACAACAGTTTATCTAGCTCACATGAGGGCCTTTTTATCCCAGAGTAGGGGCGTCCATGGAGAAGTAGACACACGGCGGTCAGCGAAAGTATTTTACTGACCGTGTACACGAGGGCCCTTTTTACCTTATAGTGCAGTAGCCTGTGTATCCCAACCGGGATCCCGCGTGATCCAGATATAAGAAACCATTCAAAGAATGAGTTTTGTTCTATGGTACTATACAAAATAGAAAATTGTTGTGGCCATGAGCCGAAAGTGCAAAAACTTAGCCATAAAGGTGAAGGTCATTTCACAAAGATGACATTACAAAATATTATGGATATCATTATGTTTGTATTCCTAATACATTATAACATTTTTAGATATGAAATAAGAGATGTATAATTTGAAAGCGTACAACAAATTCGCTGATATCAATACACAATGCCTACTTTAGCACATGAATTACATAGCATTATAACTTTTGTAAATGTATGTAGATATGTATTGAGAAAATAAACATGAAAAGCATTTAGGAAACTGTTATTTGTTGACATGAAATGAAACAATAAATATGTAATGTCTGATTCAAAGAATATGTGATTTAAATGTCTGTAAAACGTAAGTATCAATACAATAACTGAATAAAATATTACACCAATACGAAGTCTTGGTTTTGGTGTACAACCATTTCGTGTCTTCTTCCTAGAACATGTACGGTATCACATGAGCATACACAGAATATGATATTTCATTGATCATGTTTGCTTACAAAAAGTAGGGAATTACATGCTCGAACGGATATTGTTTTAGGAAGGGCAATTCCATTACAATAGAATTATGATTACATTATAGAAATGCACCTTTGAGAATAAAAGACAGTCTTGTAGATCATGTTCATGTGGGGCACATGTTGTTCTTAAAAGTTGGTAACTGCATGGAGAATGCAAGCAATTTACAAACTTGAAGGACATACAAAGTAAGTAATCACAAACAACAAAATTCCATTTTAAGCATGAAAAATGCACTGAAATACATCTCGAACACTGTCGCATAACATACCTAGAATCCCTTGGTTTGCCTTCTGCATGTCTGTATCTTTTCAGCAAAGTACCAATTTCAGTAATATGATATACAGTGGTCCCCGTCTTACAAGGCCACCCCCAAATGCAGCTAAAAAGTGGCCTTATAAGAGAGGTGGCCTCTCTTGAGGGGGAAATATAGTGGAAATACCATACCTTTCCACACAAGAATGTTGGCCTTTCAAGAGGGGTGGCCTGTGGTGAGAGGGGCCTTATAAGAGGGAAACCACTGTAAGAGCAAAATAGTTTACTTTTCTGAGTCCACACACATGATATGCAAGTTAGCTGATGTGAGATCGGCTAATGTATAGAGTTTTGAAAACTGTTCATAAATATATGATAAGAATGCTAGAAAATAAACGAAAGATATAATGTATGTAAAATATTACTTTGACTTTTTTGCCCCTGCCAAGAATTTTTTTTTTGGGGGGGGGGCTTTATATTGCTACACTGTTTGACTGACGCTTCATAAAATTTATGTCAAGGATGAACTGTATCATGAAGGAGTACCATATGAAAGTTGCGCGACTCCTGTTCAAAAAACTGGTTTGGAAATATTAAAACGTATTTCTGCGATTTTATATAGTCGATTGTAAAAGCCAAACAATTGGCTGACCACAAGTTAGTGCCGCCTACTAGCGTTATATTTTACCATTGTAAAAATGGCAACTTCCATACATTTTGGCACATTTTATTGACTGTATAAATGTTAAGTCAATTATTTTCCATAGGTAGTTTGAAGTTCACATGTAAAGCACTATTATTTGTAGTGACGCCAAAAAAGGCAAATAAAAGACAACTAAACAATTTGCTTTATTTATATGTTTTTCAAATGCAAAATGGTTATTTTCTCGGCTTTGAACAACAAAAATGCCAATTTTCCCAAAATTAATTTTTTTTAGGAACCTGTAGCAAATATACCCTTGATGTGAGAATAAACCCTTTTCTTTTTGCAATGAATAGCACAGGTCTGGATTACTTTCTGAATTTATTTCTAAAATTCATCATTAGAATTGACGATTCTGTGGGCTTTCAAAATCCGGTCTAAGTTGCAAAAAATGCTACAGGATAAGCGTTAAGTGCATGGAGGTAACATAATTTTAAAGAAAAAATTGACAGCGTTTTTTGGAAACGTTTATCATATGTCAACCTTATAAAGAAGTCGAACTTGGTGAGATGTGGTACTTATAAAGTGATCATGGCTATTACTAAAATTTTCACCTGTACAATAATTAGGCCTTTCTTGTTCATACGTATGTACGAATATATTTTTGGGGGAAAATACTGCTACATTCCTGTACATAGACAATGCAACTCATTTATTAGGACTTCTTAATGAAAATGTAACGCAATTTAGAGTTCAATTCCACAAATGATCTGTAAATACTTATGCATATGTTCTATTGTGACATTAGCCCCTGACCCTTGACATCCAAGACATATATGTGATTACTTTATCTCACCCAGTGTTAATAATGTAAAATGTGGTCATTAAGGCTATTTATCTTTTGAAACAAATTCCATTAAAAATATAAAATGCCATCAGATAATAAAATATATGATTGACCTTGCTTAACAGGTCTTAATAGCATCAGTGTTTATACTTGGCTTTAAACTGTGCAGTTCAGGCAAATAAAAACACATTTGTAAAGAAACATCATGTCATCGTCAAAATTTTTTTAACAAAATCCCAACTCTTATCGAAAATAAAATGAGAACACTTCAACAATTTCAGAAGCCATTCGTCTATATTCCGTTTTGACCTTGACCTTTCACCTTTCTTGGAAATCCATAATATTTTCCACTTCTATATATCATATATTTTTCACATATTAAACATGATTTTCCCTACTTTATTTTCTCTTTTCAACACCTAAATATTATATGATAACACTGAAAACCACCAGACTTGAGCTCGCCCTACAAGGGTCAAGGTCACTTGGAAAAATGGCAACATCAATTTTTAAGGTCAGAATGTCATTGTGCATAAAGATATTATGATACTTTTGCTCTAACAGAAAAATCCCATTTAATTACATTGGCCACAGCACTATCAACAAAAACATCGCATTGATGAAAAATTGGAAGACGCGATTCTGTTTCAGCCCTTTATAGCATTGCATATCTTCATTATTTCATTGCCACCTTTTAGAATAAGAAAACTAGTTTGTTGTGTTGTGGAGCCCTTCCAATAAGCATAAGAATATGACGATGATAACTGTCGCGCTTTCCAACAAATACGCACAATATATTATCTTTGGGATAATTGAAAGAATCCCAAAGACCTTCTGCTTACATATCCCAAAACAAACAACAGTGGATGAGAGAACTGGAAAACAGGTTTAATACGTTGCTTATGTAAAGAAAAATATAACGTACAATTTAAAAAGTACCGAATTTTACGTATTTCGAAAGTAAGCTGCATACATTAATCCCTTTAGCTATAGTCCCATTGAGAGCAGCCAGGCCAACAGAATATATAGCAATTCGTGGTTAAAGTGCCTTCTGGGCTGCTTCATAGCTAAAGGGCCAACATTTTACGCTGCTCGTATTTTAATGTTGTATTGTTGAAGCGTATTTAATTTATCCAAAACAACCAAACGTCCATCTTACCACCTTTGCAATCCAACACAAATGAACCACCGTAGACAAGTAATATTATGCTTTTATTAATCTTAAATTGATGACTGTTTTTTTTTTTTTTTTTTTTTTTTTTTTTTTTACTATACCCTGTTTAGTTGATGTTTTTGATTGGCTGAGCACCTTTGTTGACAACTGACGATAAGGACATTTCCCCCAAAACGCGATTTTGTGGTGTTGGCACTATCTATGCAACAAATTTAAGATAAACCTGGGGTAACTTTTGAAAGCATAACAACATATTTCGCAGCAAAACTTGACTTTGTTAATGTGTCAAAAGATGCCATGGTGGCGGCCGTCCAATTAATTATTGCGTTCTGTTAGATAGACTTATCTGATGTTCTTTGGGCCGTGACTTGTCGTCTGTTGTCACTTTCAATTAACTCCTTTCTGCTTGTCTGTCTCCCTGCTGAACAGAGACTTGCGCACAATTCCGATTGGTCTTAACACTCATAAAACGTTCAATGTAGGATTGATTTAATTTCTGCGTCATACAGTGGACGTGTTATGGAAAGTCATGTTTCATTACCGGTTTGAAATATATTTTTATATGCGACCATAATAGTTTGTCAAATGTGGTGCATGTGTTGAATTCATTTATAGTGAGCTGGCAACTTGAGTTTCAGGCTATACATTTTGAAAAATGGCAGTTTGACCTGTCTTAAACTGTTGGTTCTATATTCGTGAATAAATTCTGTATGGATGTGACACATATTAACCCTTAAAGTGCTGATTTAAGATTGAGTCAACAGCTTTCCTGGGGACACTTTGCGCGCAATGCGCGCAAATGTCCCCAGGAAAGCTGTTGACTAAGACTGCTTTTTGCTTCAGACAAGGCTTGCTGGTATTTGAATGAAAGGTATCTTCGTGAGGAATTTTAATCTTTTAACCATAAGATGTTTAACGGTAATGAGAAAGCAGCTATAGCAGTGATTAGCACTTTAAGGGTTAAGAAAATACACACCATGTTAGCACTTTACATCAAATTGCGCCAATTGAACATGATTTATATCCATTTTCAATACGGTTGCCCTTATTGAAGTTGTCTTCAGTTAACAATTTCAGAGTTACATTATCCATTTCACTCTGTTGGAGGGGAACAATTCACATTACACAGCATGTAAATTTGTGTTTTTTCATTTGTTTGTTTTTCGTTTGCTTGCTTTCTTACTTGTTTACTTTCTTGTACATTTGACTGCATTTTGTCGCGCATGGTTTGGACTGTCCATGTGAATGTAAATAATATGGCTTGGTCAGAAAAAAATGAACCCCAACTTTGTCGTGGTAATCGAAATGGAGCATTTCATTTGCACTTCTCAGGAGTTTTTTTAACCATGGGTAAGGTTCCCACGACTCTGGACAACCCCACACTCATACTGACAGCGATTTGACACGAATTTCAGAGGGTATGTTATTAAACGCCATTGCATAACATGAACTATAGGCTCATTTCGATCAAACAGATCAAGACAGCCATGAGTCTCTGACAATGCTGTTAATTGAACTTTAATTAATAATGTGATAGTTGCCATTCAAGTCTGAAATTGGTTTTTATCTTGAAAGCAATCGCGTCACACACAAGCATGAAACTACTAATATGACATTTATCTTTATATGTAGGGGTCCCAATAAAGCATATAATTGTGTTAGTCCTCGTCGAATGCAATGAACAATTTATCAGACTTTGAAATGATACGTCTTAATAGCCGTCGAAGTCTGATCAGTTTGTTCCACCCTGAGAATGAAACAATCACATAAAAGACACGTTTGTCTCACTGGACGCAAAAAATAACACATTGTCATGCCTCGTTAGCACTTACGGTCAGCTGTAACTTGATTTGCTGTTAGTTTATGTATTTGCTCGTGTAATTTGTGTGATATTCGGATGGCAATAAGCACAGCGGTTGCGAATACTGGGTGTGTAATATGTTGGGGTTTTTTTTCGGTTGTGTGTGTATGCGTGTTGTTCCCACCTAACGTATAGCGAGTGACAGGTCACCAGCAAAGGGTTTCATCTGTTTTACAGTAAAAAACAAGACAACGAATGCAGAGGGCATAAAGAGTGACACTATTCATGTGATGGACAAGGCTAAGAACTTTCTACGAAAATCTGCGTTGTTCTTCAATGTATATCAAATGCTCTTGAAGGGAACTTTTGGTCGTCAAATTGACATAAATAAAAATGTCTGGATGTACTATACAAAACAAACAAAGATCACAGCAAAGTGTTAATTACAGCGTGTGCCACCATTCTAAATTTATATCCTTTTTTGCAGTAACAAAAAGCGTGTTGACTTAAGGATATAATTAATACCTACATTCTACTTTGTATTGTGTCTTTGTCGATGCCTCTCAAATGTCACACTTACATGTAAATACTATAGAAACAACTAATTGCAACGCAATTTTATGTTTCCAGAACAACACACAATAAGGCATAACAGAAACCATGTGGCTCGAATTGTCTTTTAAGTATACAACAATACGACTGGAACTCAACCAAGGTCGATGCTTGTTTTGCCGTGCAGGGAAAGTTGATTCTGTGTGGCAAGCAAATTAGTCTTCACTTTGATTTAATGAGTTATGAATTTTTGCTTTAAATAAGCCAATCAAGCACCGGCTTGCTTTGTGTTTCCTATTCGGGTTCTGTTCAAGCCAGTTACACTTTTGCTTGCTATCTGATATCATAAGCGTTCGTACTGTTGAAACCAATCAATGGCGCAGTTGGTTACTCTGTATTGTTATAGGCATTCATACTCTACAAGACATATCATCTGTGTCCGATTGTTTACGCAGTTTTGGACGCATTTTAATCTACTACAAACGCCGAGTAAATGTCCCACACATGACATTCTAAAATAAACCACTAAGGTTAAATGATCTTCACGACACATTCTGGAATAACAGAACTAAGTTGATAGATTCTTTTACTTGATTTACCAATTTATAAACACAGTTACCCTGCGTAACCCTTCCACATTAAAACTGTGTTCTCATAAGGGCCCCATCACACATGAAGATAAATACATAAATATACAAGTAAAGCAATATAAACGAATACAATAATGCAAAAACTATATGCAGATGTTGATCAAAACACAAGTGTTGTATCTGAAACCAAGTGAGGCATGAAACCCAAGGAGGGAGCAAAATATAAAAGACGTAAAAGCTGATAGAATGGGGCAAAGAGTTCCAAGCGATAGCGCTTGCGTAAGCAAAAAATTTTGAAATAGTGTCGCATGTAGAAAGATTTGTAACTACTGTCTTACGTGACCAAGAATTCTATCCCACCAATTATACTAACCGCACACATCCTTGTTAAACAAATTTCTTGCTCTTAAGAATTCCCTGTTTCAGTGACCTTTTAGTATCTATTGCTAAGTTTTAACTGGGCACATTCTAAATACGCAATGCACAGTTTCACACTGCAGCGCCAAGTTTGGTCCTCGGCGTCAGCTTGACTTCAGGCGTCTAATCCCTTTCTTTGCCAAGGGTTTGGTGAGAATATGACAGAATAACTGTTATGAAGGGTCAGGGTGCATGCTTCCTCCCCATGTTAAATAGCGTGAATCAAAATAGAATACGGTGAGAATAAAATGTCGTTGATTTAACGAACCTCATTTGATGGCGAATAGATGTTATATTTGAATGCGGTTTATCATACCACATTACAGTGAAATATTGATCATTGCTTAAATAAAAGATCATGGTACCTTACAGCTAAATACTTCCAAGGCTATTTATGGACAGTGTTGGCTTTCAAATGCACCTAATCCAACTTAACTACAATAAAAACAAAGGAACGCTACCTAACCTGGAAAAGTACCTGACATTTATATCTTTCTCGCTGCATTAGCGAAAGAAGACGTATTCAGTGTAACGAAAGGATGTAGGTATACAGGTTGTACCTGGAGGAAATAAGACAGCAAAGGACAGGATATGTAGAGCTTAACAGTGTCTACAGTAGCAAACTCCAAAATAATCTCTTCTGATCCATGTATATACATATATGGGGAGACATAAAGAGAGACACAGAATGGTGCATGGTTCAGAGTTAGGAACTATTTTTCTCTGACGAGGGATCGCTGTTGGTTTGCAAAATTATGAGTGGCTGCGGTCATGAGTGACTTTCGACAACAACGACCCCAAGTGCGAGAAACACAGGAACTCCTTCTCTGACCATTCAAGATTTGTTTATTCACTGGTTAGTAAGATATTTATCGTAGTCTCGTCCTCATATGTTACAATGCCGCCATTTTGATACAGGAGACTTACTTCTTAAAAATGAAGATTATGTCTTCATGCGTCATGGGTGTAAACACTACATATGAACGCCGTTCGGCTTGATCCGCACATATGAAATATTGGAAACAAAATGTGACGATAAAAGTAAAAAAACAAAAAACAAACTAAGCTTATTCCAAATCTTTCGCTGGGGCTTTTCATTTCCCTGCCCACACAAAAATCATTCACTGCTTAATCATAAAACGACTCTCAGCAGTGTTTGCAGCGGCCGTTCTTCCGCACACACTTGTTTTTGTTCAACAATATGCAGGCAACCCTGGAAAAAATGTAATTTTGGAGGGAAATGATATGTCCGGTCAATAGAAACATTGAATTATATGCGAGGAGATTTACCGCTGATTACCATTTTTAGGTTTCACCCTAGAAATTCATAATCTGTTGCTAACATTGTATATTTACAAATTATATAAATACCCGTCGATACTTTGGGATCCGTCTTCACTATCTGGGCAACCATCTTCAATAAGCTCCATCTTTTACTCACAGAGGCCCAGGGCTCATCTGCCTTGTGCTGCTACTTAATACATAGCCTGGGGGTGACCTCAGTGTCAAGTACAATATTCCTCATCCTGGGGCCCACCGCCACCTACAACTGCTAATTTCAACGCAATGAATTTGAAATTTTAGGTAACGCTCAAACTGGAAAATCCGCATTATATATTGTATATTACTTTCATTCGACAGGTTAACCTTCTGATAAGACTAATCACACATATATTTTAGTATTACCTATTCAAAATATCAAATCGGTACTCACTCACACGGACTTGGCTGCCATTTTGAAAATTGGGGATTTGGCGCCCCATTGTTTTCAAATAAGGATAGTAATGGGACAATTTTGGGGGTTTATAATGTATGAAACCAAATATACATATGTTGCAAATATTTCAGAGCATCAATAATCATCTGATATATGTTGTTTTATGGTGTACATAATTTATTGGGCCTCTTACTATCTATCAGTCCTAGCCCCGAAAAAATATTTGCAAGCCAAACCACCAATATGGAAAAGATTGTCAACAAACAGTTTAAGACCACATGCCACGCATTTTGAGATCGAATACAATCTTGTGCAAACTTGGGTACTTTTGATTATGTTCATCCGCCTCGTTCATTTTCACCCGTGCACATTGCAAACAGTGCTGAAAAACGTGGCCGTGATTCACGTTGATATCAAAATCAAGTGTGTTTTTGGGCGACTGTACCGCAATGCATTGCGCCATGTTCTAAATGGAGCTCACAAATATGTACATGGTTTGCCAGTGTATCGTGTCGCATCTGGATTTATAACCAACGATGATAACTGCTTCAGACGCAACCAAGAGGCCAGATTAAAGTTAAGATAGTAATCAATGTTTGCAAAATAGTTTAACGACCGTTTGCCCTGGTAACTCGAAAACGGACACCTGGAACCTAGCGAAATATTATGATAACAATCACCGACCAACCAGGGCTATGCAGTTATGTTGGGGCTATGCTGTTTCCCTGGCCCAAGTTAACCCTCCAGGCAAGCTGAAATAAAGTACTGTGTTTGAGTTGACTTCACTGCGCAATAACCGAACACGACGGCCACATTCACATAAAATCAGTCAGGGTCAATCAATTTGTATTGGGGAAGGGCAGCTTGAAGCAATTTTTTATGTGTCATGAAATGTATTTAGGATAGAGCCTTGTCATTACGGTCGGTCGGGTTACTGGATCCACACCTGTATTTTAGTTAGGCCTTAGGTAACGTGGACATTTGTTGAAACATGTTTAAAATGGATGTTCTTTCCCCTTTTACACATTACCTCCCTTGACGTCAGTTTAATTTGTTACTTGGGCGTAAGCTGAGGCACTTGAGGTAATATAAAGATCTGTGTTAGTGCAGCTACGAACATCTGACGTTACAATTTAAATTGTAAAGAATCTACTAATACAGAAGCTTCAATCATTTCATTTTACATAGGGCATCTCTATTTCTCATTCCACATAAGAGTACCTGTACATGTAACTATGCGTATTTCGATCACGGTTCGAGTTTCGACTATATCCAAATTGAGCAGATGTTAATACTGAGATGTACATTTTTCACTCTGTTCAGGACAAACGAGAGGCAATAAGGACACTAACAGAGTCATTTGTACCGAGTGTGGTATTTCAATTATGGCATACATTATTGATTTCTCCTTAGTGCTATGTGGATCTGGTACTTTAATTTTCCAATATCCTCCTCCAAAGAAGTGGTACTTCTTAAGACGACATTACCAATTGGTTTAGCCCTGACACGTTTGGGCGTAACTATTCTTCGACGTGCTTAAGCCCTAAAAAGCACAAAGTCACTGATATGCTTGACAAGGCCATTTGGTCCACTCTACTCAAACATTAATACGTTACACGGATACAGTTACGTGCCACACTCGTTGTAGCAATTCAAGACAAGGGCTGGTCCATTAGGGAGGAGTGGCTGCAAAAGCAGTATTGCCAGTTACAAAACTTTAACGGTTGAAGCCATGCTTACCTGAGGGAATGGCCAATTTAATTTGAAACTGCCAGTTTTTTTACCCTGGAGTGTAATTCAGTTCAGCTTCCTTCAATCCAGTGTCGCTGTCTTACCGACATTCCGATATTTTATTCACTGGGCCTTTTTTTTGCTATGAAATGAATAGGGCCAAAAGAGAACAGACAACAAGGTATACGAAGCCGTTAATACAATATTATTTTTTACAACAGCAAGCTTTCTCTTACGCCATTGCCACATAAATGATTGGCTGCTTATCACACAATGACGTGTCAATCATTCAGAATGATACCAAGTAATTCCTATTCCTGTAAAGAGACCTTTCATTCAAGTATCAGGGTTCCTGGTGTGCATTCGGTAGTTACACATACAGTCTAGGTCGACTACTTGAGTTTCACAAAGTTAAAGTAATAAGAATGTCTTTCACCTTATGGAGTCTTCCTGTTTAGCAATGCCTGGCCTTTTTAAAATTAGTAATTAATAATAATAATAATAATAATAATAATAATAATAATAATAATAATAATAATAATAATAATAATAATTATAATAATAATAATTTATTGAACCCCCAGATTCGGGCAAATTAAAATATACATTAAAACATACATCAAGATATCTGAAGTATACAATATACCAATATATGTATAATACCATTATATTAAAATATCGAGATGTCACGCAAGAAATTAAAAAAAAAAAAAAAAAAGAAAAAAAAAAAAAAAAGAAACAAGGCTGGAACATACGCCAGTCCCGTTCACTCGCAGCCATGATGCACGAGCCAACTGGGAAAGCAGCAGGTGCTCCCTCCTGTCGGGCTAGGTAAAGTTTCCTGATGGGTACGGTGTCTACATGAATGAATAAACCACTCCGTCCTGCTCTGACACAAAATATGGTTTATGCTGACCGAAAGCTGCAGTAATAGGTGGCATGTTCAAAGAGACTATTGTTTCCTCAAGTGTACCACAATAAAGTTTACCGGCATCGACAAACTGAGCAAGAAAATACAAAGATATATCTTGCCCAGGAGTATCAGTGGCAAACATATAATGATAAAGCAAGCGGATCCGCCGCTCCAGACCACGATGCACAGGCCCAATGCCCCTCACTGTTGGGAACCAGGCCTGCGCATCAGGGTCCTAAACACAGCAGATCCGATAATATGTTAGACCCCTAAATGTAAATTTACATTTAGTGTTAGGTGTCAGACCTAAGTGTAAACAGTACCACTAAATGTAAACGCAAATTTAACGAGAAAAAGGAACTTCAAACACTAACTGTAAACACACCCCTAAAAGTAATTTTTCGGGTAGGTAAACAGTGGACCACTAAATCTAAATCTATGTTTAATGTAAATGATTTCATACGTGTCAAAAGTCTCCTATCTAGGCTTGAGGCTGGCTCAACAGCAGGGCTCTGTCGGGTATCCCGGTATCCGGGTAACCGCGAAAAAACGCGAGTTTCCCATTTCAGCTAGGCTACTGGTGCCAAAGGTTGCAAGGTCGAGTCCCGCTCGTTCCGAACATGAAATATAAGTATGTAACTTGTAAGGGTGGCCAACAGGGCAAAAATTTAAAGTAACGCGTTACTTTGACCAAAGAAACGTGTTACTATTTGACATAAACACACGAAAAAGGGGAAAAAATTAAGTAAAGTAAAGTGTTCCTATTTGACATACACTTACGGGTTACTTTGACAGCGAGTAACGTGTCACTTTGTTCAAAGTAACATCATGTTAATTTTGCCCAAAGTTGACTTTTCTAGTCGTTTTATATAAGCAACAGGTGGTCATGTTAAAAACAGAAATGAACAAAACATTACTGTTGCAATTTCAGGTTGGTCATCACATGTATCGACTGGACGAAACGAGGACAAAGTGGTTTCAATATCATGATAAAATGCACAGGCTATTAATTAAAAATGTACACAATATCTTTCAGAAATTGTGGAAGGAACATACCTAATCCATAATTTGGTTCTTATTAAAAAAAATCCAGATATCATATAAACTAGCAGAAAGGTACCAATTCAATTGTAGCTGGAAATGAACTTCAGGCTGGTGACATCTGTACACCACTGACAGTTCATTCAGTTCTGTAGATCATGCTGGGGTATTTATTCACGCAGGGCTTACAAATTTCATGTCACGCTTGTCATACAAGGACTGCATCTGGTGATCAATCTTAAATGAAAATCTCTAAAGAAAATGAGCTGCTACGTGGGGAATTAATATTTGTTCGAACGTGACAGAAATGTGCCTCTGAAAGCAGTGAAAAACAAAAATGTTTTGATGACTGACCATGGTAAATTAACTGATTTTCAGCAAATTTCCTGCCTCAACACCAGTGGCAGTGTCTCGGCAGAAACGAGATTTTAAATTACGAACTATTACAGGTTCGTCCGGCTAGGATAACCTCATATAGTCGGAGGGTCAAGATCTTGTGTATAGTAATTAAGTAGGCCTACTCAGACACCATAACAAGCAAACAGTAGGGGAAGCAATTCATCCATGCATGTGTGTGTTACACGGCCACTCTGATTACATAAATGTTTTTTGTTTTTTTTTGTTTTTTTTTGGGGGGGTTGGTTTTTTTTTGTTTTTTTTTTTTTTTTGTTTTTTTGTTTTTTGTTTTTTGATAGACGCAAACGAAAGCAGCTTCTTTCATTCGTTTTCTTTCCCTTTTTCAATTATATACTTTTAAAGATAGTTAGTATTTTATTCTTGGAAAAAATAAATTATATACTTTTAAACATAGTTAGTATTTTATTCTTGGAAAAATAACCCTTCGTCGCATTGGCGCTACGAAGATGCTTGTCAACAACTTCTGTTCAATGTAGCCTACTTGCATTGCATTCACGAGATAATAATCTCCAGCTGAGGTTGTCACACATTGTCGAATTCCACTCCGCGATTGTGTCAATTTCCTCGATCTTCAGTTTCTTCCAAATCAAACTGCGTCAACAATTGAAATAATCGAACGCAAGAACAGCCGAATAATCAATGATGTCGAACACAACTTTGGGCAAAAAGTGCTAATCATTTTAGTCAAAATTTCTGCGATAGTTCAACAAGTGTCTGCAGAATTGCCAGACGACTGTACCACAGACACTGGATGGCGGGCCTTCAACCTGTAGGCTGTATAGACCCCAGTGTTTCCTTTATTCCTGAGCTGTGCGAAAGCCAACAATATAAAAATGGAAAAAATACCTCTGTTTATTTTACTTTATTATTTGTCAGCAAACGGAAAAATCTGAATTATTGTCTTGTTAAGGTCATTACGGCAAGGTTTTTCTTCAACAATGTTTATACAGAAGAATTAATATTAACTACGACATAACTGTACATGAATATATATATTTTATTTGACATGAGATAGCCCTCTTCTTCTGGTCCATTTTGAGAAGAGTCCCATGCAAATGTTTCGGGCCAACCAGGAAGCCTACTGACAGTGACACGTATCCCCTCCCTGAGCAAAATGATAACAACGGACGCCATTTTTCATTCCCCTGCACTTGATTTTGATGGCTGTATCAAATGTGGAATCATTGATATAGATAAACTGGGCTGCCCCATTGTCGCAAGGTTGCGTTCCTTGGCAGGCTGAAAATTAAATTAGACCTACATTTACTTATGACGCTGTTTCAGGGTTTGGCAGTGCCGCTGTACGAGCAGAAAGTTGGTTAGTTAGGTGTGCCCAAATGTCGGACACATGGGAATTTATTTGGCTCCACGTTATTTTTGTTCACCTTCTAGCTGGAAATTAAACTCCAGTCCTTGAGGGGGGAACCCCTATATTATAATACACAGTTAAACTTACAACTTTATTTTGCAAACTGCGTCGCACGGGTGTTGAATAACACTTGCCGACTATAGTATAATGGATATCTAAAAGCTGACATTGTGTCTGAAAATATGCAAATTTCAAAAATGGTCAACTTGTCTTCAATCCCACATTAGTCTCTTGGTGCTTGATAAATTAATATTTTTGTTTACACATGTCAATGAATGGCAAAACTATCAACGATTTCCGATAATCGGGCACGTCCGACAATTGGGCACGGCTTTAGAGTAGTAGAGGCCTGCATAGTTACACATGGGGCCTAAATTGAATACATTTCTGAGTCGCCGTATCTTCTTACAATCACAGTTACTAGGTAAGGAAGAGAAGGAAAAACACACACAAATTCATCAAAATTAAATGGGAACTCAAGGATGAATACATTGTAATGTCAAAATACTGACTGCCCAGATGACTATTCAACTTCTGAATGATGCCGACACTTCAAATGGCCATCACCATACATGTAGCTGCCAAAATACTGGTCTCGTAACTGGCAAGATCTAAAACTTTGTGCAAGGGCACAAGCAAGGAATTGTATCTGTGATATGTCGATCATCAGGCAGTGGTCATCATCCCGGCACAAGTTAGCCCCGGGACCAGTGCTTGAATGGGTTGATCACATGTCAGCCATATTTCAATTTGTCGTATTTCGGCGTCAAAGTTTATCAGCCAGTTGTGATCTTTGTTCCTTTTTTTTTTTTTTTATTTTTCTTTTTTAATTGACATGTCGGCATATTGGTATGACCAGCTTCCGTTGTGTCCAAGGCATGCGTTTAAAACTGAAAGTCTGAAGCCAGTTCTTTGCAACCGACGCTACTTCAAACAGCCTCCAAACCAAATGATACAGTGTGGTCCTGTTGGCACCTTGCCTGTTGCCTGCGTCAGCTCTGCAAACCAGACTTCCAGCTGCATGGTCCAGACCGTGTATGCAAGTCATCGTGACTCTGCCTTGGCAGGTTTATTTATTTATTTATTTATTTATTTATTTATTTATTTATTTATTTATTTATTTATTTACTTATTTAATTACTTACTTATTTATTTATTTATTTATTTATTTATTTATTTACTTATTTAATTACTTACTTATTTATTTATTTATTTATTTATTTATTTATTTATTTATTTATTAAATTATTTATTTATTTATTTATTTATTTATTTATTTATTTATTTATTTATCAGGGTTACCGTGGCATGCATGGCCCTCCCATTGAGACATGTGACATCTTACTTGGTCTTCGCAAGGATAACACAGGTTGTGTTGGCAGATTACCACAAATGAGCCATCCACATTCATGTGTACATAGCTGATCTGGGTGCTGTGGCACTTGGATCTCATTCACCACACTCAGTCCATACTGGATTTATGCCCCCATTTAGGCCTGATTGTTACCTCATCTAAATCGAGTCTAGAATCCAAGCAGATCTTTGTCTTCCTGGGGATTCAATTTGACCTGATCTTCATCTGTAGCCCCTCGAATGACAGCTGGAACTAATCTTCAGACAATCAAGCTCTATTCATGCCTCACAAGTTTTTCTTGGCCAGACAATGGCAGGCCTTTATGGGTTCCCTCTTCTCCATGGACTCTCACTTGGTTGACACAGGACAAGGCTCTCGACATAAACTGGTTGGAATTGGAGATGATATACCTCCCCACCTCCACCATCTAGTGGAGCACAAACACAGGCTCGTCATGTTTGACAGTAAAACTGAATGCATACTTCAACAAGCCGAGTGGCACACAGTCCAAGAGTCCAACTGCCATAGTGGTGGGCCAGCTACTATTACGGCACCCTGTAAATGGCGTCCACACACATGCCTGACATGTCCCAGGACTCCAAAGTGTTCTTGCCAATCAACCTTTTTGAAAAGGTCAGCTTGTAAGGGCATTCTCAGGCCCTAGCAGAGGATGCTCTGGTGATGGCCTGGAGCAACCTAAGGGCTTATACCTTTCCTCCCCCGCAGATCCTCCCCAGGGTCCTGCAGAAGATAAGGTCTCATGACTACAACCTTATCCTGTTGGCCCCTGGTGGACTCCAAGAAAGTAGTCAAGAGACTTACTGGAGCTTAGGGGCAAGCCACCATTGAGACTCCCTCCATGGCAAAAATTGCTCATGCAACCATGGACATGAAGGTTCCACAAGGACACTCAGGTGCTAAATCTTCAAGTTTGGTGTTTATCGCACAGCCTCTCCATACCTGTTGTTGCTTTGAATTGGTCACAGGTAGGATTGCAAAAGGAGGTCGTCAAGAATAATTGTCTATTCTGTCTGCTGGAAGTCTTTGCACACTGGTGTGCAGGGCAAGACATCAACCCATGGCCACCTCAGGATACCCACATCATAGACTTCCTGCTTCAGTAGGAGGTCCTTGGGAAGAACTTGAAGACAGTTGAAGGGTCCCATACTGCTATCTCCTGCACCCTGACCCTTGTCCCAGCTGGTCGGATCGGGGAAGATCCTTACCTGGCTTAGGTTTTCCCTAAGTGGGATCTCCTGCTGGTTTTGACTATGCTTAAGAGCTGGCCCTACATGGAGACACTTTCATTATGGCTGATGATAATGTATAGAGTGTAGGATTTGTATGTCTACCTTGGACGTTCTGGATTCTGACCTTGCTTGCTTAATGGCTAACAAACTGAATATGCATGGTTCTTGTTTGCTCAGAATTTTGGTGCAGTTTCTCTGGCATCATTAAAACTGTTGTCTACTTCTATTTTTCATGAAAGTTATTGAATTATGTTGTCACTGTGCATCTTGTTGCATGTTGGATGTTGGTTGACAATGCATTGCTAGATGAGTATTCAATTCTTGCTATATATCTGGTTATGTTCATGTTGATAGCTTGTCAATGCTTGGATGGTTTTTGACTTGGACTGGTTTTTGGACAACGATATTGACATGTTATGGTCTCATACTTTTTCACCACCTGGAGTACCCTATTAAGGTGGATCTCAAGCTCTGGATGTGGACAACTTTGTTTCTCATTAACACTCACGTCTGGGGCTAGGTGAGATGAGATCCATGCCTTAGTACATCACCAAATCCAACGGTTACCTGACCACTCCTTTAAAGGATTCAACTTTCGTGCTACCCTTCACTGGTATCTACTGTGCAGTGAAGGGTTTTGTGGAGACAGAGCACTTTTCTTTCTCCCAATTGAAGAGTCTAAACTAGAACATACAGTCAGCAGAAATATTCAATTATGGTTAAAACAAACCATGCTCGAAGCTTTAAATACAGTGCAGAACCACTCAGCACTTCTCAAAAAACTTACTCCCAGAGCTCACAAGGTATGACCCTTCAATGCCCCCTAGCAGGCCCTTTGGAATGTCACAGCAGTTCATATGCTTAGGGCATGCCGCTGGAGGACTCCAATCACCTTTGCTGATTACTACCTTAGGACATGGTCATCTTTGAGGAAGGCATTTATGCCTTTGCTGGCATGGAGGGCTCCTTCCCTTAGGTTCTGGGCTTTGTATGGCCATGTTACCATTGTCTATCTGGAAAGCCTCTGTGTGCTGTTCTGGCGCCAACAGAGCTGTGGTTCAAGTCCATTGAACCCTATTTCTTACCAGGTTTTAGATCGCAAATGACCAGAAAAATATCGTCATAGAACTTACCTGATCATCC
Source organism: Hermodice carunculata (assembly GCA_964020975.1). Lineage (NCBI taxonomy): Eukaryota > Metazoa > Annelida > Polychaeta > Eunicida > Amphinomidae > Hermodice > Hermodice carunculata. The sequence continues at coordinate 84,987,264 of OZ026624.1, forward strand.
CCCAGTGTCATTGCCAGTTTGTCTGAGAGCCAAACACCTTCAGCCTATGCCAGAGAGCTTGACTATAAGACATTGAATGGAATATGGTTCCTGAAGCTCAAAGCCATTTCCAGTCTTGGCGTGCCACTCTGAAGCTTACTTGGTTTGACAGCAGGTCAGTGAGGAGGGTATTCTGCCTAACATCTTGGGACCTGCTGCAGATAGTATCATGTACACTGACCCTGGGGATTCTACAGCAGCTGCCGCCTCCACAAAAGGACTGATTAGGTGACACAAGACCATAGGTGTGGTATTGGTACAGTATTCTCTCTTGTAGCCTTACACACCTACCAAAACATTTGTATATGGGTAATGGTAATTGAGAGGTAACGTTACGTAAATAATACGTGAAATTTTTAGTAACTTTAGTACTAATGAGAACACTTCCCTCTGAATTACCTGTGAAGCCCAACCAACCTCCCTGCTCTCTCAATCCAATCTACTGATGTTCACTGACCCCTCTCAAGATGGAACAAGCGTGAGCATGTTCACTGAGTCATTCCTGAACCATTCAACATGTGTTGCTGTCACATCAATAGATTTTTGCCTATAAGACGAAGATTGATTAGATATAAATCTATGGATCAGGAGCAGTCCTAGCTCCTATGAGCAAGGCATAAGGCTATGGTAATTGAGAGGTAAGTATACTCATTAATACCAGAATTGTTAAAAACTTCACGTTATAGGCTTATTTTTAAGGAGAGTCCTTAAAACCATTATTATAAATCAAAAGGATACGACTTAAGGTCACGTGTCATTTAACGTTTATATCTGTGGTCTGTTAATCGGTATGTTACCATAAAGCATGTAAAAGGTTTACAGACAGAAGCAAACAGATTGTAATAAAATAGTGGAGGGATGCTCTTTACCCATCATGTGAGCCACTTTGCCTATAAAAAATCTGGACAAAATTGGTAAAGATCAGATGCATATTCAGGGGGTTCGACGTTGCCCGGAACAACTCCCCCCCCCCCCCCCTCCAAAAAAATTCATACATTTTTAGTATTCATTCAATTTCCCTATGTTATTTTTTCAGAAAAAAAAAGATAAACGTTCCCTAGTTTTGCTGCTCTAACTGTCTATGCTACAGTCTGATGTACTCATGCACATGCCAGGCTATCCATTGTTATACCAAAGTAAAACTGTGAACCAATTGTGAAATTAAAAACTTTTTTCCTCTATGCTGGGGGTTCAATAAAATTATAAAATTAAGGCTTTTGATGAGGTGGTATTACTTAAGAGGTCACTGATTGTTCACCAAGCATCAAGAGCATGTGTTGTATCATTTCGGCACCTCTTTTCTGTTTTCATAAATAAAATTTAGCCATCAGATTTCACGAATATGATCAAAAAAAGTATCAATGCACAAGCAAATAGGATTAACAGAACACAATGTGAGTTTTAGTTGTTGTGATGATAACTTATCTTTTACTAATGTCACTCATTTAAGGTTGTTCTGTTTTTTATTTGTGTATATTTTTACTTGTATGTTTAGGCCTTGTTATCGGTCAGTGTCCAACTGCTATGTAATAATAATAATAATAATAATAATAATAATAATAATAATAATAATAATAATAATAATAATAATAACCCCCAGACTTGGGGACAGTACCACGCCTTCAGAGGTATTTTGTTTACATTTAAGCTATATTCCACTTTTGGTTCATTCATTTATCTGTACTTTGTTTTTTAATCTCGATATATTTGTACGTGATTATTTTCCCGATATCGGGGTTAATAAAATTAGTAGTAGTAGTAGTAGTAGTAGTAGTAGTAGTAGAAGTAGTGGTAGTAGTAGTATCATCATAATGGACACCAGCCACTGTAAAATTAATAAAAAATGTTTATAGAAAGTTCATAAGTTTAGTATCGAAATAAGCAGGAAATAGCCTTCGAAGAACTGCTGAGCTTCTTGGGGCCTGGCCTGCCCCAGACTCCATGCCTAATATTTCCATTTTCTTCACAAAAAAAAATTTAAATAGTCCAAATGTAATTAAATTGTGACAATTAGAAATCAGTCAGAAGAATTGAAATGTTTCCTTTTTTTTGCTAGTGAGGGGTAATTATGTGTTAATTATCGAGAGGACCTTAAAAAGACATTTAAAGAAAAACTGATATACAAGAATTTTGGTATCATTTACACCACTTAGAGAATTGCCGATTTAGACCCCACCCACTCATCCCCACGATCATTTCAGGGAATGCCCCCAAGGATCTAATAAATGTTTTGGTTTTTTTAAATATGGATTGTGAATATGTACATGTTATAATACATATATATATATATATATATATATATATATATATATATATATATATATATATATATATATATATATATATATATATATTACATCTTTCTACAGTTAGTGGTTGAAGTTCCCGAGAGTTGGGTTTACATTTAGGGGCGTGTTTACATTTAGGGGTCATACACACCGGATCCGATAATATACAATATATCAATACATACATTATCATAATATTCTGAATATAAAGAATACTAAGATATCGGGCAGGCAATTACTATAAGATAGAACAACTGTCAGCCGCCCGTCCACCCGCACCTTAAACGGCACGAGTCCACAGGGAGACCAGCAGGTGATCCTCAGTGTAGGGTTTTAAAAAGTCTAAATGATGGATAAAGAATCTGATCGAATCAACGATTCCGTCTTGCTTTGTTACAAAATGCGGTCGGTTTATCCTGAGAGATGGCGGCAGTAATAGATGATATGCTCAAAGACACATTTTTTTTTTCAATCAGTGTACCACAATATACGTTTACCGGTAGATATATACTGGGAGAGAAAATACAAAGTTAAATCTCGCCCAGGAGTATGTGGCAAAAATACGATGATAAAGTGAGCAGATCCGTTGCTCAGGATCATGATGAACAGGCAATTCCCATTGCTGTTAACAGCTTAGAATGGTGTGACCTCTTACTAATACCTAAGCACTGTTTGAGTAATTCGGCCTGGGAAGACTCCAATGGACAAGCATGCTTCTTGTGAATATACAGGCTATCCATACCAAACAACAACGTAGGCTTACAAATACTGTTCCAGAGATATCTCTTGACTTTATTATTATTATTATTATTATTATTATTATTATTATTATTATTATTATTATTATTATTATTATTATTAATAATAATAATAATAATAATAATAATAATAATAATAACATTTGAGCGGAAGAAGAAAATCGTTTTCTTTGGTGCTATACTATATGTATAGGAAGACTAGTGGTCGTATGCTTTCCCCATAACCTTTCAGATCTCACGTGTACCATAATTTGACTGCCCTAAGCTCTATCCCTGTTGTACAAGTACTCCTCCACCCAATCAGTGGCAAGACATTGCCGTCAAACAACCTCTTCGGCGATTCGTTGGCACGATGCACAAATTGTTCGCAGGGAGAGAAACATATTTATTGATTGGGAGGTGTCGGTGATAAGCCCCTTTCAATGCACATGCTGCATACTGGAACAAGCAAAAAGTCACTTGTAAAGCGCCGCAGTACACGCTTTTTGACAGATGGCTGTTGTCTGGAGTAGAGAAGGCAATGTCGTCGCACGAAAGTATACGTGGTCGAACTACTATAAAAACTGCTCCATCATTTGTGATGCGCTATGTTGCAGTGAATCCTCGGAGACATCTGTTTCAGTTCCGGAGTCTAGCGACGCATAAAAATGTCTATGTTGTCATTTATTGACCACGATGAAAATACTTAAGCTGTTGGTCGAATTCGCTGTTTGCCCATCGGCTTTTCACAGGGAACGACCAGACCTAACACTAAGTCTGAGTCAAGCTGTCGCCAGGGGGCGTTGATGGATGCCTCAAGAGCCATTGGTGCTTCTGCGTGTGCCCCCACGGCGTTGATGGATGTCTCACGAGTTACTGGTCTTTGTACGTGTACCCAAGCAAGCATTCGTCACAGTGGATTGGGCAATTTTCATAATACCATCGTGTCATGTCTTGTACGGGTGCAAATGTTGCAAAGTACCTCCGGCTTACAGGAAAGATACAAGCAGTAAGGGGCCACGTGTATTCGAATAGAGTGTTGTCCGGACATCATTCACCTGAGATTCAATTTCTGAGTTCCTTGAACCATAGGGGTGGAAAACATGACACGATACCGTACGTATGTATGTATGTATGTATGTATGTATGTATGTATGTATGTATGTATGTATGTATGTGTGTGTGTGTGTGTTTGTATGTGTGGATGTGTTTGTATGTATGTGTAGGTAGGGAGGGAGGGAGGGAGGTAGGTAGGTACGTATGTATATATATATATATATATATGCATATAGTTTGTGCAACCCCGCATTAAGCCACCTCATAAAGATTTTTTGTAAATATGCACTTTTCATTGTAAATCTACGTGCAAACAGTCTCAGAATTTTACGAGAAACTTTGAATAAGGATCAGGTATGCGTGATATTAATGCCGGTGTATTGTAGGTTTTATAGAATATACAATTTTCATGTTCGGAACGAGCGAGACTCGAACTTTCAACCTTTGGCACCAGTTACCTAGCTGAAATGGGAAACACACATATCCACCCGACCAAATAGCCATACTTAAGAAGAATGGTTCAATGGAGGCAGTTATGTGCTAGTGCCATATCAACACGGTTATGCAGTATGTTTACTGAGTCGGCATTTATTTCCATTATCGGGGACTTAAATTCTCCAGCATTATGGAAATGCCATATATATATATATATATATATATATATATATATATATATATATATATATATATATATATATATATATATATATATATATATATATAAATACATATATATATATTTATATATATATATATATATATATATATATATATATATATATATATATATATATATATATATATATGAAGCTTCATTTTGTGCTTCTCTTTTTTTATTTTGAAGGTTGCCCTGAGGTCGGTGTATATATGTTTGCGTGCAAACACTGACATTTTTTTAATCCGTGTAGAATTTCTGCTTACATTTTGTCGGGATCTTTTCTAGCTTGGTTTTGAACTTGATTCTGTGATTTCAAATACTTTATAATTTCGAAGTTATGCAAATTGCAGGCATTTTTCATGTTCCTTTACTTTAAACTATTTTAAATATAAGTGTAAATCCAACTTCAATTAATAGGTTTGTGCTACAGGTACATTCAATGAAATAAATATTAAAGTTGTATATACATTTAAGTCATGGTGCTTCATCACACTCGATAAATATAAATGTTGAATATCGTGAAATATCATAGATTGACTCGTGAATCCAATTTCAATTCACAGGTTATTGGCATAGGTGCGTCCAAAGAAATGATATTATGGAGTTCTAATTTGAGTTGTGCTTATAAGACTCACTTGAAATGCTTGACGATTTCAAAATTATTGTGGATAAAGGAACCAGTCAAATTTGAAAATTCAGACGATTGTGTTCCGGGTATATTTTATTTTCAGCGAACACAAGTTCTAGCGGTTTGTTTGTTTTTTTTTTGTTTTTTTTTGTTTTTTTTTTTTTTTTGTTTTGTTTTGCTTTGTTTTGTTTTCTTTTTTTTTTGGCTAATTTTAACGCACACAGACCCATTTGCTCTCAAATAAATCTAGTTTTCCTAGCTTCAATACTCATTCGATGATTAATATGTATAAATGCTCTGCATAGATCAATGACCTCACGAATATCATCGAAACGATGTAAAGCTAGGATTCCCTATGTACGGGTACGAATACGGTTACGGCGTGCGGATACGGGTACGCCTAGGTTTAAGCAAATGGTGTGATTCCATATAAAAGGTGCGCGGTCCGTCAACTGCCTTTTTGCGGCGGATAACCCAAGAGTACAGGGTGGCTCCCACCTGGCCTGTGATGCAAAGGTCAATGTTACAGCAGCAGGAGATGCTGACTATTGTTATGTCTGCGTATATAATTGTAAAAAAGGGGAAAAATAAAGAACGAAAGCATAGGTGGTGGGTTCATGATATCTACCCGAAAAGGAGACAGCAGGGGGCATTCGATAATCTCATAAGAGAACTGCAACTACAAAGAGAGAAGTTCAAGGAATGCTTCCGTATCAATAACGAACAGTTTGCTGGATTATTATGTCTTGTTGAAGAAGACATGGTCAAATACTGGGGGAGCAGGGTAGTTATATGCCATAGGCAAAGTCTCGCTCTATGTTTAAGGAGGTAAAAGTACCAAATAAGAGAAAATAAGTTCACGAAAACAAATCTATTAAACATTACTTAGACATGTGAAATGTAGGAGAATGCATTTCAGCGAAATAAAAGTGCAAAATCTTATATTGCAGTTCAAAACAAATCCACGTGGCTTCAATCCTAAAATACCAGGGTACACCACCTGAGTATGTAACATTTGACGTAATTTCAAGCAAATTTTCGTCCATTTTGGGCACGGACATGATTTCAATCGCTACACGAGGCGATAAGAAAAATCGTACCCGTATCCGTATGAGAAATAGTACCCGTGTCGGCACGTATGGAACCATTGTATGGAATTTCAAGTTGTGCGATTTCTGCCATATCCGCACCGGTATGCGTACCCGTACATATGGAATCCCAGCTTAATGGTGGTTGGATGTCTTAATTTTCCGCACAGGTTAATATACACAAATAATCTATATGTAGCAAGCATAAATATTGGGCCGACGGATACGTCCACACAACTGATGCAGACTCGGTGTTTGGATAGTCCTTGAAAGTGCGTATCTGTGTCGATGTATCACCTATCGTGCCAGCGTTAAACGGGAGCTCACATTCACAATAAGATAAAGAGGCGCAAATAGTCCCTGCTAGATAGCCGTGATGTCTATGGAAACTGTATTGTGCAATAAATCTCAAAACACATGGTTTCATGTAAACAACTGCGGGCTTCGTGGCACAAACCCCAGCACTTTATGAAACTCTGAATTTTGTACATGAAACCCTGGGCTTCGTTAGGGATGGTCATCATTTTTTAATTAGTACTTACAATACGCAAGGGGGGGTGGGTAAATGGGTCTGTACACTTTCACAGAATGTGAAAAATGATGGTCAATTTGTGGTCTGTTTTGTGCAATTTTCCTATGATTTAATGGAGAAAATCATCATTTTAAAATACAAATTTCGGGGGAGGGAGGCGGTCATGAAATTCAGTACCCTAACTACTAATTAAAAATGATGATGATGTTGAACCATCCATTCCATACCCTGCGTTTTGTGGACGAAGCTCTGGGTGTTGCTATGTTAAATAGCTTCTTTACAAAACCCGGGGAATCATAACAAAACTAAAATTTGCAAGCAAATTTCAGGGTTTTGTGCTTGCAATAATCAGTTATCAACAAAAACCCGTTCCGTCAGTTATTTCACAAGATTGCATCATGCTTCTGTTATATCATTTACCAACAAAGCCCACTCTTTTTGTTACAGAACCCTAGGTTTTGTAATATTTCAGGATTTTGTACTTGCAATGTTACATAATTCACAAAAACCAAGGTTTCATCAATTTCACAGAACAGCTCTTAAGGCTGTAAATATGCGTACCGCAACCAATCAAATATTTATTTTATTCACAGTGCAGATCTTGCCTTGACGCTGTTTGATGTACAAACCCTGGCTCCTGTAGCACAAAACCCAGCGTTTTGTGGACAGAACACTTTTAACAGTTTTATTTCAAACCTGTCGGTTTTTGTTTTTTGTTTTTTGTTTTTTTTTATTTTGTGACACAGCTGACATTGTGTGTGCTGGTTGGGTCTTCACAAAACCCTGGGTTTTGTTCCTCAGTTTACAAGTTACGAATCCCAATGTTTTATAACGTCACAATAGCCAAGGTTTTGTAAGATTTAAAAACCCAGGGTTTTGCTATGTTATTTCGAAATTTACAAAACCCAGGGTTCTGTGCTGAACCCCTGAAATATATTCCACGGTGGATGGAGATCATGAATTGAATTCACAAAAACCAGGGTTTTGGAACAAACATGCAGTTGCGTGATGTGCTAAGCTACTTACATTTTGTATAAAACCCGGGGTTTTGTAACTCAACCCGGGATTCCATACACAAAACTCAGAATTTCATAGAACAAACGTGTTTTGTATCACGAAACCCGGGGGGTTGCACATAAAGCCCTAGGTTTTGTAAATTGTTGGACCTTAAAACTTTCATAAATGTCTTTGTCAAAAAATGCTCAAAGATCAAGAAGAGCTGAAAAAATGAAAATCCAAACAGTCACAGCTTCGGCACCCACGTGGAATCAGTGGACATCAAAAGCTTTTGAAAGGTGTTCGTAAAACTAGACTAGCTCTCAAGACTGAACTACATATGAACACTAAGGTCATTCTACTTCCTTTACTAGGTATCATCGTTCACCATCAATTTGGGGGTGGGGGGTGGGGCGTGTACTTGTGGTGTGATGAAGTAATATAAAATTTTATTTATCTGCCACTTTGAGGAGGATCAGTATGACTCGGTATGTCAAATGCACTCAGAAGTGGAGCTTTCTATAAATCAAATGTGACAACATATCAATTAAAAATCTAAGAATGATCATACCATACATTTCTGCTGACAGTTTTTATCGTGACAAATATGTTAAGCAGCGTAGTTTAGAATATCAAAAAATAAATTACAGTTAGTCGTGAGCGTTTGTCCGTTCAAAATGCTGGTCATGGAAAAATGTATCTGCCATTCAAATATCGAACTTTTTATCCTACCAAATTGTGTTACAACGAAATAAAACTGGATGATATCAGCAAACTATCAATTTGGCGACATACAGCCACCAATACATTATGTATAAAGTGTTCACTTGAATTTTAAATCAGAACAAGCTGACTTTGCGCTAGCGACCATAAATCGCGTACCAGTGCCAGTTTTGCTATGCTTAGTTGTCTTTGTTGCTGTGGAAGGCTTGCAACAGAGACGAAGATCTTAAATCCATATATCACTTTCCAGAAGAGCTGTCCTTAGATTAATCCTTAAGATAAGGATACTATCGCTCGCAAACAGAGTATTAAACTAGTGAAAAGCACGTGCATCATTGGCCCTCATGTTATCACGGGGGATGCATTTTACGAACAGGTTGTTTATACGCAGCCGGGGAGCAAGCAACTTACAACAGTGCATCAACAAAGCTAGTATAAATATTTCAGGGACTCTTTCTAGTTTAAACACAATAACAAATGAGCCATGCAATGCTCAAATTACCGTTTTACCACAATGACACGAAATTTATCTTAAAGCTCAGAATGGTATATAAGAGGGATATAATCAATGAAGCGCGTTCAAATAAAGAACAATCATTTTGTTCAGATTACACTCAATGACATACTTTATCTGGTTTCGACAGGCAGGTCTGCGCTATTTATGTGTTTTTATGCGCGCAGGAAATGTGTTCTGTTTTCAATTTGTGATGTGTAAAGATAGTTAAGAGATGTGTAGCTGGGAAAGAAAATAGCCTCATTCTTGGTCAATTGGGCTACAAACATCACGCACTTATCAGAATGAGTCAGGCATGCCTTTTCACGCATTTGTAAAAGTACAAAAGTCATATCACGTCCATTGATAAGGTACCCTTGAACTTAGACTTCCATTTTTAAGGTCAAATTCAGGGGACCAATATTAATGGCTATCTCCTCATTCCATTGCAACTAACAATGAACTTTTAATCCTTGTACCTGAAGTTGTAACTGAAACAACTGAAGAAGACAGGTGTGTCATTTGGTCGCCAAATATATTAGTCGAAGAACTAAATTAATGATGACCTATCTAGCGTTAAGTGACAAAAATAGCGCTTAAAGATAAATAGCCAGCATACTATAGAATTAAGTTGCTCGCAAAAGAATGCAAACAGGAGTCATGAGAATATTATGGCGACGGTAAGACATTGTCATTGGCGTTTTTCCTTTTTTTCAATATAGCACGAACAAAATCCTACGGTTAGAAGATTGTTTGATGGCCTCGACATAAAAAGTTACTTGTGCTTAAAATTTCGACCTGTCAGCCACTTATTTTACAATGACAATAACGCTATCATCTGCGGGTTAATTATCATTTGTTTCAAGTAATGAATTCAAAGTTGATAAACCAGAGTGTCGTACCAGGGTGGTAAGCCAACTTAAAACTTATTTAAATGGATCCCTGAAGCTTACAAACAAAACATGTAGGTAGGAAGTATACGCCACGATCTGTGCCATGGAGAGTGATTAATATAAGCTTGGCCTGCTTCGCAATCCATGTAAAAGATATGGGTCTATACTTTTTTAAGCTTACAAAGTCAATATAATTGATTAAATTGTAACCCTTGAATTCCGTGGAAAAACGCCATTACCGCTGCAGCTTTTCATCAGTTATAGCCAATGATGAGCGAGACCAACACAGTGACTTCGCCCATAAATTTTATTTTATTTTATTTCATGTTTTTATCTCTCCAAACTAGAATCATGTTGTATCATTTGAGTGCATTTTGGGCTAGAGGTTATCATATGAAAATTAAGTTCCTTTGGGGAGCTTATTTTGGTACAGGAAGCCATACGACGTAACAAACGTAATATATATATATATATATATATATAAACAATTGCACCCCTTTTGTAAGAAGACAAGATAATATAGTGATAAACACCCTGTGTGATCCTATTTCTATCTGCTTCGTATGACGTAACGGAGATCCCTATATGGTAAATGTATGTTTATTTTGCTTCCATTAAGACATACCTGTTAACGTGAATATGATGACGTGTAACTGTTAGGTTTAGCGAAGTTTCACTAGGAACATGGACCAATGCAGTAAAGCCAATAAGCGTTTGTTTTTTAGCATCTATTGTAAAAAAAATTCAATCAGAATATGTTTCACTTGAAAACTTCGATATGAAGAAAATACCCCAAAATCGATGCAGAAAATTCCCATCTTTGTGATTTTACACTGGCACTTCATTATCATGCTACAGATCACGTGTATGGGAGTTGCTGACGATGTACTCGTAGAAAGAAATATTGCCATTAATACATCTTAATTTGTTTGGAGTAGAACGAACCTGTGGGAGAAATGTAACTCCCATGAGTCACCACCTATGGTCACATGTGGGTGTGTAAACATTTGCGCAAGTTTGTTTGCATGCATGTGTGTACACATATTGTTCAATTCTTGCATCACAATTGAAAGTCTATAGTATCTATTGTCTAACTGATATCGTGCATAAACATATCATTGTCATATTATCATGATTTGTATTGTCCTGTGAGTCTTGTATATATTATTGTGCGTCTCAGTGTCTGGAGAACCCCTAGATTAGACAATGTTTTGTACTATTAGGCAATCCAGTATAAATAAATACGTTGAAACTAAACTAAACTGATCAAAAGGAATGCCCAGCATGCATATGCGGTAGAACATGATCTTTGAATTACATTTGATGATATTAAAGTTTCAAAGGATTGATTTCTAGTATCAAATTGTGACCATAATCGATTGTATGTGTTGTTTATATTGAAAAACTTTCAATCAATCAACTAATGCTTCAATCAATCAAATTGGTTAAAACATCGAAATAACCGTGTCTTGAAATGAGGGAGATCCTTTCGGGGAAAAGAGACGTGTTTTTTTTTTTCTCATGTATAGATCCTGACGACGCCATCAAAGTGGCTCCAAAAAGGCTCCAGACCATTACATACATGAACATGTTTCTTACACATACAGTGACACATCTATAAAAAGAGACCTTATATTTCAATGGGTGCATAACTTATCGAATTATTGTACAATAATTTTTATGTTACTGATAAAAATCCGGAAAACATGTGTTGAATTCGGTTCAGCTGATGTTTACTGAGTTCTTATGCATGCTTATTTTATCTCCCGCTTTCTCTGTAGTTCGACTGAACATAGGTATGGGAACTGGGTCAGAAATACTGAACCGGTTCACAACAGACCATAAACCGGTTCGAACCTTTGGTTACCCGGTTCAAAAAATACAGAAAAGTTTGCAATCTCCAAATAGAATCCTAGCCGTAGCTTTTTCTCCTTTTGGTTGCGCAGAGGTGGGGCGGCGAGGGGGGGGGGGGGCAGGATGCTTTGCTATCGGGTTCATTGGTGTTTGCAGTTGCCGCAGTAGGCGGCGCTTGTTTCAATAATAGGAAACGATTTGTGAGGATTGATGATGTGCAGTCTCGCTTATTAGATATAACGACAGGGGTACCCCAAGGTTCAATCTTAGGTCCACTTTTGTTCATAATTTACATAAATGATATAACAGTGGCATCAAATTTATTTAAATTTATTATATATGCTGACGATACCACACTATGTAGTACTATAAATTTACTGAAAAACAACATCAAAACAGTGATTTTTCTAAAAGCATTTATGTAGAGCTTGATAGAGTAAGTACATGGTTGAAGGTAAGCAAGTTATCTCTGAATACAACGAAAACAAAATTTGTTATTCTATAAGCCTTTAAAGAAAGTTTCTATTCCTTCTCTTGAAATAGATAAGGTAAAAATTGACTGTGTGGATGAATTTAATTTCTTGGGTTTAACATTAAATAAAACATGAATTGGGATAAACACATACAGAAGATTTCTACCAAAATCTCCCAGAAAGTAGGCATTTTAAACAAGCTAAAAAGTTTCCTTTCAATCAAAGTCCTCTTAATCCTATAAAACTCATTCATACTTCCACATTTTAATTATTGTCTTCTTACATGGGGATACAAAGTAAATAGAAATAGACTTCTCTATTCAAAAACGTGCAGTGCGTATCATAAATAAGGCTGATTTTAATGCCCATTCAGAACCAATATTTAAAGGTTTGAAGTTACTAAAGCTTCAAGACATATGTAAACTACAGCTTCTAAAATTTCATTACAAATTTTAAAACGAGACATTGCCAGTGTATTTTAGAAACTTTCTACTTTTTCAAAACTCAAGTATACATGATTATAACACAAGAGGAAGGGGCAACATATTTATAACTAGAACTTCTCGTATCTATGTGGATCAGTGTATAAGGCATCAATTGATTCATAATCTAAATGACACACCAGATATGATTAAAGATAAGGTTAGTACACACAGTATCCAAGGGTTTTCAAACTATATAAAAATTTATTATCTTGAAAAATATGAAAATGAATGCCATTTACCAAATTGTTACATTTGTAATTCTGTAAGGTGATTTTTTTTAAAGCGGAGTGATTTAAACACACAAACTAGAGACCCAAATAGCATGTTCTTTCAAAAATTTAAATTATAGTATATATTCCATCAGCTGATATAGACTTTCAATGAAAATTATCTGCATAAAGATAAATTAAGAGAAATTAAAATGTGGGTGGCTTGTGTGATAGCGGTCATTTTTGACCTTAACACAAGTCTCCCAAATCAGTATATGTATATTGTGATATATCTCAAATATGTTTATGTATAATTTGACTATTTCGGTATCTTGATGCAATGTATGTATTCTGATTTGAATAAAAAGTTTCTGATTCCTGATTCCTGATTCCTGATTCCTCTCAGCTCCAGCCTCTTTCAGGCCTCGCTTCACGCTTGGTTGTGAGGGAATACCATTGGTTTTAACCTAGAAAATTAAGGGAAAAACTATCACAAATGCAAATAAAAAAAAATGTTACGACAGTATAGGACAACCCAACCTGTTAAAATGTTGTGATCCGGGGGGAAACATGTACAGTTTTTCATTTTTATTTAATATCTAAGTGGGTCAATGCATTATGTATCCTTACTTTAGGTCTAAAACACAAGCTGTTTCAATCAGCTCCAGGTTGTTTCTCCCCAAAGAAGTGATCTTCGATGTTTTGCTTTCATAGCTGATTTGGAAGAAGCAAAACGTGGTTTGTCGCCACGTTCAGGCTCGTGACAAGTGGGTAGACCATAGACAGGGTCGAATGCTCTCATCTCCCTAATTTTTTCAGAACTCACCTTAAGGTGGTAGCTAGAGCAAGTCCGCTTAGTTGGAAAAGTTTGACCAAACTTTAGTTTATAACAACAGGCTTGGTTCATTTTCCGCCAACACATGTACAATTGTCACGACAAGCTTTAACAACAACAGCCGTTTTAACATGTCATATGCACTATTCCGCCTTGTTGAGACAGCTTGGGTACGCACAAAAGCTCCCCCCCCCCCCTCAATAATCTTGAATTGTCACAGACACAGGATCTGACCTCAGTTGACCAGTTTGGTCTCTCGGGCTTGCACAAGCAACACTGCTGTGTTTGAAATGTCTAACAGTAGCCTTGCCTTTGCTTTCTCAATCAGTTATTTTCCTGTATGTAGGGGCCTGAATTAACCACGAGCGGATTTGAATGAGCAAAACAAATGAAGTGGTCGCACTTAAGAATAATGATAGCCCCCCATCATATCTGTGTCTGAGTATTTATCACAATTAAGTGCCTGCCTTCCACCCCACCACCCAACCAGAGCCCAGTAGAAAAAAAATGCTATGGACTTGCATGCAAAGCGCACACAGAAAGCCTGTTGACCTGGGCCAAACATTATAACAAAACCTATAACTGTCTAATCAAGTTTCATTGAGCCGTTTTTAATATTTTAAAACAAGACTTGCAAAGTTGAATACAATCTGAGCCATAAGTTGATGAACGTGTTCCAATAGTTTCCACAGATATGATTTCACCTCATTTGCCAGTTCTGGGTAGTTCCATCCTACTTTACGGTAACGGTACGCTGAGCGTCTGGCACTGCTGATTCTATCACCATTATGTGCGTCGTACGAACCAGTTGCAATATATGTTTTTCCCAAAAGCTTAACTTCATGGACCACATTAATTGGTCTGGTTTTACCTGAGAGATACCTTAATGGATCAACGTGAAATTTACTCGTTCCCACGTGTAGATTGTTTGGCTCGTTGAGACCAAACGAGTGTCCACCTTCTAGAGTAATATAAGCATACATCAATAGGATCCTACACCATTACTGCCGGTGTGTCCCAAGGTTCCGTTTTAGGCCCCTTATTATTCTTAATCTATATTAATGATATTGTGAATGTTGTGAATTCAAATATCAAACTTTTTGCTGATGACACTTCGCTCTTTCTTACCATTGACGATCCAGCCCATGGAGCAGCGATCATGAATAATGATCTTTCTTCTTTGGACGAATGGTCCAAAGACTGGCTTGTCTCCTTTAACGCACAGAAAACCGATGCAATGCTTGTTTCCTTTAAGCACGCACGCGATCACCCTCTTCTCATCTTCCAGGGTCACCAACTTGAGAATGTACCCGAACACAAACACTTGGGGCTTACTTTAAAATCAAATCTAAATGGAATTCCCATATTAAGGCAATTGTGACTAAAACATCTAAACAGTTAAATATCATGAAAAGCTTGCAGTATCATTTAGATCGTAAAACACTAGAAGTCATTTATCCTCCGCTCATCGATTCCTTCCATTTACTGACTCGATTAGCGATGATACTCAGGAATTGTATTGTGCCGTTCGTCCTGTTTCTGTCATTTCTCTGCCAGAAGGATTAATATAGGGCCACGCCCTGCTTTCTAATTGTATTTCTTCAGAAATAAAATACTTTTAAACCAATAGGATCCTGCAGGCCAGTTAAGTGGCCGAAAGCAATGTTACACGTCTGCATATTCAAACAAATTGTATTTACCGTTGCTTAAAATGACACCTCTGTCTTTACACAAAAATAGCAAATCTGGTAATATTATAACCTCAAATAACTTGTAAAATAATCTGCTGTCCCAAATCTGGTCGAAACAGTGTTCCGCATCAAGACTGCATATGTATAAATCTGAAGAAGTATCTATTTGTTAAGCGATTATGTCGTGCATGCCCGCACATTGAAAGCTACACCAGCTAGGTGTTGGCAAAGGGGTTCATGAAATACTATGCTTTAAATCTTCTGTTGCCTTACCGTCATATCCCGGTAAACGGTATAAGCATTTATAATATCTTGTGTAGAAATTTATCACGAAAAAAATTTGTTTTTCATTATCCTGAAAAGTATATTGAACCATGATATGGATGCGTTTGTGCTCACAGCTCAAAGTCCTTAATGGTTCTTTTTTTTTTTCATTTGATCATTGAAAAAAATCAGTTTGCTTGTTAAGATTAGAGTTGGTCTTAGTTCTGAGCCGTCTACTAATTACATTCCTAAAATATCAAAGTTTCCTCTGACAAATCTAAGTATTTAATACGTCAAAATTGTGCTTTTGGTGGGAATTAATATTTTTCTGTAAGTGCATTTGAACCATTAACAAGCTGTAAAATGGTTCCAGATTGAATACGACCATTAGAATTCTACAGCTGCCATCAAAACCGCTTTCTGTCACACAAAACAGTCAGTTTGGACGGTCCCAAAAAATGCTTAATTGCGACATTCAAATACAAAGCCTGCCTCAAGAGCAGTCTCGTACATAGCATAAGTTAATATTATTCAATTGAGCATCAATACATTCTTGCATGTCAATTTGCGTTGCATTATCAAGCAAATGTGTCAAGGGAATATTTTGTAACTTTCCTCTAAAATTGTACGATACCTATCGTTACTCTGAGCATTTTGCTGACTGGGACGAGTATGAGTAACATTATATCCATCATTCGATTTCAAACTATTTACGTCAGATCGTATGACCGCTAGCTTCAACGTCAATCTAATGGGTTAATGAACACTTAAGTTGTCTTGAACCAGGGCGCAATTTGACATTTTATAACACTGGTCATATCATAACTTTTACGCACAATGTGACCGATCCAAATGAATACGTTTGCATCACAAAGAAAATTAAGTATAATCTACTCGATGGTTTTCCTAAAAGTCTAATATAACTGGGAGGTCCTCAACTAAAAATGCATGCATACAACCTTTTTTCTTGATTTTTTCGGTGGTTGTGGGGGGTGGTGTTTTTTTTTTTTTTTTTGTTTTTCGTTTTTTTTTTTTTTTTTTTTTTTAGTGTTCTGTGGTTTTTGGGGGGGGTTGTCGTTGTTTTGGGGTTTTTTGTTTTGATTTTTGGGGACGGGGTGGGGTTTTTTTTGTTTTGTTTTGCTTTTTTTTCGTTATCCATTTTTTTTTTTGTTTTTTTTTTTTTTGTTTTTTTGTTTTTTGTTTGTTTTGGTTGGTTGGTTCGTTGGGTTTGGGGGAATTTTTTGTTTTTGTTTTGGATTAATTCCGTTTTTGTTTCTTTTGCACCTGTAGTGATTTGATTTACTACTTGGAGGAAATTGCATATTAACATCTCGGAGAATCTTTACAGGAGCAAGACCACTATACTCGTTGAGTAATACATGAAGACCATCTAATGTTTTTGCAAATTGATTAGTTTGTTCTTGTTTGAATTTATCGTAATAATGCATGTACATTTCAATTACTATTTGTTCAACATCAACCACCTCATTATGCATTTTTACTGCCTAAACTCAGTCACAATGAAAACTCGTTTTTGAAAAGTGAAATCAGATAAATGTTTTCAAACAATAGTCACACCTCCAAAGGAGCGATCAGTATAGTTGGGATCAACATAATGCATGTCACATTTAGAGAATACAGAAAAAGGAGAATCCTGATAGGGAGGGGTGGGGTACGATGAGCAACCATTACATCATTAAGCAGGTGAACTTCGCCAAGTTTTCACCAAGTGCCCGTGTGCACATTACATAGCATTTTTTCGAGTCTTCGACAAACGTATTCACAAGATTTTTTAAATCACCTGCAATTAAACGTTCCAAGTGTTAATTCGATGCCGCAAGACTCTTGCTTTTGCATTAAATCGCCCGGGGTAATATTTGTGGCGGCGTTGGATGCAACAGTATTAGCAGCGGAGGTGTATACGGTAATGCTGAATTCGTGCCCTCATGTGTGCGGACGGAAAAAAGCGTTTGCTTGGCCTGTATTCCAAGTCCCTCGAATTGTGCCTGTATGTGCACGTTCTACTGGTAGTAAGTGATTTGTTTTCCACTGTCTTTTCTTTTTTTCTTTTTTTCTTTTTTTTTTTCTTTTGAGTCAGCTGGGGGGGGGGATTCTGCTTCCGTTTCTTTGTAAAAGTCGAACTTGCACTGCCTTAGCCATGCTGTTGCATGTTACGCTTGATTTACTTGGTCATGAGGAGTACATACACGGAAGGACTTCCAACTTTATTTTGATGAAAGAACTGCAGCGTCAGTAATAGAGGGCATTCCAACAGACCGTGGGAACATCTCAACTTCCTTGTTAGCGCGGTTCTATGACTAATATCAAAACCACCTGTATATTTGTTCCGACAATTTTTCGTCCACTTTCACTATAACGAGAGTCGCATCTTTGCACATTTTTGGCAACTCTCAGTGTCGTATTACAAAGTCCATTTTGCTGAATATTATCTATATTGCTTGCGTTGATATTTTCTTACAGGTATTGTAGGTTGGAAGACAGTTGTGTCTCCTTGGCTATATTGTTCCCCTGGGCGCCAGAAATGAACTTTTGCAGCAACTACATTGACATTTTTTTTTTAAAGATAAGTTTTCGTTTTACTTGTTTTTGTGTTATGCTATTTTTGTACGCGGCAAGTTTTGAGCACAAACATTTTGTCGGCTTTTAGTGAACATGGCAGATTTAATCAGATGTATGGCGCAACCGAGCCATATTTTGGCAAGAGTGGGGTTTCTTTAGCCTCCTCGTTCTGTTCTGCGGGGTTGGCAGATTTGAAGTGTTTCATTAAACTTCCGTCTTGCCAGTCATATTGATTTTGGTAAATTTGACAGTTTGCTGTCTTTTCTTTTCTTTAATAAAAAAACATGCAATGAAAGCTTTTTAGGCTTTAACATGCTTACCAGTGCAGTCATGGGTTGTCGTATGTCCGTAATCCTCAGTACAATACATTTTTGTTTAAAAATTCCCGAAGCAAACTACATTAAACGTTTGTCGAAACTCAGATGTTTTTTAAACTCTATTTCTTTGTTTTTCATTACGTGTATTTCGTGTTATCAAATTGTCCTACCCTTCTGATTGAACCGCCGTTGAACCGCTCAGTAACTGTTACAATTGGTTTAGATTTTTGAGACATAATTTGATGGAACCGCTCCCATTCCTAGAAATAGATATTGAGTCACGAATATTAAACTATAAAACTAGGGCATACTTTATGTTGGGACCACTAACACGGATTGTCTTAGTGAGTCTGAAGTGTTGGTGCGGATTTAAAGTTATATTGTGCATTAAATATCTAATCCATATATTATTTTTCAGCTCAAACGTGGCAGAGAGACTAAAAGCATTTGCATTTTAGCATCCATGATTAAAAAAAATACCATCAGCAAAATTGGATTTTCAAGTCAATTTTTAGTAATATGCCCAACGGAGACGGCATTTTAATGTGTTTCATAAATATGTTTGTTCTTGTGTTTTTTAAGTTAGACGATCACATTTTCGATCGATAAATTAGCTTGAATCTAAATGACAAAGCATATTATATCAGGGAATAAAAACAAAAATTCTGCTCATTGGTATACAATCTTGCAAGGGACTGACATGCAATTTTGTCAAGTATCTTTTGTGAATTTGAAGCGCGGTAATTTGAAAGATAAAATAAAAAGGAACAAGTTTATTAAGGCGCTACATCGAGACTCGTTTGTGAATGGAGGCTATAAAAACCAGCTAAACCTGTGGACGGAAAGCAATCGAAGGAGTCGATTTAGTAATGCAATATTTGCAAAAAAAGGCTTGACTCACAAAGCTATGTGAAGAAGAATTCAATCTAAAAGATCAGTCATTCCTTTGACAAACACCAAAGGGAAGCTTCTTTGGCCTGTCGCGTTCTTGTTTTGCTGACAAGAAGGTAATCCTACAAGATCACATAAATCAAATTAAGTGCAGCTGAATTACAAAAAAAATCGATAAAGCTCAAACACCATTGCTTTTGTGGGGTTAATTTCAGAAAAAAATATCCCGTTGATTGTCATCAGAAATAAGTTAAAAGATTGGACACTTGTACTGATATTGCTGGTAGTATATGTGTGTTTTTACCCTTGATCCCATTTTACCATATTGATGTATGAAGAGTATATTTTGTAAGAGTACAATTATTAGTACAGTGGTTTTGTTTGGAGAATTCAGACCAGCAATGAAGACTAGTGATTCAAGGATCTGTAACAGGAAGAAGGGTTTCGCTTTCAGTAATTGAAGAGAACAAGTTTATATAACGGTTTATTGTAGCTTAATGAACTTGTTACCAGTTGTTTTTAATTTGCTAAGTAAAAGATTATGAATGTTCAGATAGTCATCATGCATTCAAACCTTTGATTCTGCATCGTGAGGAAAAAACAGAGATACACCCGATCTTCATCAGACCTGCAGAAGTAAGCGTCCAAAAATGTTTATATTGAATAAATCAACAATCAAGGACACAAACAGCTCATTCTTTTGCATGGCATATGAACGTACGTATGAGCATGAAAAGAATACACTATTTTTCGAAACAGTTTTTTAAGTGTCATTTGACCATTGCGTGGTTAATACTTTGACAAATTATACATACATACATACATTTACACACACACACACACACACACACAACCATATATAAATGTGTGTGTGCACTTGCCATCAACGATGATTCTACATAGTTCCAAAACATTACTTTCAATTTTCTTTTAACATCGTAATAGAAGACAGGTTGTGATCAAACAAATTAAACTTTTTTTAAACACACACTAAAGTCATGTCTCAGTTATCCAACAAGTCTTATCTTGAAGACGCATCAGGTAAAAAAAAAGACTGTACTGAACAATTTTACAAAATCGTACCGTCGGATTGTGACTCAGCACCAACTGTGGGCAGATGGAGCCACTTGTGGGTTTCCATTCAAAATCAGGAAAAACATCTAGGAGATCTGGTGGTTGCGAATTTTTTTTATTTGTCTTGTACTGCAAAGAAGCGAAGGTAAGGCAATTCGTGTATCTTGCCGATATTAAGTGTCACGTGTCTAATATAGATCTGTATCCCTCCTGCTTACCTAGTTTTCCTGGAAGGGACCGATACTGAAAAACGATAGATTTTAATTCTTAAAGTGGTAATCACTGCTAAAGTCGTTTTCTCCTTGTCGTTCAACATATAACGGTTAAAAGTGCAAAATTCCTCGTGAATATATCTTTCATTCAAATTCCAGCAAGCTAGTCCCTAGCAAAAAAATAGTCTCAGTCATTAGCTTTCCTCTGGAGAGTTTGTGTGCAAAGTGTCCAGAGGAAAACTGTTGACTCCGTCTCATATCACCGCTTTAAGGGTAAAGCATGTACTCATAATTGACCAATTAAAATTTATAGAGTGCACACTTTTCACGTTAACTTCAGGGTTTGACATAAACAAGCAAAAGATAGAATGTCTGAAGACTCTGTCTGTTGAACAGTCATTACATTGGTGCCATTTACGTATCATGAATGTGTCTTATCAATACAACGATATGCTTTATAAAAGTGTAACGCATGTGAGCTTTCTCAGATATAAATTTCTTGCTCAATATATCAAATTTCATTTATAATGGCAATAATATTTCAGCCTCCGCAGTGAATACTAATGTTCACTTAAAAGCATAACAAGCTTACCTGGTATGATATAATTGTTGATATTCCTGGAGAAAACATAATTGTAGGAGCAGACTTTTAACACAACACTAGAATTTAAAGATAAAAGAGGGGGAAATATCCCACCAATTTCTAAATATGGACATAGTATTCATAATCTTTTAATAGAGGAACTAGACTTGATAGATATCTGGCGATCACGAAATCCAGATGCCTTTGTGTCTACATGGTAAAATGAAATCCATTGATGCAATGCATACTAGATTATTGGTTAATTTCATCTTTTTCAACTACATATATTACTTATGACAGAATTCGTCCATCCATCAAGACAGATCACAGCCTGATATCTTTACACATTGAAGGGAATATGTTCGAGAAAAGAGGACCAGGTTTTTGGAAATTTAATTGTACCTTATTGAAAGATGAAATATATGTTACAAAATTAAAGAATTTAATATGTACATGTACCGAAAAATATCACGATTTAGAAAATAAAGGCCTCGTCTGGGATACAATTATATGTGAAAATAGAGCCATGTCGATTAAGTATTTAAAATTAAAAGCAAGGACTGACAGATTACATGAACAAAATTTGCGCAAAGAGTTCGAAAATTTAAGTACAAGTCAAGTTGTACATGAGACAGAGATGAACAGATTTAATGAAGTAGAAAAAGAGTTACATAGAATAAATGATAAATTAAAGGTGTCATGCTGAGATCACGTGCAGGATGGATGGAGCTAGGTGAAAAAAGCAATAAATATTTTCTAGGTTTAGAAAAACGAAACTTTAAAAATAAATTTATTATCAAGTTCTGTTCAAATGGATTAGAAATCACCCCCCGCCCCCCCCCCCCCCCAAAATAATAACAATAATAATAATAATAATAATAATAATAATAATAATAATAATAATAATAATAATAATAATAATAATAATTATAGAAGAAGAAGAAGAAGAAGAAGAAGAAGAAGAAGAAGAAGAAGAAGAAGAAGAAGAAGAAGAAGAAGAAGAAGAAGAAGAAGAAGAAGAAGAAGAAGAAGAAGAAGAAGAAGAAGAAGAAGAAGAAGAAGAAGAAGAAGAAGAAGAAGAAATAGCATTTTGGTAATAGTTATACACTTCATGTAATTTAGACTGGGAAATATGAAAAGTTAAACAATTTCTAGAAAATCCTACTTTACTAAAATTATCAGATGAACAGAAAACAAGTTGCGAACATTTATTGACAATAGAACAGTGTGGCAATGCTTTGAAGTATTTAAAAGAGGGAAAAGGCACAGACGGCCATACTGCTGAAATTTTGTCTGGACAGTTGTTCAGAACTTAGTTTTTTTGAAAGTTTGAATTGTTCATTTCAGTATTGTAGGTTGTCAGTATGTCAACGCAGAGGAATAATTTCATAAACGCCGAAGAAAGATAAGCTCAGAATATTTTTTGAAAAATTGGAGACCCCTATTGTCACAAAATATTCATTACAAAATACTTGCCAAAGTGTTAGCCATGAGTTTACAAAGGTTCTGCCGTTCTTGATCAATGAAGATCAGACTGCAAATGTAAAAGGACGTTTTATTGGAGAAAACATAATATTAATTACTGATATTATTCAGTACTGGATAAATCGAAATTTAAGTGGATTGTTACTTTTAGTAGATTTCGAAAAGCATCTGATACCATAGACTGGAGCTATATAAGTATAGTATTGGCATCCTTTAATTCTGGTGATTATTTTTGGAAATGGATAAAAATTATCTATTCTGATGTTAACAGTTGTGTAATTAATAATGGTTATATATCTGAGTTTTTCGAGTTATCACGTGGTATAGGACAAGGTTGCGCCTTGCTCCCTCTTTATTTGTATTAGCCGTTGAACTGTTTCATTGATAAGATCAAAAGAAGATATAAAGGGTTGAATTTTTAATGATGATGTCATAAAGATAAGACAGTTAACAGATGACACCATTTGTTTTGTGAAAGATCGAGAATCAGCAAAAATTATTTTTAATATTTTTCAAGATTTCAAGAATTGTTCTGGGTTAAAATGTAATATAGAAAAAACTGATGTCTTTTGGCTGGCAGCAACAAGATTTTCAGAAAGCCTGATTTTTAAGTTTTCTGACAAGAAGAGAACTTTCAAACCCTGGGTATTCCTTTTGCAGAGAATGAAGAAAAAATAAGCGTAATAATTTTTTAAGTAAAGGTACAATCTTTTAAAGAACTATTGAAGGTTTGAAAAATGCAAGATTTATCAGTAATAGGTAGGAAAGTAGTTCTTAAGAATCTTGCAATTTCTAAACTCTTTATCCTGCTTCTTTAATTTTTGTCAATGATAATATTAAAAAGTCCAGTCCATGATACATGATTTTGTATGGAATCAGTCAACTTCAAAAGTGAGGATTTCAGTGATGTGTCAGGAGCTTGATAAAGGTGGTTTAAAAGTTATGCATGTTCAGACACAAGTGTATGCTTTAAAATTAAGTTGGGTTCAACGGTTGTACGGTGAGGCAAAGCAGAAATCAGTATTTCATGAATTTATCCCATTCATTAAATAGAAGACCCAATTTTAAGCAGATGTGATTTCGATTTTACATATTCAAGTATACCATCTTTTTATATAGAACTGAATAATATCTGGAAATTATTTTAAATTGTTTTTTTTTTCAACCTAAGTGTTCTTAACAAATTCAATGATATTTTTTATGGCTTAATCTTTACAAAACAACAGATAAGAAAACTGTTTTTAACAAGTATTGGTATAGGAAAGGCACTAGATTCATAAATAATATTGCAGATGCGAATGGAGTACTCTTAAATCGAGAAGACTCAGACAGAAAATTCTTCTTGAAGGTTAATTTCTTGAAATACCTATCACTTCGTTAATCAATACCTGGTAATTGGAAGCAGTTGTTATGTAATACACCTGTGTGGTCATTTGAACCAGCATTAATACCAAGTCTTAAGTTGAACGGCCATGTGAAATTATTAAGTCGCGTGTAAAGAATTTTATTGGTGCATTATAAATTTTTACATGGTTGAAGATCCTACTTGTTTGAGTACTTGGATACCCATGTTTCATTTAGCTAAGAACGATTGGTCTAAAATATTTCCATTGTCGTTTAAAGTCACCATGGAAACTAAAATTCAAGCTTTTCAGTTTTCACTTTTGCATTGATTCGTGGCTCATAATGCAAGATTTTTTAAAATTCATGTAGTAGAATCAGGATTATGTGACACCTGTTTTGAAGAAACACAATTATTCATAGGTTATGGGTTGTCCCATTATTAGTTTATTTTGAAAAAAAAAGAGTGGTGGAATTCATTGTTTTCTTATAATTGTGTTCAGTTATCAACCGCAATAATTTTGTTTGGTTTTTACTCAACAAATTACCGATACGTATTCAATAATTGTATTCTCCAAGCAGAATACTTTATCCATAAGCAATTGTGCAATCAACAAGTGTCATTCATATCGTTCATTCATATTTAAAGTTCAAAATTTCTAGGGAACAGTATATATATTGTGCTCCTAAGGAAAATATGAATTGTTTAACAAACGATGGTCTGTTATTTTTAATAGTGTTGATTAACATGTATAATATTTGAAATGTATATAATTTCATATGTGTCTGACTCTCAATGTTGTATAGATAGTTCAGCCTCAAGTATTACTGTGTATATGCTGATGTATCGTTCAATTGTAGACATTATGTGTTATGTATGTATTCTATTTCATGAAAATGCGATAAAGAAACATACACACACACAAACACACAAAAGCTTACTTCAAGTTGGATGGTCGATGAAGCCATGTATATTTGAACGTACAAAACCCTGTGTCCGGGACATTTATTTTTCAGCTGAACAAAAATTCGTGTCCTTTGATTTTTACCTACTTCGATTTTCAGGTACACACATGATTGTATGATACCAAGCGCCAAATAAATACTTTGGTATTTCCATGTGCTTTGCTTGTTTAAATTTGCTGATCCGTGTGTGTGTGTGTGTGTGTGTGTGTGTGTGTGTGTGTGTGTGTGTGTGTGTGTTTTATTTGGTTTGACGTGTTATGTTTTCTCGTAAAATGGGTGCCGGCTTGGAAACATGTTCTGAATAGTAACCCGCTAAAGACCCTTTAATTTATTTGGGCAAATACAGCGTATGTTGAAATTCTGCAGAGGAACGTGTGCAATATGGTTAGCTTCTGGAGAGTAAAGAGTTCGGACTGCGGAATAGGGAATGACTACTAGGAAGTGATTCTGGACAAAAAGAGCCAAATACAATATATATATATATATATATATATATATATATATATATATATATATATATATATATATATGTATATATATGTGTGTGTGTGTGTGTGTGTGTGTGTGTGTGTGTGTGTGTGTGTAGTCTTATGTGTCCGTTAACGTTCGTTACGGGCCCCAACCCAGGGCAGCCTTGGTTGGTTGGAGGTACCCAGAGAAAACAAGTCCAAATGAATGAAGGAAGGAAGGAAGGAAGGAAGGAAGGAAGGAAGGAAGGAATTTCGCAGCATATTCAAATGCCTATATTTTCTTGCCATCGTTTGTGGTCTGTAAGATATAATAATGCTACCATTCTATCCCCACCCTTGCCATGCCACTTAGCAAGTTCATTGTAAACTGAAGACAATTTTTTTTTATTACCGGGAAAAAGAAATATTATGTTGAAGATATTATTTAGAATAATACTTAATCACCGTGCTACAAGTCTATCCACATCCTGGCCTCTAACGAAATCCATTAAAGCCTGAAAACAAGTTCATATTTATACTGAGAAGAAAATGTAGCGTATCAGACCTTCAGAATGATACCTTGCCCGTCGAAAGTGTCAACCGGTGCACTCAACAACACCAGATGCCTTGCAACATTCTGCCATCTGGTGGTCTTTCATGAAACTGCAAGTGTTAAATGAATATCACATAGCCCTGCAAGTTTTGTTAATTCTAACTTTTACTGTACCTCAAGGTTTCAATCATTCCTTGACTAACGCATGAATGAATCTTCATCTGGATATCTCAATTTCCCTTAATTCATAAAAAGCTTCAGATACTTGAAAACAACTGCAAAAACTTAAGTCATAAATATTTTTGAATGCAAAATAGGAAACTGACATTTTATACTACAGTGAAAACTTGTTATAATGACACCATCTGTTCCCTAAGAAATGTGTCGGATAACTGAACATTTCAGATAAATGAGTCAAAAACCAAAGAAAATAAACCTTTTCCCTTGAATATTTTGTGTCATTATATTGAATATGTCGGATATCTGAGTGTCATTATAATGAGGTTTCACTGTATTATGATATGTCACTTGAAAAGAAAACAACAGATCAAAATTAACAGTTCCAGTTTCGACTAACGGCTTAGTAAAGTTGCTAAGTCAGCACACTTGCTGTTGCTTTAAATGTAACTGTCCATGTCCACTTCTAAAATTGCATTTTTTGTGTAGTAAAATCTTTGAAATTAACGTAAAAGTACTTCTGATATACTTGTGGAAGAAGATTCAAATAGGATTTCTAAAATGTACTTTTCTCACTTTATTGAGAAAACTATCATCTTATCAGACTTGTAAAAATACATTTTAATGTAAATATTCAATTAAGTATGATGATTTTACATCATCAGCACATTTTTATGCAAATTTGGTATTCTGTGCCAAATTTGCTCATAACTGCATGGGTTTTTGAACAAATACACCTTTTTTGTAATCTTTATACATAATGTTTGAAGGATGTCTGTTGCCTTAATATACATAGACATAATGGTGTTGAAATTAACATGTCACATATTAGTGATACCACAATTTGGCTGTACAACAGGCCCAAAACATGTACCTACCTAGCTGGAGAAAAGGTCAAACTGAATGAATAACGAAGGGGGACGTTTTCGTTTAACTAGGCCCCTGTTGAGAATCAGCTCTTCGGCTATTGTTGCCTAGAGTCAAGGTAGAAAATTGTGGCAGGAAATTAATATGCAGGTCTTATATTGATAGAAACCGAAAAACACCTTTGTCGACAACTTTCCCTGTCGCAACACAAAAAGAAGGTAGCTGTTATACTGATTTTATTCTGACCAGAAAACAAAGGGTTCACAATTATGATTGCCCTTAAGATACAGATCTTGTGTAATGCAAGTGAGGCGTAGTGATGGAAAAGGCTGTACCTTCTTACAAATAGGAATGAAACCCGCTGGCCTGTTTGCGATGCCAGTGTCAACTCAGTTGTTTGATCCTGAAGCAAGTAGACCCGAGTGAGTGGCCCGATCTATAACAGTCTAGCTAGTGGCAGTCTAGTCGCACAGTGTTGCCCTACTAGTGGCCGTGGCTTCTTTGCAAAGGATGTCAATTTGTTCCAGCAGTGGTCTGTAATGTAAGGTGGTGAACTGCTGGCCCTTGTTTCATGATTCATGGCAAGTTTCTTTCATAGTTCTGTCACTCACAATTGACTATTTTGGCGGCTAAATTTTAATATTGCCTTATTACTCGCCTTTGTATAAGAGTTCTTTTCTGTGGCACTTTAGCTTAAAAGGTTGGCCAGAGTGTTTCTTTTATCTCAACACCAAATGTCTTGCAACACTTCCGAATCATCAATATAAGTTCTTTAGCTTACTATCTATGTCTGCTCAATGCCTTTTTGTGCAACATAATACAGAGATATTGAAGACTTCCGTTTTCATTTCGTTTCCGTTTTGCTTTCGCTTTCGCTCTCATTTTCTTTTCACTTTTCCGTTCAACAGATTTTTTTTTTCAAATGCTATATGAACGTGAAAGATAATAACTCTACAGTGGACAACCACCATAGCAGGTTTCGCACGTTTATGTCTGACAGCAGCTCCTTGTCTTAACTTCATATTTAACCAAAACAACCCAAATGCAAAATTGTGGACTGTAAGAACGTGATATGGTATTGAAATAAAATTCCGGATCTAATCCTGAATATGGGGAGATCCAACCTACAACCAAGCAAAGCTCTTTTTAAGAGACCATTGGGGTGCTTTATGCAGCTATGGGCATGCTGGTGGATGGATCAAAAGTATGGTTTATGAGGAAAACACATCCGGCCTCGTTATATAAATCTAAAGCCCTAGACTTTGGCCAAAATTGATAAAACGAGAGCTACAAAATGTCTCTGCCTTGTCCAATTCTGCTGTGGTCTTAAAGAATGGTGTGGAGTAACAAACTCCTTCCTATGCCGATTAAATACTGTTATGTCGGGCAGTGTCTCTCGTTCATGAGCTGATACGAACAAAGAACAAAACAAGCTTCATTTATTCTACGCTTTATTTCTCCCCTCATGAATTGCGCATGTTTACCTTCCTGCACACAAGCATTTTTCTTCATACAGATCTAATTTTGGCGTTATAAGGTACTTCCGACGGTATTGAAGATGTTTCTCACATTTTCCACCATAACGTATCTCTCGTGGGTGCTTATATGTTTTTCCAGAAATATCATTTGTTGCCCTTGTCTTTCCTCCTCGATCTTACTCTCTATTTCTTTCTTTTTTAGTACTTTGTTTTGTGTTGTCTCTATTTATCGCTTTCCCAGTAATTGGGGAAATCGTTGCGATTTCGGGTTGTTCATCCGTGCATTCTCATCCTCCTTTTTATCGCAATATCTTCAAAAGGCCTAAAAGGGGTTTTTCTTAAATTTGTAACGGATGTATATTATTGGACATAGATCAGCTGATTAGATTTTCATGTCAAACTAACCTATTCATGGGACACAGTTATCTACTTTATGTAAAACTCGTAACCACAATATTTTTAGCACATACATAGATTTTCTTAAATTTGGTACAGAGATGTGTTGTAAAAAAATTAGATGATTAGATTTTGTGGTCACGGTAACCTAGTGTGCGGTTGGTGTAACCTATTTACAGACAATTTGAATTTCCTACCACATCTTCAAAGTGCCTGGATGTACTAGTTTTAAATACGGTACAGAAACGCATTTTAAGAGAAAGAAAAGCTGATCAGATTTTAAAATCACTGTGACTAAATGTGTGGACTTATTTACAGTCAATTTGACTTTCTTTCCACAATATCCTCCAAGTGCGTAAATTGATTTTTCTCAAATTTGGTAATGAGATGCATTCCGAGAGGAAAAACAGCAGTTAATTAGATTGCCGGGTCTCTCAGGCCTATTTTTGTGGCTACTGTATTCCTCTACCGTTAATTTGACTTTGAGAAGACAGTATCATTAAAGCGCCCCGGTGGATTCTTCTCAAACTTAATAAAGAGATGCTATAGAAGCCACAGATTCATTCATTTTGATTTCAAGCCACTGTGACCTATAGTCTGGTTACCAACGTAAGTTACTTACAATCAATTTGACTTTGTTACTGCAATATCTTCATAGTGCCTACTAAATTCTTTTGCAATTTGCCAGTTGTATAGAGAATTATAATGAGAGAAAAAAATAAACTTATTGGAAGTTTAGGTTATTGTGATTTATTTACCGGTTACTGTGACCTATGGACGGCCAGATTTGACTTTTTGCCGCAATATCTTCAAACTCTTTGCATGGATTCCTCTCAAATTTGACACAGAGATGCATTCTGAGAAAAAGAGCAGATGATTGAATTTTCAGGTTACCGTTTTCCTTTGCGTGATTACGGTAACTTATGTGCTATTAATTTGACTTTGCGACCACAGTATTTAAACACCTTCTGGATGGATTTCCTTTAATCTGGTACAGAGATGCATAACAAGCAAGCCAAACATTTGTCGACAAGATTTTCAGGTCGCTGTGGCCTGTTCTGTTTTGTGACCTATTATATACTTAATGTGACCCATTAACAGTCAATTTGTGTTTGTTACTGCAACATCTTTAAAATCCCTGAACTATGCCCTCCAATTCGGTACAGAGATATACAATGGGACAACGATAAGCTTACACAATTTAACTTTTCGCTACAGTATAATTAAAACGCTTCCATGCATTCCTCTAAAAATTGGTACAGAGATGATTTATTCGACAAAGAATGCCTGATTAGGTTTTGTACCCTATTGTGTGGTCGCTGTGAACAATTTACAATCAATGTAACTTGAACGTAAAATTTTCAAACATTTGGATGGATTCTTCCAAAATTGGATACAGACATGCATTCTAATGAAAAAATGACTGATTAGATTTTGATGTCACTGTGACCTTTTTTTTCATTACTCTGAGCGATTTACAGTCTATTAGACTTTGTTACTGCCTAGCAAGACTTTGTTCACGTTTATTCATTAGTCTTATTAGAAATGGATGACATCTCTAGAATTTCAATTCACCGCAACATATTCCTGGGCACTTTGCAGCAAAGATGAATTTGTCATAGTTGGTGCGTATTATGAAACATCAATGTATAAGTAAAGTAGGAAGGGGGAGGCATAGTAGAGACTGCTTGCAGTCGCCGCTTTTTAGTTCCGTGTGAAACTTTCCTCTTCATCATTTGGTAATTTACGGTTGTGTTAAATTTCTCAGTGCACTCTCAGCCCGTTTTATCAATACACTTTAACTGGAAGCTGGTTAACATCAAAAGGTTTTAACACATTGGAATGTCTTGGCTTGAGAGCTTTATGATACAGGCAAATGTGGGGCGTTGATGTGTCCCTTAGGTGAAGCGATATGATTTGATTGTTTTCGATTGCATCAAAATTAGGGGTCCCTGGATAAATTGCATATTAAGCTGAAAATTACAGCAGCTTATACATACATACATACATACATACATACATACATACATACATACATACATACACACACAAACATACATACAAACAAACATACATACAAACAAGCATACATACATACATACGCACGCATATATGTACTTATATCCACACCCACATAAACAAGCATTCTGTGTGACAGCCTCAGATACAACTTTGGCGTAAAAGTGGCGAAAGCACCTTTGCAGTTATTCAGCAAGGATCACAAAAACCTGCAAAAAATGCAACAAAACAAGTAAAAATCCATGTAATTCAGCCTGAGTTATACATATTTGTAAACGTAATGACAGGAATCAGGCAGTGGTTGCTCTGTTGTTCCTGTATTTTTAGCTCAAGTGATGTAACTGGCGAAATGAAACCAAATTACGGATGAAAATCAACCCAGTTTGCTAACAGCATTGAGGTTAAATGAAGTCAATGCTAGTTGTCGTGACATAAGATGAAGCTGTGCCAAATTTGCTTGTTACATAACTTTAAGTCGTTTGTCCAGACATTTCCCGGTATTTCTAAATTGTGTGTCATATTGACAGGCAACTCATTCTGCTGCTCAATGCATGCGAATTTCCCTGCAGCTCCAGAAAACTCATATTTCATGTAGCGGTACCAGAGTCTCCAGCTTACCCAAGTGGCATTGATGCTTTAGTTTTATTTTTATTTGTCTGCGTGTGTGTGCGTGTGCGTGTGTGTGTGTGCGTGTGCGTGCGCGTGTGTTTAACTCCATGGCTTATTTGATGATCCACATGTTCCAATAATCAGCGCGTTTCTTCGAAACCTTTTCTTGGTGATTCACATATACATGTAGTTATCATGAAGTTCGCTGATGAAATCATTGGTTAGCTCGAGTATTTTTTAATTTGTTTCTGGCAAACCTAGATGTATTTGTTATTATGTGCATAATTAAACTCGGGAAAATCATGTATTGTGCTAACATTGAACTAGCAGATTACAAAATCACCCCTATAAAGCAACAAAACCATAAGAAATACGCGGTCCCTTGTTCACACCTTCCCTGATGCCCCGTCATAGGTTGGAGCCGCTTTTTGTTGATACCGTAAGATATCTGATGGGCCAGTTGTTTCATCCCGAACCCGTCTGGTTTTGTATGTTTGTTAACTTTCATTGAATGTTTGTGTCAAGGGCGTGTTTTGTTGTTATTTTATTGGAACAGACCTCATGCAGACGTCACTGCAAATTCAGACAGTCGGGTATTGATTTCAATCACCCGCAAGCGTACTGCATGTATTTCCATAAGCGCAACCGTGAAGTTTACAGTTAGGATCAATTAAATGTGTATTAATCGGATAATCATGAAAATGACATACAATACGGTGAGTCCCAACAAGAAAGGGAAATACATGATATAATGACTATGTGTGTTTTGTTTCTTGCCTCCTGTGACCCGCTGAATTACAGCCTTTTTATCTTAGTCAGGGTTCCTGCATGAAGGTGCCGTAGATAAAACCACATTTTGATCACCGTGGCTATCCCAAATACAAACCAGATAACAGTGACCCACTGTTATCTGATGTATTTTCATTTGTAATAAAATACATTCAGGCTCCGTAAAATACTCTCTCTCTCTCTCTCTCTCTCTCTCTCTCTCTCTCTCTCTCTCTCTCTCTCTCTCTCTCTCTCGCACACACACATATATGTGTGTGTGTGTGTGTGTGTGTGTGTGTGTGTAACTCTCCAATTCAACAGTGATGAGAGGAGCTTTTAAAGTAATTTGTAAAGAACATTTTGCCACCGTTAGAAAGACCACATAAAACCACATCACATTTGGTCCTTGAGTTGTGGAGGGTCCAAATACAACAAGATGGTCCTGTGTGCCTGTGTGATGCATGTTGACCTCCTCTTGTAATAGGTTTGAGGAACTTTACAACACGTGTTCTTCGACTATAACCAGAGTAACTAAGAGTGGCCAGAAACCTGTACACAGTGTTCAATTTTGTGCAAGTATCAAGCAAAAAGTACCCCCAAGAACATCAAGAATAACATTTCATGATCCCAGAACACGCCAAACTCAACTGTGAGACTGTATATCATCTTTCTTATATTGTCCACAATTCCGGGAACCATGTCTTCAACAGCAAACTTGCAGTAAAACCTGTGAATTTGAGGTTTGGTCCACCATTTTTAAATAAGAGTGTACTGGGCATACGATAATTTTGGTGGTAAATCGGAGTCAACCTTTACATGTTCGAGGTATGTGGGCAGGTTGTACCTTTCTGTGAATTATGAAAAACCGTGGTTCAATTGCTTCACAACAGTATGCAGAATAAACATTGCTGTCATTTTTTAATCAGGTGCGTTAACACACTGAACCTGACATTCTACTCAACTGCACAGTCACCATATGAGTTACGAGGACATATATGAGGCCCTTATAGCGGTTTTGTATATCACAAATTTGAAGTGTTTATTTCTCAATGTCACATATCAAAGGCCTGTTAACGCTCATTGAATGCTAGTGTTACATATCACATGTCATAGCAATGACTGTTTAATATCATATATCAGGTTTTTTATCATTTTTTTCATATCACAAATTTCACCTCTTCATTTTTATGTATCACTGAGAAAAGACCAAAAGAGAAATTTCAAAATGGAGGGATCACTATACTCGGGAAGATATGTTGTGAGATGCATGTCGAATTGGTACTGTATTCAGAGGTGTGACTTGTATGTGTACAGCGTTTATTTGATATTTGGCTGCAATTTTAGATTACATTGTATATTAAGCACAATGGCTTTCCTTTGGTGATGTATGGCTGAACAGTTTATCATGGATTAGACTGATCATTAATGAAAATGGAAACACCTTGTGCACCTGTAAATTAACTGTTATTTGTTTATACGTACATGTAGCTACAACTGTGGCAGCAGTATATCAACATTGAGCATATATAAGGAAAAGCTATTTGTATGTATACATTGTATCAACATCAATCTTTAAAGAGAATCCTCTCAGCTAGCAATAAACCCCCCAAAATTACAAAAAAATGAAGCATTTGTTCCGTTTCCCACTAAATATGGGGAGGGGGAACGGGTTAGGTATTACGGGGGAGATGGGAAAATCAATAATCATAGTGAAATTGTTTTAAAAACAAGAGATGAAGCCTAGAGGTAGGCTTTATTTCATAATTGTTACATTGGTGTGTCTGCAATACCGAATACTAACTTAAATATAGAGGCGAAAATGTTCGCATGAATGTTATTGTCTTCTCTGAATATGATTAAATGTTTTGATGATTATAACCTATTTTACTTGCATATTAAATGAGAAGTAAATATGCCGTTCCATCCATACACATTACTTTTAATTACACTTACGGTATCAAAATAGTATCTTTATTTGCCATTAAAAGTTGCTACTTTGAAATGCGCTCATCAGCAGTCTTCGTTCTGTCAAACTGTCGGATCTCTCTCTATAATAGGAGGAAATGTGCACAGAAATGTGCGTTTCCATCTCAGTATCCGTGGATATGGGTTGTTGTGTTGCAACTGCGTGCACCAATACCAATTTGGATGTAAATTGTGAAACGTTTGTATGTGCAAACTTATTATTCTTTGTTCCCGCAAGTAAATATATTTGTGGTTTTCATTCCTCTAGCACTAAATAATAGCCTACCTATTTGGCACCAGGGGGCCCATGTGTGAACGTCTCGTTTGTTTGTGTACATTTAAAACAAACACTGACTTATTCAGGCTATGTGTAGCTGCTATCCCTGGAATGCAGACTAAAACTCTCAACTCTAAAGGAGGTGTATGTAATCAACTTTGGCAAACAAACTTTATAAATTTTATGAAAAGTGCATATAAATTCATGACAAATTGTCAACACTTAGGATAGTTATCAAATTTTCAACCCACCAGTCAAGCAGTTTTCACCGAAAAAAGCAGCAACAGAGGATGTCAACCTTTCACATATTATTAATTTGCTAAATCATGTGACTGTATGTACCTGCCTCTAGAATCTAATATTATTGTATTGATGAACACACAAACTATACACATTTTGAATATATGCATACACATATGATATATATATATATATATATATATACATATATATGTATCCTATTTTATTTGTTTGAATATACAGCATACTAAAATACATTGTATATTTTAGTTACTGTTGTATTTATTATCTTATAAGTTATTGTATAGTATCTCTCATCCTTTTATAACTATCATCCCATTCACTGTTTACAGGACAACAATGGAAATACTTCGCATAGACTTTATTGGGTTGTTCTGGCCGATATGATTGATATTCTTACGTGCTCCTTCATGTTATGGCATAACATTTTATTTACACGTGTGATTTATGTGATGTATATTTGTATTTTTCATACGATTTACCTTCTCATGTATTTTATCTTGCCGAATAAAATCAATCAATCAATCGAAAAATACTTGCAAGTCCATGTGTTTTTATAATTGAGCCAGGGTATCAAGGACAGGTATCTCACATAAGTGGTTGACAGTTGTTCCCGAGGGGTCAGACACTGGGACATACAATAGACATCTGAAAGGATTTTAATTTGCAACATTTAGTACTTTTAATGTTAAAGTGGTTTTATCATCTACTTCAAACAACTACAAAGGTGATTTTATGTATTTTCTCTCCCTCAAAAATGAACAAACAAACAAAAAACAAAAACAAAAACAAACAAAAATCAAACAACACAAACAAAATCAAAAGAAAAAACTCAAAAATAAAAAACATGAAGTCTGCAAATATACAGCTGTCTGTTATGGACTGAATAAGAAATAAACATTGATCCGTCATGCAAAAAGGTGAGCATAAATATGGTACTTGAAGTTACTCAATGGACATTGCACTGAAAGGTACATAATATATGGAACGGTAAATGTGCACATCTATTAATTCTTAATGTAATTGTGCTTCGTGACCATGTCAAGGAATTAATAATTGGACAAAGAAACGAAAACGGACAAGGATAGTGTATTGAGTATCCATCAAAGCATAAATATTGGACCGCATTACTGTGGTATTAGATGCCGAAGATTAATGACAAGAAGCTTTGCAAATTAACGTTGCTAAGGCAGCTGGTTCTTTTAATACAAACCAAAGTCATAAAATATAAGTTGCTTTTCCTTGACCAGTATCTTAAATCATTGATGCAATGTTAGAACCTGACCTGCTGGCTATTCGTTGATTTATCTTTGTCATGAAAATGTTGCTGGTTAATTAAGCTTCATAATAAGGATGCGCAGGTAAGCATAATCAATGCACATGAAGGGCCAAAACATACAGGCATGTCAACTCCCTTCTGGAGGTGGCCAATCTTAAAACTTTGGCGGGCAAACGTGTTCATATTAGCTGGTTAGTTCAAATTCCGTCTGCTTGATTTGTCCGCTTTTGCTAGCTGATGAATGTGTAACATGATTCTGCTTTCGCAGTCTATAACTATACGGTTGTCCCCCAACTTTGTCCTGTTCAGACACCGAACTACAGATCTATTACAATTCTGTTCTGATATATTTCATGACCCAGGGGCATCAAATATGTCGCGATAAAGGTGCCGCGTTTATGACCCGGGTTTCGGCCGCCTTCATGTTTTGACACACAATCTCTTGCACTCAGTCTGTCAGGCACGAATATTGACCCCTTAAAGTTGCTTCGTTTTGAACAAAAAGGCGCAACATTTACTGGAATTAACATTGTATGAATCAAAAGTGTTGTTATTATTAATACTATTATTATTATCATTATCATCATCATCATCATCATCATCATCATCATTATTATTATTATTATTATCATTATTATTATTATTATTATTATTATCATCATCATTATAGTTGTTGTTATAACATGTGGAATTTGGGTCCCACTTCTTGGCCAAATGTGGTATAGATTCAGGGAATAATGGAAAAACGTGCATACTGCCTGTGCACTCGATCCGTCTTTGGTTTACATCGATGTTCAGTTCTATTGCCAAACTCATATATTCCTTGTTGTATTCCAGATGTATTTTTACAGCTGAGCTATCAGGTATTGGTTACTTTATTGTACTCCATATGTCAGATTTGCTACAGTCCAGGGTTGTTGTATGTGCCCGATCTGTGGCCCTGCAGTCCAGCGGTATGCATTGACCATTTAACAACTTTATGTTCATATCAATAGCCGTAACCAATCTTGTGACAAGCAAAACAATATGTTCCAAATAGTATGGGCTTTTAACCTACATTTGGTTTTGAAGACAATTCGAGTTGTGACGGTCGGTTTATATGACAAGAATGTCAACACTGTAGAGATTTCGAGTATTCATATGCATACACGATACATCTATGAGCAATATAAAACAAAAACAAAAAACGAAAACACCACCATCATTTTCATATTTCATGGAGGAGTTGGTGTCATCATAGAGTTTGTTTTACTTTCGAGTTTAAGATAACAGAGTATGATAGACTTACATCACACTTCGGTCTCACAAAAAATCGTTAAAATTTTATTTAAGTCAAAAGAATCATTAATCGCAGAAAAACAAAACGAGGATGAGAATTATAAGACAGTGGGCTTTGTCCATGTGACGAAGTGTTTCATATGTGGCAACTCACAGCTGTAGGTGCAAGATTGAACACTGTTTCATTGACAAAATTCCAACTCCATTGTTTGTTTTTTTAATGTTATTTCATCACTCTTTCCCATAACTGTAATTCTAAATTAAGGCTAACAAACTTTTTAAAAACGTGTTGACCAAAAACATTTAGTCAACAAATAGATAATGTTATGGTCTGAGGAACCCCTTGGCTTGCTCGGCTGCTACATGAGCTAAATTCGGTATACACAATTCAACCATTACTTTTTTTCAGGATATTAGGCCAGAAGTTTATAAGTTAATAAATGCAGCTATCTGTGTCACGATATTTTGATATTCATTAACAGTTAAAGAGTTGATATTATAAACATGGAAATAACCTTAACCTCAAAGTGACACCATACTCTCATTCTTTGGTAAGCCATAGATTGGCAAGAATAAAGTTGGCTGACACTTCGGCTATTTTTCACCAAAACTGTCTGTCAAGTACAAAAAGGCAACGAAGTGCTTGTGGAAAACTGTGTCATGAAGTGTTTTAACTTCAAACATGAGCTTGTGCCAATATTTCCATTCATTTAACATGGACTCCCCTCTGTAAGCATATACGTCCCCTCCCCAGAAGTAGTCGCTGTCATCTAGTGGTGAAACTGGAAACTGGAGATAGCGCTACCTAGCTAGCCAACTGGTACAAAAACGAAAAACTGTCATCCTAGAAGTGTTCCTGTGCAATTTCGGTGCAATTGGCAAAGCCATAAATGCACACAAAATATCATACAAAACGCAAAAACCACTTTGGTGTGACTATTTGAACAAACTTAGTAGAGAGCCATCAAAGGTGCATTCCAACCAAGTTTGAAGTAAATCTGGCTGAAGAATTTTTGTGAAGTCCAAAATGTTGACTCTGGATGACGGACGGACAATCAACCAAGATCCGTTACATAATCTCAGCTGGCTGACAAGGGAGCTAAGGTTGAAAAAATCAAAACAAAAACAAACATAGCAATGCCGTGTACTAATGCAACATATATTCGTTTTCTTCGGTGACGTTATTCAATGCAAAACGTCAAGATTCAAGATTTTGATTGACAGACAAGATCTAAGTGGAGCTGACCGTGCACCTTCCAAATATTCACATAATTCATGTTTCAGTAGTTTTACGAGCAAGATATTGTAGATGTACAAGAGAAATCAGGGAAAACAACGGTCGATCATCCAAGATGATTTGCAAGCATCCCAATCTGAACGACAAACTACTAGTATATTAAAAGGACTCGTTGGTAAAATATAACTCAATGTGGCGAGAATTCGAGACACTTGCATTCATCCGTGCAGCCTACGAGTCTACAGCAGAACCGGCAACTGAGTTGACCATTAAAATGTAGAAGCATTCAAATGATAAGAAGAAATTATTTCATGTTTCAATGTGTTCATGAATAGATGTATTCACACAGTCGAGGACAGGCTTCATTATGTAAAAGTCACTATGACAAGAAGAAAATATTTTTTCAAGTCATGATGGCCAGAACAAAAGTGTAAAACTAGATTTTGTTTTCTTGCACCTCTCCTTTTGAACTATCAACCTCGGTTTGGTCGTGGGCCTT
The DNA here is from genome assembly GCA_964020975.1 of Hermodice carunculata. Classification (NCBI taxonomy): domain Eukaryota; kingdom Metazoa; phylum Annelida; class Polychaeta; order Eunicida; family Amphinomidae; genus Hermodice; species Hermodice carunculata. Next base: position 85,026,767 of record OZ026624.1, read on the forward strand.
TGGGGGAAGTGGATGCATGCAGGCACCTTTTTGACATGAACGAAAAAGAAGAATTCAGGCCTTGGCTCGCACCGCAGTGGGGCAAATCTACTTGCCTGGATATGGGGGACTTTAATCTCTAAAACTGGAGGAAAAAAGATATCTTATGGCCAAACACAGGTTACAATAAATCTGTGTAAAGCTAAAGAGCGGCTACAGCTCCCCTGTAAAACAAATCAGATATAGCTTCATTAACAAATTGTGTATCCGGGTTTTTTTTGGGGGGGGGAGTGTGTGCCTTTTCTTTGCGTGTGTGTGCTTTTGTTTCAAAGAATAGGTACCATAAAAAGAGAAAAATCCAGCGCAAAGTCTCTATGTATTTTGTTATTTTTTTCTCCTACAGACATATGCGGAGAGCTACTGTATATGTTTAGTCTGGTATTTGGCCAAAGTGGGCATATGGAGAGGCCGAAAGTGTAGAGGTTGGTGGCCATACCAGGTGTTTAGGTTTACCCCTTGGAAGTATGAAATGGCCTGTCTCCAAAAAAATAATTGATGCTATGACCCCAGCAGGGGGGTTCAAGTTGTGACACCTCAATATGGCAGCCAGGCTACACATGTGGGGAGCGTAGGGAGTCTTCAGGGTGTGTATTTCTTCATAGCATACTTAAAATGAAAAATAAAAATGATGTATACCTGCCTAACCATTGTCTCTACATAGGTACTTGATACTGTTAGGTAAATAATGTTCAGTACGAATTTAGATACACTGCTGATGTAGCAAATGGAAGCCACCCCTACCAAACAATGGACCACTATGGGCAAATTATATTTAGTGCATGAGGTACCGGTAGCTTGAATAGATACAAACAAACAGAACACGGCCACAGAAACACATGTCCGCATTCATAATGTGCCATTGTTTTCCCTACTCAGTAAATATTACAATGACATGCATGACATTTGGCTCAGGAAGAGGGCTATTATATCATGGTTTATCTCTATAGATAAGATCTGCTTTCTCAGATATATTCAAGCAAGACATACTAGTAAAAATATAAAATCTCTCTCTGAATTGACCTACTGTTACAAATAATGAATTACAGGTATTTACAAACAATCTATCATAATTGTTTAAAAGCACCAAACCTACATCAAGGAAAGCAGTTAATTTGGAACATACCAATGGTCTTTTCTGTAATAGTAGACTGTATCGATTTGTTTCCTGGATTTGTTTTGTGAAAATGTCGACTCAATAAAACAGAAACTTGTGTGTTTAGTGTATCAATTCATCAATTAATCAATCAGTCAATCAATCAATCAACCAATCAATCAGTCAATGAAATAATCAGTCAATCAATCAACCCACCATCCCATTACGCATGAACGTTATCAATGGTGATTACCCGTACTGAATATGTAAATGGAAAATGTGGGTATAGTGAACCAACCAACCAATCAACCAATAAATCAACCAATCTATCAGTCATTTAATGAATGAAGGAATCAATCAATCAATCAATCAACCAACCAACCAACCAACCAACTAACCAATCAAACGTTCCATTATCCATACAGTAGCGATTTTTCATACTGAATGGAGAAAAGTACATGTAGCATAAAGTAATATTGTACCATGGTGTTATCTGCTACAAAGGCAACACCTTTTAGAACACCAAATATATAATAAACACTGAATTCTCGTATTTTTTGTGACACAAGATCACCTCAATCATCTAACCACTTTTTGGTGTCAGACGAGTGTATGTGCTTAGAAGGTAATGTATTGTGTGAAGGACTTGGCATCAGTAACCACCAGTAAATATAAATTACATGGTGAACTGATGGATATTTTCTAAAGATAATATCAATGATAATGGACAGCTAAAGATTCGTTTCCTCATGTAACCCGTATCCCGACTCACGCTTGGTGGTTCCATTCAAATGAATAGAATTACCAAGCTTGAGCTGCGATATGGAAAGGAATCCATAACTGTCTTCAATGATGATATTTTCTCGGTAAGGTTCTGTGATAAAAATTGTGTGCGATGTTTATAAGTTATGAATAGTTCATCATCTAGCCATATATTTTTATTATAGATATTACCTGTTAATCATACACATATAGACAATATCCTCAACCATAATATTTTCTTGGATCTGTGATAAAAAGTACTTTTCCATTAATCCAAGTTATTTCACTTCTCCAGACTATTTTATGCTTGTTTACTATTTCATAATTTAAAGTTGTTTTGGTAGTTCATTGGACTTAAAAGCTGTTAGGTTTTTGCAATTGACATCCACATAACATAAAACAGTGTACTATGTCAACTTTTATGTCTCCAAATGTTGAATATGTAGCTTTTATTTAGAAGCAACTAAAGATACATTATACAATTATAGTATAGATGTTAAATAGATATTGTATAAGCAAGTATCGCATACAGATCTGCTTTTTAAAGTTAAAATGTAATTATTTATAGAATATATTTACAAGGTTAGTTATCTTGTGCCTTCGGTCTTCATTTAATGAAATACATGTATTATAAATATACAATTGCATTAAGTATGCCAAGCAAGGATACTGTTTCACACATGTAAGTTGTGTCATTCAAATGTTTAAATTACAGGACGTTAAAGAGAGGTTCTGTATATTATATATATATATATATATATATATATATATATATATATATATATATATATGTATATATATATATGTATGTATGTATATATATATATATATATATATATATATATATATATATATATATATATATATATATATATATATATATATATATATATATATATATATATATATGCAGGATAGATGGGAGATGGTGGCAATGCCCATGGATTAATTGGATTGGTTAATGTTGAGGGCTGACATGAGGATAACACTCTTTCCGTCTGTATTTGATTCGTGTGTTTTGTGCCTATTTCTTCCAGTACAAGTAGACATTGTTTAGCATAATCATGATGATAATTTATTTTCTTGTCTTATACATTTTGTTACCGTTTAGTATCATTGCCATACATCAAGATATATCATGCAGATTATTGGTAGTGTACAATGTTCAAACATATGTTTCATATAGACTTGCATTACAAGTTCTATATATTATATAAGATGTTTATGTTGATTATATATATATATATATATATATATATATATATATATATATATATATATATATATATATATATATATATATATATGCATGCTTTAATCCAACATGATTATCAAGCAAGCCTTGACATGAGTCTGCAGCAACACACCCTTCGTCTTTAACCACACCAAATAGTTATTTGCATTTTCTAAGTGACTATATAATTGATATTAATTGAACTTAATTTACATTACATCATAGATATAATTACCTTTTGTTGATTGGTGGCAACAAGATACTGTTCTGCATACGATTATGGGCAGCAATTTTGTGATTTGTTATTCTGGCATATATTTTATGCATTTCAATATAAGGGGAATAAGTCTTTTAATGATCTTTATATTGAGTAACTTTAAACAATTAAAATTTGTATTCAAACTATTTTTTTATTTCTGAAATGACATTGCGTCCTTAAATTTCATTGTGTTTTTTATATATTTTGTTGGGAAATAAAGTAAATACATCTGTTGCAGAAATGTTGTATCAGTTCTTTGAATGCAATTCATTCTTCCTGGACAAAAACTGGGCCCATCACCTATGTTACTTTGAAGGTCTGTAGTGCAGGCAAATACACAAAGATATCAGAGAGACAGGCATTTTCAAACCCCCCAGTATATGTGCTATGGTTGTGACATAGTCGTTAAGCTCTGCACTTTTTGCCTCCCCAACATGAATTTTACGGCCTTTTCTTGAAATTCTTACCAGACTAGTTAGTGTTGCAGCTGGGTTGCGCGAACACGATTTAAGCAAAATATCTGGCCAACATTCAGACAGGTTTCATAAATTTAGAAATAATGTGAATTTTCAATTTATATTTGTGAACCTTTGCCTCTGTGTAAAATTTCTAGATTTAATATATACTGTTACGTAAATATTGGTCCTTTGGAACACTGGACCGTCGGAACATCTGCCAGTTGTGGGAACTGTGGGCCTTCGGAACACTGACCCTTCCGAATTATGTACTTTCGGAACATCGGAGCTTCGGAACACTGGACCTTCTGCATACCGAGCCGTCACCGTTACATATTTGGAACCACTGGATGTCCCGTATTTCCCAAAAAAAATAAAAAATACAAAAAAAAACAAGTTTTTGCTGTCTATCTGAAATACCTAATTCTAAAAGGCACCTTAATATGGAAGTTGAACTCATAAAATGAGCAGTCCACGTAACCAATGCTAATTGTTTGGGTGATAATGGCAAAATCAGAGAATATAAATTTTAAAATCACCCCTCAATATAAAATTATAACTGAACAGTGTAAATTTCTTACTGAGAGCACGGTCCCGAAAGCCTATTTTTTTCTTTCGTTCTTTGTTTTCTGACAATTGGTCAGTGAACGTGATCCAGCAGGTGCTACGTACATGGGTAAATGACCTCGGTTGAAAAGAAAAAAAAACACAGGTGTGTGTCCTCCTAGCGGAAGTAACCAGATTACTCTGAAGTACCACTGCGACCAGGAAAGACCAGTCAGTAATATAGCAAATGAAGCTTATTTCTGTTATATTTTCCTATTTATAGAAAATACGACAGTTGATACAATGCTAGATCTTATGACAAACAAGGCCCTTCACGACTACAGAAAACAGCGATGCGTGAATAATTTTGAGGCTGCGCATTGGATCTGGCACTCCATGACTTTGGATTGTTCCCTGCACTGAAGAAAACAATGATAGGTACAGATATAAAGTTTCATACCACATGTAAAGAACTGCTTAAATGGCAAGGCAGTTTGCATTCGGAATGGTCCCTGCGTTGTTATATTTTAGCGAAGCGAAAAATCTGTCGCTCAAAGGGACAGCCAGCGTAGAAAAAAGATCGAAGAATGCTGGCAAAGACAAAGTGTTCATATTTCTCTGTTGACAAAGGCTTCGTCTATGAACAATGAAGCGTTAGCTGTGTATGTCCTTTCTGCAAATTTCTAATAAATTTTAGACATTCGTAAAACGTGTGAAAGAAATAACATTCTATGGTCCATTAATATATTGACCGATTGGGTAGGAAAATATATCTACGCAACGTTCGCAATCGGTCGCAAAATATCATAAATAATACCCCTGTCGAGAAGGTACAGATCAGTTTCTGTAAGTTTATTTTAGGTGTAAGAGAAAAGGCGTCTAGTAATGCTACATTGCTAACTGAGTTGGGACGATATTCATTTGAAATGAACATTCAGTTTAAAATAATTACACACTGGTATAGAATCTTTTTATTAACCGAAGATAGTATTTTTTAAAAATGTCATCCCAAAGGTCCGTGGATTTTAATGAAAATGGGATTTGCACATGGGTATCAACAGTTAATTCTACAAAATAATGAATTAAATTTTATCTGGTTGAAAATATCCTTCTCCGATAACAGCGATGCAGACAATTTACCCTCGAGTCTGTCTCAAGCGTTTAAGGACCAATACCAACAATTATTTGGTGTAAAAATTTGGGATGATGTCGTTAGAGGAACATTTAATAAGTTATGCTTTTACCGTCCTTTCAAAGTAAATTATACACACACACACACACACACACACACACACACACACACACACACACACACATATATATATATATATATATATATATATATATATATATATATATATATATATATATATATATATATAACTATATATATTTCTTGCATTTTAGTACACGTGTTATACGTTCAATACATATGTCAAATTGAAGTGGGAAATCAACATTTAGGTGAGAATAAAAGGTCAGTGTGTAAGAATTATAATGCAATAAAGAAAGTAGTCCATGTATCACACAGTTCAACACGGCAACACAGCATCATGAAAGGCACAAGTGATCAGGCAGTTCTACCACCTCTGTAGAATTCTAGAGAGGTCTAGCTTCATGTCACGAATAGCGCATAACTCCTGAATCACCTGTGACCTGGCTTTTTTCATCGATGCTATAGAGCCATCGGTTACCTCAGATTTATAAACAGTATGGGGGAACTCAGCTTCTACTACCTGTGATCTTTCAAGACTATATTTTCTCAATAAATAATTAAATGATCCGCCAACATCCGATCGTGAACCTTGAAGGATTAATTTACAGCACGAAGTGACCAAAAATTTACCGCTCTCACCAATTTTCTTATTGAAGTTCTAGAAACGGGTGTGCGTTTGAAGTTCAAAAGGAGGTACTTCACAAAAAATAGGGTAGTAAGGAACTGTGTGTCCTGTATAGCAACTTCCATATAGGGCGTGGCGCTTTGCACCCTCAAAAAAAAAACATCTTGCCAACATTTTAATTTGAAAAGTCCCATAGTTGGGAACCATAGATTGACATACAGTGAATTGTGGACAGCTTGGACATTACTGATAAAAGGGCAGAAGCAAATTGTGCTGTTAATATGTTGACCTCTGAGTAAAATGTACTGACACAACGTTGTATACTACATGAAAAGGCGTCTACACCGAAAGCATTTCCCAGAGGAACACATGTATCAGCTTTGTCTAACATTTTATCATCTCATTGAACTGATTTGCATAAATTTACGTCATCGTATGACAACGACTCTCTTCCATGAGGATTAAACTTAACATTATATTCTTCACCAAAGACAAAACATATTTTCAGTAATTTACTAAGACCTGTTACAATGGGAGACAACAGATCGATATCATCAGCAAATGCTAGTGCATCCATGAAGAGATTATTGATGTAGCATCCAAATCCAGACCTTTTTAATTTGATCATTAATTCGTCAATTTATATTCCAAATAGGATGGGGGAGAGTATTCCTCCTTGTTTTACACCATTCCTGCATTGAAACATAGCACTTACCGTTTTGTTCCATGCTATATTAACAGTTTGGTCCGTTTACATATCAATAAGTAATCGGGTGATTGTTGGAGACACCCCCGTTCTTTCTAATAATCTAAAAAGTTTGATATACTCAGATTCAGATTCAGATTCAGATTCTTTTATTCGACAACAAATTCAACACATTTTAATTGTTGGGTAATAATGACAGAAATATATATAAACAAATGCGAAACAAAAATGAGGAGAAATAGTACATTATTAACACAGAGAACAGATAGACCCAGCTAAGGTGGAAAACATCCGCTCTGGCATGGGCTACCTAAATGAAGATACTTGGTAAGTTAAAACCGTGCTTTAGAACAAAGCAATTGGGAATAGGAAAGGTTTTAGACTATTGATCTATGAAGAATCTTTTGACTTATTGAGAGGGACCATTGTAAGAGTGTGTATGAATTTTATCTGTATTATTTCCAGGAGTACCAAGGAGCAATTTGGGAATGGAATAACGAACGCACTATTCAGTAGCTATATGTTGGGGGGGGGGGGGGCGGGTAGCATAGCAGGGAATATCACGATGCCTGGTAGAATAATCATGAGTAACTGGTAAGATTGGGAAAGTATCATTGAAATAAGCAGGCGATTCATTTTTAGTGTATCGTTAGAAAATTTTCAATGACTTATGTTTGAATAAATCAGGGACTTTAAGAGTTTTTAGTTCTCTAAATAATGGGTCTGAATGTGCGTTATAACGTGCGGAGCATATCAAACGAATGGCTGATTCTTTTGTAATTTGAAGATACGGTCACCAGCATAACCCCATATAAGTATTGCATAGTTGACATGTGGCAAAAACAGTGAATTCAATAAAGTGTATTTGGAATATTGTGACGTAATCTTTTAAAGATCCCGGTCGTTCGGGAAATTTTATTTTCAATTTTATTGACAAGAAAACTCCAACTGAGGTTTTTATTGAATTTTACTCCCAGGAAATCGAAATCAGTAGTCCTTTCCAATCGAATACCGGTTATTTTAAGATCTTTAAAATGGTTTGAAAGTTATTTGACAAATCGATTCCAATATGTTTAATTTGATGATGTCTCTTCTACTCTATCACCAGACATAACGGGTGTGCCCCAAGGCTCTATCCTCGGGCCACTTCTGTTTGTAATTTATGTTAATGACCTTTATCATGCTGTTCCAATTTTTGAATCGATTTCGTATGCTGACGATACAACTCTGATAAACTAACTCTGTACTTTCAATTTCGGGCCTGTTTTCATCAGCATGTAGCATCAAGAAAAATGAAATTTACATTCTGTCGGTGTCTGTGTAATAATTCACGCATCCGGACAAACAAAAATGCATTAAATTGTGAAGGCGTTAACATGAATCCAAATTGTAACTCAGACGTACAGAATGTCTTCATATTATCAGCCATGATAATGCAATCTAATAATTTAGCAAATATGCTGCTGAGGGCTACACCACGATAGCTATCAGAGTTACTTATTGATTTCCGTTTATCTTTAGTGATTGGGTGAAGCATGAGCCTTGTAAGTCCTTTGGGAGCAGTACCGTGGTTTATCATTGTTGAGAAAAGTAGTGATAAGTGTATATAAAAGGAGCTATCTGCGTTAATTATATGATCAATGTAGCATCCAGTGTCCCCATGATGTTTGCCTCTTTTTAATTTAAGGATCCCATTTTTGATCTTATCCACAGAAATGTAGTCCCCGATACGTGCGTGCTTGTCATGGACTATAGCCTTGTGGAGGTCATTCCTTAATTGCTCTATTTCGTGCGTATCATAGGGAACTGAATTATACGGTTCGGCATAGTTAGTTGCAATAAGCTCTCCAATTTCGTGGGATTCTGACACTCCGTCAACCACTTTGGGTCTACTCCCACCCGTGTTTTGAACTTTTTCACATCTGACCAAAGGTCTCTATTTTTGTTGCTAAAAATACTGTCAACTAACTAATTAGACCTACACTTTTCTTTGTTTGCTTTGCCAAAACGGAGCACGTAATGATATTTGGCGCGAGTATTGTTTCTGATGTCAGCCAAATGACCAGGCCTGGGCGAATTATTGCATTTCTAAATGTAATGCCAAAATATCGCATCTTTTCTGTAACCTTCCACATAAGTATTCCAAACATGGTATTACCCTATTTGTTCTGGTCGAACTATGGGGGATAGATGACATACTAGCTTCAATACAAGCCGAGATAACACCGTTATTATATTTTTGTATCTCAAATACTTGTTCCTTACACATTGTATTTGTGCAATGCACAGCAGATAGAGGGATATTTTTCAAATTGTTAGAGACCTTGATTCTATGATTTTCTACATCTACCTTACCAGCATCATGCCAGAGTGGTTAAGGAATATGAACTTTAGATTCTTCCTTCACATTGTAGGAAGTCGGTATGTGCAATTCAAGGACAATTGGTGAATGGTCAGAGAGGTTGTCGCCTTCATGCATCAAAAACTAGCTGCTTGATACCTTGGCTAGATTTTCTGACATTATTAAGTGGTCTAATGTGTACCTGTCATGATTAGTTTTACTTTCGTAAGAGAAATCAACTTGGCTTTGTCTTGCTTGAACCCAGAAGAGAGTTGTTCATTGGTCATAAAAGACAACAAGGATTGTGTGTAAAGTGACCGGAGGTGTGAAAAATCAGTGTTAAGGTCACCACCTACAATAATGTTGTCAGTGTTGAGTTCTTGACATTTAAAGCTTATTTCAGTCAATATATCATTATACTCCCTGGAGTTATCATTCTCTCTGAAAGTACCACAGGGCATATACATATTTATGACCAATAATCTTATATCACTAGATTTGCAGTATATTTCACATATCAGTTTTGATGTAAATTCAACTAGGGTTACCTTAATCTTTACATTAATGTTCCATCATATTGTGCAAGCACAATACGGCCTGCCCAGTATTCAGTCATTTTCGGTCATACCATAAACACCTTTACATTCATCCCTTTTACGTGTATTCAGATTGAATCAATTTGTTTTTCAAGAAGCCAATGCCTTTGTAATAATACAATGTCATAGCGGTCAGATAATATTTGAATATATTCCCATCGACCAGCACCATGGCTGCAAATATTATATGTCGCGAGTGACAATGTTGCCATTAGTAAGCATAGGAGGATAACTGTTGTATGGCGATGATTAAAAAGTCTTGTTAGATTATATGGACCCATATTCAAAAGATGCACACGTTTCAACATCTTTAATGCTTTACAAAATTGAGAATTAGCAGCCATGCACTTTGAAATGAAACGGGGAGATATTGTCACGAAAACAGAAATGTGATTTGTAATTAGTATGTATATAAGTGCCCCATCCTATCATTTCATTTGCCTGCTAAACAGACTCTTCTTCCACGTGTCTGACTGCACTCCACAGATAAAGTGGAGCACCCAAACTGTAACGATAGTGTAACTTAGTCTATCTTCGCAGGCAATTGTTTCATTTATTTTGTATATTGAATTTTGTTCTCCTCAAAATGCATAATTGCCAGACGGGTGATATTTGGGGCTTAGGTCGGTACCATGGTAACGGGTCCCAGGATCCCCTAATAACCCCTCATTAAGAGCCTCCTGCCTTTTCTTGTTCTTCACACCTTTTTTGCTTTTAGCCTCGTGTGTAATTTCAAATCAGTCGTTACACATATGTCATGCAGACAAGACGTGTCACAAGTGTTATGGTATGGGGAAAAAGTGATTTCATCATTGACTATTGCACTACTACTTTTCCAACCAATTTGGATGGCCGGAGCGCTCAGCAGGAGAGTGTGCAGATTAAATTACACTGCCATGAGGAAAGATAAAGGAATGGTGGACTTAGAATTCCCTGATCTTGACCTTTTTATGCAGAGGATGACGCAATCCCCTAGGGCGACAGTGAGCAAAATGGCGACGACTGGGCCAGTGAGAAGCAGACAATACTCGGACATAAGAAAGTATGACATGGAATTTTCTTCTATTGGATATAACGTAAATATTTTGGCCAGATTTGTGACAAACGTGGTAGGGATGTACCTTTTATAAATGTCTACATATTTCGTGCAAATGGTCCTGCTTTAGTGATTTTTGGACTCTTGCTTCATTCCCAAGTTCACAGAATAACTAACAGGAAAAATAATGTTCACTTCATAACTTGAAATCTATTTTGGGTCAGGACTTTGATGTTGCACATGTTAATGTTTCTCTATGAAGATCATGCTTAGACAGTACATGAGTGACGTTCACCTCATTTCTTGGGTCACGGTGCAACATACATCAATTCTACCCTTCACAATAGCTTGAACTAGGACCTTGATGTTGCACATGTTAGTGTAATTCCATAAAGGTCAGACTTATCCACTACATGGGTGACCTTGATGCTGTCCCAATTTCACAGAGCCACAAGTCTGATGAATCTCTAGGTCAGCTGAGCATGGGCTGTTCATATAGTCCTTTTGTTGGAGATCCCTACTGAGTCACCATGACCCTCAGTATCTTGAAGTCTGTGACCTGATCGAGTTATCGTTCCCGATAGGGTAAGCCCCCAGCATATGCCTAGGTCATCGGGTTGCAACCATGGCAAAGCAATAGCCTTCCCAGAGCATGTGGATTGAGTTTATACAGGAAGAGGTAAGATTGGAGGCTACCCTGGGTCCATTACAGGAAAACGAATTGGTGATTCCCATTTGAACCTCCCCCATCACCACAACAGAGAAAAAGACTCTTGAAAAAGGAGAGTTATATTAGACCTGTCATGCTCACCGGGAAAATCAATGGATGATGGAATCCCAAAAGATTCCTATCTTAGAATTCCCATCAAACTGTAATTCCCCTGGATTGATGTTCTTACACAGGGCATAGTGGAGCTGGGGCCCAACTGCAAGTTATATAAGAGATATCTGCCAAGAGCACACTGGCAGATCCCAGTAGACCAAGGCGATATTCACATGCTGGGGTTTGCCTGGAGAGGACATTTATATGTAAACAGAGTCCTTACCTTCTGCCTCAGGTCGGCAACCTTGTGCTGCCAGCAGGTTACCAATGCCATGGCCTTCCTACATAGACCGGCTTCTTCCTGGCAAATTAATTACTTAGATGACTCTGGCAGGGCCGAGGAGGAGGAAACAGCCCCTCTGGCCTTCAGTCATTAAGAAAGGCTGTTCTCCAAGCTCGGCTTAAAGGAGTCTGAGAAAAAAGCTGAACCAACAAGTTCACACATGACCTCCTTGGCATTATGCTTAACACTGAGGACATGACGATGTCTGTTCCACAAGACAAAATCAAAGAAATTAGGCAGGTCCTAGAGGCTTGGTCTACAAAGGCCACTGAGTCAAAGTGGGAGGTACAGTCAATCATTGGGAAGCTGCAGTTTGCAGCAAGATGCATCAATTCTGGTCAGGTGTTCATCTCCAGAATGCTGGAGCACCATAGAACCATGATACACATCGCAGCAGAAAAACAGCTACCACTTCTATCCTTTTTCCTTAAAGTTGTACTATGGTGGCAAAGATTCATCACCTCATTCAGTGGTGTGTCCTTCACTCCTCGGGCAGGGCGGTCTGAGCCTTACACTGTCTTCGCCTCTTGTTGGGTGTGGCAGAATCAAACAGGGTTCCTTTTTTCACAGCAATTACCCCCAGAAGGTGGCACAGATGGACCTCCAATCAATGTGCTGGAGATGTTAACTTTTGTCATCGCGCTAAACCTGTGGCATTACCAGCTTAGTGGAAAAAAAATATTCTGCGACAATGAGGCTACTGTTCAGGTAGTAATCTTAGGATATACTAGGGATCCTTTTTCTGGCAGCTTGTGCCCAGGAAATAGCATTCATCTCGGCCCAGAATCAGTTTGAAATCAGGACTAAGCATTAAAAATTGGTCGAGATCAGGCTAGAAGACCCGCTGTCAAAATGGGATTAAGATGAGAGAAACCAGGTCGAGTTTTACAATGCTTCAGCCCTAAGGCCTACTGACAAACTAATAGTTCCAGATCAACATTTCAGTTTTATAGCACACTGGTAAACTTAAGTAATACTCTTTTCTTTATTTTCAGAACACTTTTTGCAACCGCTTAAAAGGGATGTGAAAACATTATAGAAAAAACGTACTCATACAGGGGGCAACCAAAAGACTTGTTCACACAATGGAGATCATACTTATTGCTTTGCATGTACGTCAAGCTCAAACCATTGCCAGCAATCTTGTCAAATGTTTTTTAAGCACTATTTTGAAGCAGATCATTTAAGAGTGTTTCTTCCATAAGAAATTACATAAATGGCTTGAGAATCCTACACCTATTCATGGACATTAGACTTTAATTGTATACAGGACTTTCAATTCAAGTTGTTAAACGAAGGTTTAGCAAGACTGAACCCCCATCCTCCTAAGAGGGCCTACTCAGTCACTCCTAATTAACTAATAAAGATTCATCACACTCTAGAATTTGCCAAACCTGAATATGTTGTCTGCTGGGCAGCTGTCTTACTAGCATTTCATTTAATGGCCCGAAAATCCAACATGATTCCCTCTAGTCTTGCCTCTTATGACAGACATAAACAGCTCAGCAGAGGGGATATTTTTGTGGGTGAACAAGGGTCTTAGTTTATATCCAATGGTCCAAAACCATTCAGACAGGAGAGAAAAAGCTGGTTAGTCCCCTTGTCAAGATCCCTTGTTCTGTGCTCTGTCCAGTACATGCCTATTTCAAGCTTCTCACTGAGCTAATAAGGGCGGATCCAGGGGGCTCCTGCTTTTTTATATAGAAACAACAAAACAAGAGCATGCATTACACAATATTAATTTGTCAAAGTGCTCAGAACAGCAATCAATAAGTTAGGTATAACTGGAAATTTGTTTTCTGGTCACAACTGTCATAGAGGGGGTGCCACCACTGCTTTCATGGCTCAGGTCCCTGGCCAGTTAAAACAGTTACAGTGTTACTGGGCTTAGGACACATACGTCAAGTATTTAAACATATATTAGGACTCAAAACTATCAGTTAATGTAGGTTGAGATAATATGTTAATGCAAATTTTGACTAGACTCTGTCAGCTGTATGTCAATTAATAGTGTAACTTCATAATACAGAGTAAGGTGTCAGCAGTAGCCACATACTGCTGTGTTCTCCAATCACGCTGGCCATATAAGGTTCAACTTGCATTTATGTAAATATACCTTTGTCACAGGTGTGCCCTCAGAGCTCACAGGCAAGTGCCCACACTTTATCATATGGTGCTGGCTTCAGTTTTTTTTGTTTTGTTTTGTTTTTTGTTTTTGTTTTTGTTTTTGTTTTTGTTCTTTTTTTGTAGCTTGGCAGACAAACGGTCCTTAGGGGTTCAATGTTTTACCCATGTTATGATCAATTTATCTCACTGTTTTTGTTACCTGGTACATGGAGGAAGTTCTACTGACTTAGCAATTTCCCTGAGGCCTTTCAACCATTTATACAAAACATTTTGCTGCCAAAGATTAATAAAATTCATTATATGTACAATCTTTGCTTCTTGTTTTAACTTGAAGCCACAACTCAGCTAGGGTTGAAATTTTTGTTTTCTTCATTATGCACAAATATTCAAGACTTGCAATTTCATTTTGTATGATTTATTTTGCATATTGTACACATGGGTAGGGCATGAAATGAAAGTGAAAAAAAGAAGGTGTCCTTTATATTGGTTGGGCATAACAATGAAGCTTTGTGAGTGACAGAGTTCAATTTGCAAATACACACACACTAAGTATCTTTTTGAATTGCATCATCCTGATGTTGAAAATAGACCTACCTTTGCATTTTTTAATGCAGTGATTTTAATTTGGTTCAAAAGACCCACTGTGAGGCACATGATGACACTACTGTATGGGCATTGAGCCTTCCAGAGTGTCACTTGAAGTACAATTATCCATCTGAAAGTTATATTATGAGTTAAAGACAGAACAATGATGGATCTTTATAAAATAAATCAATAATATGGCTACTCAAAGTGGGATTAAGCTTTTACTTACAGGGAACAGCTTTCCCATAGATTCTTACTGGAAGCAATAGCAAGATAAAATGTCAATGCAACACCACAAGAATGAAGAATATACATTCCCTTCCCAAAGACAAGAATATGTTTTTACGCACTGCTTAAAGTGGTGACCAAAGGTGCAGTTAAAAAAAATGGTTTATCAATTTGATTCTCTTACACACATTGTGCCTCACAATTCTCTGTATGCCGTAATCGTTTCGATGATTCTCAAAAGTGCATGCATTCTCTCCAGCCTGGGGAATGTCTGTGGAGTGTTGCATATATATAGCGATTCTGTTCCAAGATTTGTCATGTCTAGTGGATGTGGCAAAGGAAGAAGAAAAATTGTTTTTGACAGCGTAATGGAATCGCATGTCTAATTATTTTGGTATCTCTGCCTTAGACGTGTGTAGTCGGGTTTTTCAACTGTCAGCCTTTTTGTCACAAATGCGAATTTTCAAGCAGTAAATCTTTTAAGTAAGTCTACTTCGCTCATTTAAGCTTTGTCCTTTATTTACCAATCTGGAGATTGAAATATATCAAAGCACTGTGCACAGGAGCACAGCTTCGTCAATCACCCACTTCATTGATGCTGTCATTGTCCAACTCACCGACAAAAGTCATGAATCATTTGGGGGAGAGCCACAGTGTAAAGGATCAACAGCGGCTGACTTTTTTCACCAAGCACCAAACTGATTGCTTTTGACTGATGACTGAGGTATCATTTTTCCGTTGCATCCTCAAGTCCAGTATGTCACCTAGCCAGATTTTTCGCCATGCAACACCAGTAAGCAATTATGCTCGGCTTAAATCACTGAATGGCAAGTTCACGCTGATGACTTAGGCTGCCAAAGTGTGTTGAGTTCGCTCCCAAAAGTGCACAGATTTAATGAACTACATGTACATGTATAATGTTCCGGGTTTTGTCATTTGATCATGGAAGACTTCTGCTGTGGTGTATGTGTGTGTGTGTGTTTAGGGAAACAAATTAAGTCTACATTTTTACTTTTACTATTTGCTGGTACAACTTTGTCCTCTTGCAGTTGCCAGTTCGTGTGTTCAGGTGTGTACAAATATCGTATTTATAACTGGGATACCCCATTACAGATGAGTGTTTTACAGAATCGATGTGTGTGTGCATGGTTATTCATCATGTTGCTTCTATTGATTTATCCGTATTTTGTCCTTTGTATCAAATGTATAAAATGCTGTGTTTTTTCTCTCTAAAGCATTAAAATATAAAGGATTTGGTATTCAAAGATCAAATTTGAAATGTGCAACCTGCAGCTCCTTTCTTGGATATACTCATCTACACCGGTTAACAATGTCCGAAATTACCATTTTCACATGCTTATAATAATAATAATAATAATAATAATAATAATAATAATAATAATAATAATAATAATAATAATAATAATAATAATAATAATAATAATAATAATAATAATAATAATAATAATAATTTCTTGGAAACTCTGCCCCTTTACAGCACGGGCGTCAGAGACTCGAGATAAGCCTCAGGTGCGTCCAAGAAAAGAAAAGTTGAATACCAACGTACAAACATGTATAAAACTGAAATATTTAAATGACTCACTGGTCGTTCAAGGCTTGCTCGCATAAAATGACACTCCACGCCTTTCTTAAAAACTCCTTACAAATCTTGTTGTTAAATAAGTACCAATGGCTTCCTGGAAACAAACAAAATTTCGTTAAAATCGATAAGCCCTAGTAACTATGCCATAACTCCTCATTTCCCAGGTTCTGAAGATCGGTTTCTAATCTACTTTGACATGCATTCACACTACATTTTGAGCGGACCACAGGAATAAATAGTGAGGAAGATCCTCCATTGCATTCTTACACAAGTCATACTTTGAATCTGCCATGCCCCATCGTGCCAGGTTTTCTTAAATACCTAGGCAACCAGTTCGTTCTTTAAACTTTATTTGGGTTTCATAAAAATCATTACAGGTAAACATATATTCTTCATGAAAAGTCAATCTCTTAAGCGACCGATACCAATGTAATAGAGAGCTGTCATCGATGCCCTGAAAAAAAAACTACATAACTGTTGACACGTAATTCCATGTATAGCTCTAGCCAAAACTCATTCTGACTACAAAATGTGCGATCTAATCTTACATTTTAGGTACACCGTGTAGTTCCGAAGAATATGGCCAAGATGCACCTTTTCCATCGAGATAATTATCTGTAAAATCTACAAACACATGTTTATATAACCTTGTATCGGGTAATGTGTACCTCATTCTGTGAAAATACTTGAATAATATGATGTTGATTCAAAATACGATCAACCGCTAGCCAACCCAATTCGTCAAAAGCAGCTGGCATCGCTGGGCATGATTTCAAGTATGGATTGCTCTTGCAATGGAATACTGAAATGAAACAAGAAGCGACAGACTCTATTTAGTATTATTGTCAATATTGAGCCAAACAGAACATCCGTGAAAAATAGATGGTAATATAGTACTTTTCCAAATACTGTTACTAAAATTAACCCTCTCAATATTGCCATGAGAAGACAGAATGGTACGTAAATAAGTTTGCAAACCTGATACTTCGTCTTTAAGATGTGACTTAACATGTATTGAATCATTCAGAAATTATGAAAAAACTACCCAAACACTTGTACGTGGCACATTCTGTAATATACAAACTATTTAATTTCTATTTCTTTTCATGATTGACACGTCTGTCATTTATCATTCATTTAGATTTATTGTTGTTAAAAGACATATTCCATTTCAATTCCAAAGCATGAGAAACAGATGACATTTTCTGTAAGTTTTCGTCATTGTCACCTAAAAGGCAAACATCGTTTGGATAAAGAAGACAGGGAATTTTGCCTTTACCAAATGGGATTCCAAGATTATGACCATATAAATGTATCATATCCACAAGATCAGACATTATTAGTGAAAATAATGTTGGAGATATGATATATCCCGGTTTTACTCCATCCATTGCTTCAAACCAAGAAGTGCCACATGGACGGAATATTGTTATGGTCAACTTTACTGTGGGGGCCTTTTATCAGGCGCCAAGCATTACCCTGCACTCCCTTTTCGCATAAATGAACAAACAGTGTGCCCCAGTCGACAGTGTCGAAGGCCTAAGATATGTCTAGATAAGCCAAGTTTTCAATTTTTGACTTTTTCTTAAAGAACATAAACCTTTCAGAGTAAAGAACTGATCTTTCAAACGACGACCTTTCCGATATGCCGCCTGAAGTTCGCCCTAAATTTCCCTGTCTTCTAAAAATTGACATGAGTTACGATTCGACAACAGAAGTGCAAAGGTTGTAAGCGTTTGACCTTAAGGGGATACCACGATAATTATCCAGACTCTCTCTATTACCTCCTTTATGCAAAGGCTAAGCAAAACCTGTGTACCATTGATCTGTATTAGTTTGCAAAAATTAGACAGTTCCATCAAAGAATTGATTAATGTACTACCACCGTTCGTTCAAAATTCGTTGGGAATATCATCCATTCCACAGACCTTTCCCAGCTTCAGTCTTTTTATGGTAAATTTTATATTATCAAGGTCTAATAAGACCTCCGTGAAGCCCCTTGGTTCACCAGTTTGTAAATGTAACTCTTCCACTTTCCGTGACAACGTATTCTCTGATTCACCTTGTTTTTTGTTAATATGATTTTTTGGGTAATTTGAAACCCCTAGGCCTTGTCACTACCCCCTTAGTAATTGACTGATCTCTTTCGGCTCCTCAATATACTTGTATTGTCACGTGGGTCTATGATCCTTATCGAGTAGCCATTACTGCCATTAAAGGCGTTTCAACAGGCACCAAACATGTTTTCTTTTCAAATATTTTCCCAGAGACTTTGTACCAAGTTGGGATTACAATAACCTTTTCAATACGAATACCTATAGAAACTATTTGCATGCTTTTCTGTTTTTTATGAAGTTACCAATTTCCAAGTCTCACATGTGACTAGAGCAACATTTCACCGTGGTTTTGCCACCCACCGTCTAACCTACTTCCAAAACAATGTTTGGCCATGTGACACACGCGTCACTGACAGTGCTAAAATGCGGTCCCACGAGCTTAGACGTGGAGTAATTTCAGACTTTAAAATCGCCCAGTATGTCACTCTATTAAGACTTTTTGGCGACTGGATTTGACCAAGCAATGGTTTGCATTTGAAAACATTTGCATTGTGATTGCTTTCAATATCGTGAAGCCCTAGCTCGTCAATTGTTATACTGGATACGTCGTGCGAAAAAACCTCCTTTTGAAAACACAATTAGTGTATCTCCTGTAAAACAACATCATGTCTTTAGCTGCATTTTAAAACACATAAAATTGTACAATCATATTGTTTGATTTCTTGATGGTCATTTAAGGCCTATACGCTTTTTTGATGGATTGATGTTGGTGTTAGTGTCATTTTGTGGGCTTGTATGGATGATAATCATTGTTGAGACAGTGGTTGCAACTAGTATTTTTTTTAAATACTAAATTTTATTGATATTTTCGACACATTTGGAACCTTTGCTTGCAAATTCTCTGCTGTGCTACAAATTTTGGTCCCTTTTTATGAATTGTATGGTCCTATATATGCACATCAATAATGCACCTGTTCAAGCGAATTTACAGCAAGAGGCCTACATTTTTTTTTTTTTTTTTTTTCATTTTTGTCATGTTAAAACTAGGAATGGCTTTTTTGGCCCTGTGGACCTTTGGATGTATGTTCGGGCTCTTTTGGATACAGACGAACTATTAATTTATGTGATTGAGCTAAACATACCAAGGATCATTGCCTTTGGTCGGAATTGACTTGGATTTGTTTCATTAAGACTATGTTTTGGATATGGTAATGACATTCTCTAATTCTGTAACGATAGCATAATCAATACATGATTGAAGGGAACCTCTCCCCCAAGTATATTTACCTGTACACAAATGCGTGCAGTTCATAACCTTTGTGTTTGTTGTGTCCACAAATAATTGTAAAAGATCGCCATTGAGGCTCCACTTATTTGTAGGTCTAAAACAAATCAGACTGCCGTTAAAATCACCAAATAAAATGTAATCAAAACCTATATATTAATATCTTCAGCGCTGAATTAAATATAAGAAGTTCACTTAGAATGATGGTTGTTTGAATTTGATAAGTTTTGAGAATGGAAAAGTGTTTAGACTGGTTAACGTGACATGAGAAAAGGGCCGGGCAGGTGAAAAGACTTCAAATACATTTTTTCCAAAACCTACCAACATTTCACGCAAATTCCAAAAGAATATAAAAAAAACATTCAAAGCCCTCAATAAGTGATGGTGAAAAAGTAAACCATTTATATTTCTAGCCAAATGGACGGAGGTTGTACGAGGTTCTCCGAACCGAAAAAATGTGTCATGTTTCTACAAGATAAACTGAAGCTGATAATTTACTATTTTAAACATCATCGTTAGTATCCTTTTGCCGTGTCTTTTAACTTATCTCTCCCAACCCGTTTCTTGATACAATTTAACGTGACGTTTTGGTCATTCCGCCAGAGTCTATTTGGGTTGCAGGCAACTGAACTTATTCTGACAGTAGTCACGCAGCAATACAACAATTTAACCATTCAATATCACCAGATCATTAGAACATTGGTCTAATGAATGACAAGAAATTTGTTTCTAGTGTTTCTCTCTTAACATGTCACGGCGTTACTGTAAAAATGTATTCTGCTAATCTCTATTGTAAAGGCGAAGCTATTTCTTGTTGGAACAGAGCCAATGAACTTGGAGAGTTTGAAGTGTTTTTCAATACATTTTACTCCGAATATATGTCGCTTAGAAGCCGCCAGCACACGCTGACTCTGTCAAGAAACATGTATGAGTATGCATCCATACCCACCCTAGCAATATGTAGCGGTATGCACCCACCCACCCCCAAAATATGTATCGCTATGCACCCACCCCCACCCTCTGGAAACATGTATCGGTATGCCACCATCCCTGCCTCCCCCCACCCCCACCCCGCAGGGTCTCACTTGTTTGCACCAGGGACGTATGCTGAGCAGATTATTATTTTCTGTCGTTACGCAGTATAGACAGATAATGTTCTAGTTGTTTTCGAAATTATGGGCTGGCGGTCTTTAGGTGTAGGAGTTGGATTGGGATCAGCGAATCATGATTCGTCTTATCATTTTCAGAAGTCAGCGTAAAAGGGATCGCATGCGGCGAAGCTTTTAAATTCTACGCTCGCAGCTTTGAGTCACTTAAACAGGTCGACTTCTATTCAGTAATTTGTTTTCTTCCTAATATAGTTTTTTTTTTTTTTTTTTTTTTTTTTTGTTTTTTTGTTTTTTTTTTTTTTTTGTTTTTGTTTTGTTTTGTTTTGTTTTGTTTTGTTTTGTTTTTGGCTAAGTACATTAATATGTAATAATAAAGGATGTAGCTCCCAAGCACAGCGCCCCCGCTCATTAGTACACATTCTTGCCGACTTGCCATAGCACTTTCCCGCCTTTTTCAGTAAATTTTTCCTGGTTTTAGAGCGGAGGGTACATACATGTATCCATGCTGCGAGGTGTGTGTTTGTTTGCCCTCTTAAGGAATTCTCTGATACATCACATGGTACATTTTCTGAGGACCAATAGATCAGGGTAGTTTCTTAGTTCATACATGCCTGGATGTATGGAGGTTTTGTTGTTAGTCACTGTAATATGTAACTATATCTGTCAATATACATTTCGAATAAATGTACCGACTCAGCACTGTAGGTCTGCTAGACAAAAACTCTGTTTTAGGGTTTTGCTTTAATGTAGAATACAGGTTGAACGTGAACCACTGGCTGTCTTGGATTCAGACTGACTCAACAACTTCCTTGGGTGGCGATTGACAAAGCCTGCCCAAGAAACCGAAATCAGGTGACATAGCTGTGGCTATCTTGCCACAAATTCCGACGCAAGCGTTTTGCACGTGGGCCGGATCGTGTGAAAAATAGAAGCAAGCAACGTTTGTCTGTCGCATTTTTTTTTAATCCCACAAAGCCAAATAAGCCTCTTACGCCTGATATCTGATGCGGGACTGTCCCTTTGGTTGGTACAATAAGAAAAGGCTAATCACTGGTTGCATGTGTGGAAAGAGAAAAGTAAAAGGAGTCGCAAACTGTCCCCGTTTCAAACATCCCGACAGGTTACAAATGTGAATGTGTGCCAGTCCCAATATATTTTAAGGGACCACTTGGTTTAAATAGGATTAAGGTATCATTAGCGAGCGTGAAGATCAAAATACGACGACCAAATCATCACAAATTGCATTTCCGCTGACCAGTCGGTTGCTGCTCTCCTACAAATAAGCTGGATTTGAAAATATAAATGCGGCGCACTTTAAATGAACTAATGAACCAAATTTACAGTTTTTCTCATTCATTGCTCAGGCCAGCATTACATTAATGGTGGTCAGACTCCACTTAAAACATTATTTGCGGCTGTCAAGTCGGGTGAGCTACCTAACATAAAGTGCACTGTTTGTGTAACCTTGCACCAATATAACAATCGTTCTTAACTTGCAACTTTGTCTATGAGTAAAATATCCCAAGCCATCCAATCACGTATGTCGAAAGTTCCTTTGAAATCTTACTCGAAGAACGGGATACCGGGAACATTATTATTGAAAATTATAACTGACTAATCAGATCTTGATCAGGTATAATGAGCAACTGGAACAGAAGAGGGGAGAAAGTGCTCTTGTGAAAGACTCCTGGTGTTGTTTTACGGGGTCCAGATGTTTCCAGACAGTGTTGCTTCGTTCAGTTGATACTAACTGACATCAAGATGTTGTCCGAAGCGCTTTGCACATGAAAATGTCAAAGTAATGGTGAGTTATGACTCGTATCAATCTGTTTAGAAAACAAGAGGTCTTTGTTGAATGAGACATTGCGACATGGTGAGCAAAGCTGCCGCCTCAATGCACGTGTAGCCATTTACTTACAAGATACCAGAAGTCAGCCATAGAGTACGCTGGAACATGATGTGTCAAAACCTCGGGCTTCCGACACATGTCAGAAAAAAATTCCCATGGATGTGGAATAAATACACCTCACCTTTCCTATAACGTGGACGGCGATACATAATAGAAGCAACGACTTGCAGCTTACTGTAGGAGGATCCAAAAATACGAGAATTTCTTCTTTGAGGACAATAAACACGCAACAAACTAAATTTTAATACAGGGATGAAACGCAGATTAGGGAAACAAGAAAAAATATGATAATGAGTACAGGAAAATCACAATACATTGGGAAAGGGGCAATGAAGAGCAGATGATTTCAACGACAAAATTTATGAAGAGTCCCTAATACGCATGCCATGTTCCTGCCCTGGGACCCCGTCCCTTTTGTCACAGCAAAGTGTTGCTTTAGACATACTGTCTTTTGTGACAGGAAAATTGATATAAGAGGAGTGATTGTTGAAGTTTGCAAAGCATCTAAAGGAGAGTGCGGTCTAATGGCAGCTATATCTGAAGAGAGTTGTCCCCAGACCCATGGACATGCATTACCCGCCCACCTACCCATCGCCCGTGCTCTGCAATGCCGGAACCATTTTCATGCGTTGATCTGTACGGTGCCAAATTCAAATTGCCGTGTGCTGCTTAGGTTAGCTCTCTTCTTTTCTTTAATTCACAATGTTTGGTTGCAACTGACAGATTGATCTATCACAAGACCTTAACCTTAGCCAGCAACTCCCTCAGGAACAAGGTATGAGAGCGAAAATGTTTGGTTGCTTCGAAGCTGGTGCGGTAGCTGATTTAGGTTTCTCCCAAAACTTTTACCTTATATTATGGTGAAAACTCAACATTAAAGTAACTTACCGCAGAAGGACCGCCTTATGGAAGAAAACAGGCAGCATGGACGATATTTGCAGTTATCGGTCGCTGTGAAAAGGTTTTTTTCGGGAAAATTTAAAGCTAATTGGTATCATATAAGATCAGGGACTCGTGAATTCCCTATAAAAAATCGTGATAAGTGCTTCAATTTGTACGAGAGCTGGCTGAAAAGTTCTTAGCCTGGTTGTGAAAGACCCGTACAAAGTCGATGGTTTTCATTTATTTCTCTACATAGTCCCCTTCCAGGTTTGCACACTTTTGCCAGTGATGCTGCAAGGCCTGGATGCCAGTCAAGAAGAATTTTCTTCAGCTACCCTAACGTCAGTATTACTAGGAAAATGGCGACCGGCAAGTTCTTTTTTTTGCATTTTGGGGAACAGGTGGAAGTCTGACGGGGCTCAATCGGGTGAATAAGGGGGGTGGTCAATGAGTTCGAAGCCACAATCATGGATCGCTGACATGGCAACCACCGATTTGTGAAAAGGAGCATTGTCTTGGTGGAGCAAGACTCTTTAGTGAGCATTAACCATCGCTTAGCTTTGATAGCTTCACTCAACTGTCTCAGTAAGTCAGCATAATATCTTCGATTGATAGTCTGGCCTTTTTCAAGATGGTCAATCAGCAGAATACCCTTGTAATGCCAAAAGACTGAAGCCATCACTTTTCCAGCAGAAGGAACCGATTTGGCTTCTTTTTTTGGGGGGGGGGGGTGATCCCGGATGCCTCTTATGCTTAGAGTGAATTTTGTTTTCTGGTTCAAAATGATGAAGCCAGGTATTAACCATGATTAGAAATCGGCCCAAAAATTCATCGAGATCTGCTTCAAAGTGGCATAAATTGTCACAGGACGCCAGGAATCTGACACGTTTCTGATCTGCTGTCAAGAGCTTTGGCACCCATCTTGCAGAAACTTTTGCCATTCACAACTCCTTGGTGATAATGTGCTCCGCCTTCTCATGAGAGATTGCCCACAACACTGGCAATATTTCCAGCAGTCAATGTTCGAACAGCCATCACCATGTCATGCACCTAGGAAATGTTTTCGGGAATGGTTGCTGTTGAAGGCCTTCCTGGACGCGCGTCATCGTAAAGACTCTTCCTGTCACGCTTGAATTTCGCAGCCCACTTCTTAACAGTGGAAAAGGAAGGGGCATCATCTCCTAAAGTAATGATAATAACAATAATTGAATATATTTATTCTGGGAATCCGATTCAGCAGAAATGCTGTTTTTCAATCGGGCCCAGTAAAATCATGTACAAAAATATACATAGTATGAAAAGTGGTACATAAAAGAAACATGATCAGATCCACGACATACGTAAAATTAAAGCACATAAAACCATAACCTATAATGTGAAAAATCAATGTTAAAATACGAAAGCCCATTAAAAGTTAAAACTATACGTGGTCCAAACGTAAAGATTGTTCTGTGGTCCTTGTGAAATAAAACTGTTTGTATTTGAGCTTAAAAGACAATATGTCGTCTACACGTCTAATAGCGTCCGGCAAGCTGTTCCACAAAGTGTAGACCATCTCGGCATGTATCTGTGTTGGAGTTAGCCCTTTCAGTTCCAGGTAATTGATGACTGCCCTATAGCCAGTTTTGTCCATCTTTGGATGATTTCAATGGGTATATGGTTCACAAGATGCCCTGGGACAAAGACAGTAATCACACTACAGTTGCAGTTCTTATGTCTATGATTCATTAAATGATTGTACTTGTTGGAGACAAAACTAACAGGCTTAACCCACATTCGGATGAAAAAAATATACTTTTATAGACGTTAATGCTAATCAGAAAATGTCATG
The DNA here is from genome assembly GCA_964020975.1 of Hermodice carunculata. Lineage (NCBI taxonomy): Eukaryota > Metazoa > Annelida > Polychaeta > Eunicida > Amphinomidae > Hermodice > Hermodice carunculata. The sequence goes on from OZ026624.1 coordinate 85,052,397, forward strand.
AGACGCGATTTTAGTGCATAAGTGTTACGCGAGAACGCCCTCACAGGAATATATCACTTTGTCTTCTGAGACACTACAAGGGTACAGCCATTACCCAAAGTACCAACAAGCTTTATGTAAAGAAAATTCTATTACATAAAAAAGCGAAAAAAACAAAAAAAAAACAAAACAAAAGCATCTGTCCCACACAAAAGGATGCTTTGGAGGTGCATGCTGCCTAATAAACCAATACCGAGTGGTAGCGGCGCCGAGTCATGGCACTTGGTGTCTCTTGATATATTCCCTTAAGTCCCCACAATGAGCAGCCCTCCTTGACCTGATGTCTGTTTTATTGGATAGACAGCGGAGACATGACGCGCACTGGCCATTGCCATATGTAATTTAGACAATAATATCCGTACGCATTTTGGCATGGGTTGAACACCTTTTGATCAATAAACCTTATCCACATGAAGCTGGTTCTACAGAAAGAAATTACCTAATGTGCTTAACCAACAATTATGGCATTATGAACCTAGGGTACATGAAATAATATTTTCCCAAAAATTTGATCCCAAACAGAACGATTATGATACCGCCGCGTGCACTGGTCTGGCACTCAATGTTTGTCCACTTGATATTTATATGAGAAATCTGCACATTTGTGCGGACCCCAGAAGTGAAAAAAGCTTGATTTTTTAAGTTGAGTCATGGAGCTTTACTATCGCATATCGGATGGAAAAATCATCTGACCTCCATAATGCTGGCACCTGATCAAATTTGTATCCCATTCCAGAGTACACTTTATTTAGGGCAATATATCGATGGGGTGGCATTATATTATATTCTCTTGAAGTTGCCAGTTACACATATCAAGGAACTGCTCTGTTATCTTTGTGTAAAATTGCCAAGTTTACAAATTAGCAGTTTCCTAAATTTTGGGAAACTGCTGACCGCTTTCGGCGCTACTCATCGAAAAAGAAGAAATTCATATTAGCAGATGAATGGTCGCGCAAGGCTGGTCGCTTTCCATTACAACTTCTGCATCAGCAGACGTGTGTGCTGCAGCGGAATGTCGGCTTGACGAGTATTGGGTTATTCAAATTAGTACAAAACGTAAACGTAATGTATGCCATGTATTGCAAGAATAGTATGCCAACACTTGATGACCAATGAATAAGCATCATGGTCGGAAAACTGCATGTTACAGGTGAAGTTCCAATAAACTGGATGACATGCAGACGAAGTCAGTATTTATTCCCTTTTGCGGAACTGGGCGACTGCCAGACATTTAATTAGACCAAATATAATATTTTGCCATATGGATCATTTTTAAATTACTTTAAATGTTTAGTGTGATAGAATAATAGACGGTAACGATATACGCTTGGTCAGCACCATTTACAAAGTCCTTGATTGTGAAAAATTGCTTATGACCGCACGCCGGTGGACAATTTCAAAATAGGACAGTCCCAGATTAGAGAAAAAAATAATGGTACAAAGTCATCATCTGCCAACATCCAAAGCGCTGCCTCAGTTTTCCACAATTAAAAAGATAGAGCTCTACAAATTCCTCACCATTAGACTATAAACTAATGAATGTAATAAAACTTTGTCGGGTCCTCAGTCACAAAAGTCTATGTCCGAGTACCCAATTTTAATGGGGTTTCAACTGATTTAAAGATGTATCCAGCAAAAACGAAAAAGAAAAAAACAATGTCGAAAAAATTGAAACGAAAAACAAGAAGTGGATTGGTTAGGCCCGACATTGGAGTAAGCTGTTTAATTTTTATTTTTGATTTGAATACTAGTGAATTTATAATTGAACAGTGTCTTGATTGGTTATCAACACATATCCTTGTGGTACGCGGGTCAAGAAAACAGTAGATAAAGGGAGAGAATGCGAAAGAACACAAACATATATCTTAGCATCTTTTAATACATCCTGAATTACAAAATAGCACAATGACGTGGTTATCTGGTGGTTTTCCAGGCAAACAATAAACACTCTATTAGTATGTACATTATGGACAGGGCATACAAGATATACATAAACAGTGAAGACAAGTATTTTGTACGAAAAGTGAATACAAGTATGCATAATATTCTGTATAAGATTAAATCAAAACGAAAGTAGACAAATAATCATGCGGTTTACTCAATGAAAGAAGCAGGTAAAATAAACGCAAAATGGTATCATATATTCATGAATCTCTTCCTTTTCAGTTATGTACGTTTACACTAGTAGTAATATAGTTTCCTTCATGCCGTCAGGTTGGTCAAATAACATGATCAAATGTCTGTTCAGTGTCCAGGAGCAGAGGTATAAGAGAAAATATTGGATTTCTGGTGCCATTAAATTTTTGGTGATAATAATCAATTAAAACATGTCTTCCGGTATGAAATAGTGCATGGAATGAGAGAAGGTGACAGACAAACCCTTCAGATTTGGTATTAAGACAGCGCGACCAGTTAGTGGCCACATTCTAGACATCTTACTGTGAAAAAGGTAGAAAGATGTTAATATCGGCGAACTCCGTTATGAGTATACATGTAGTTGGCTGGCAACAGGAAGAAAACTAATTGGTTGTCAAGACAGAAACGATTCTGTGTCTCCACACACAGATGCACCAAGTGACAAACTTTATTGTGATTTAGTGTATAGTTTCCTGAGACCCCGACCTATTAAATAATATATAAAGCTTTCGCCCAACACTGAGGTCATCATCAGCACGTGAACCAGGCGCATGTAACACGCCCTTGACCTTGACTTGCACGACGTCCGGCAGATGTCAAGGAACAGGGTTCTAGCGTTTTCCCCAGAAACAGTCCCCAATTACAAATTTTGTCTCACAAATAACTATATATATATATATATATATATATATATATATATATATATATATATATATATATATATATATATATATATATATATATATTTATATATATAATACATATATATTTATATATATTATATATATATATATATATATATATATATATATATATATATATATATATATATATATATATATAATTCCCGGTATATTATTTATTTTTGTTCAAAGGGTGTGATCCATTGATTCTAAATAGTATTACATAAATGTTAAAATGGCTACTTTGATCGTAATATAGCTGTATGAACAACCATTTAATTTGGTGACTTTATTCTTAGCTATCGCCGATCATGGTTCATTGACATGACTAAGTAAACTTTTCCCCCAAGCCACGGTGAACACCGCAATACTCTGGGACCAAGAGATAATATGAACATCGTGGGCAGTGAAAAACGTCGTGGATCAAAAAGATACGAGAAAGCATTGAAATTAGATCCAGTGGAAAAAATGAAGGCTACCACTCGCACTCAGCGTTTTATGTAAAAATAAGACTATTATGTGGTTGGTTTGTAAGATATAATTTTTTTAAATAAGTAATTTGCCATTCATGTATTTTCGATCCTTAATGTTCTTTTCGTAGAAAACGTGTAATTGGTAGTTTTATTGTAGCCTTTAGACGTTTTTTTCATATAATTGTAGACCTATTGAGTTAAATAATTACATACTACACCAAATTCCTGCGTGTATTTTCATAGCCTATCGACTGGCGACGACACTGACAGCTGGTTGCCAAATATTATAACAGAGGAGGGGGGTGCACAAGAAGCGTGATCAATGCATATTGATTGAATCACGGCTCTTGTGATTTTTTTTTCTAGCCAAATTGTGTAAAATTAAAAGATTTCATGCCAACCCAATCTCACCTACCGTGAGAATCTACCATCGATATATTAGTGGAGAAGCTCGAATATATATTTGTAGTATGGTCCCTCATCATCCGTGTTGGACTCTTTGCAACAGTGTGCATATCAAATCAAACATCTATATTGGCTCGCCTCAGTACTGGCAGAAGTGTTTCTCACCGGAATCTAATTGGCAAGTTCACTGCAGCACGACCAGATCCATGTCTCGTTTCATCGACCATCAGCACAGTAAAAAAGGTAGCATGGAGCTTAAGCAAGCCACGTGCACGTGGCAATACCAGCAATTACAATATTTTAGGCAAAATTAGTTTACGTGCGTGACGTGAAACTTCTATTTTAAGAATTGTACTGTGTTTTCTCCGGGCGATTTTTCACTGTCAATGGATTGCAGTCTACTATCGGTAAATTCGCTTTAAAAGATTGCAATATATATACGACATTGTCTTAACGCTGTATACCCAGAGATTTCATTGATTACCCACAGGTAAGTTGAATTTATGAATATTTTACTTTTTTAAACTATGTTAATCTTGTTATTTATTTATTTATTTATTTATTTATTTATTTATTTATTTATTTATTTATGTATGTATGTATGTATGTATGTATTTATTTATTTATTTATTTATTTGTTTGTTTATTTATTTTTTATTTATTTATTCATTCATTCTTTTTTATTTATTTATTTATTTATTTATTTATTTATTTATTTATTTATTTATTTATTTATTTATTTATTTATTTATTTGAGTCCACAAACTTAAAGTGGCCAGTATTGCCCTGCGCACAGTCTGGTTTGCTGGAGTGACGGTTCTTTTATCTGGACGGCGATAATGCGACTTGACAATGAAAGTGTTATAACAGTAATATTATTCTGAAGTGCAGAACAAAGATATAATAAAACAGATGAGTACAGTGCAGGTATTTGATGAGATCCCGGAATGTAACGGAGGACGTTGACATAGTTCCAGAGTGCTATAGGGGGATTTGATGCAATTTTGAAGCACGGTGGAGTAATGTATGAAGTACTGGAGTGCAGTGGAAGGATTTGGTTACCAGTCTCTTCTCGTTATCGAGTCTTTTCTCTATCTTAAGATCGTGCAGTTGTTCTCTTATCTGGCAAGTAGTTTCTATGATCGAGCAAATCTTATATACTTATTCATATGGTTTGTTTGGGTAGATCATCTGTTCAACATTTTTCCATCCTTAACGATCTTGCAAACCACCAGCAAATATCTGTAAATGGACCATGAGTAGAAAGTCATTGACACCAAATCTCCATTCCCAACCGATTACTTCAACATCTGTCAATGGTGAAAATATTGGAATCGTAATGTCGCAGAGCATTATCGGCGAAGTGCAATTACCATTTCCTTTAGACAATTAAGCAAAAGGGCATGAAATTAATTTCGGAAAAAAGAATGATCCGGTATTCATATGGGAAATCAGGTAAATGTGCCTTTTTACATATTTCCTGCCATATCAGATAGCAGAAGGAAAGCAAACGCACAGCTAAAACTGATCTCCTTCAAAGAAGAAATCAGCTCGGAGCATGGAAAGCGTTGGTATCATTCGAAGTGAACACGGTATTGACACTATTTATCCAACAAAAACAGAAACACCGATACATTACGCCCCTGATATATTTACACAGGTAACTCCTAAAATCTGTATAGATGTTAAAGGTTTTTGTATCTGTCACAAGAACAAATTCACATTTTTTTCTGCTTTTGTTCGCTGTTGGAGGCATGCTATTGTTACTTTTTTTCATGTACGATTATACTGCAATGATATCCATTGCAAAGCTTTTGAGTGTCGAACACGTTTCCCCAGTGTCCTAATTTTAAATAGCGCATCATTAAACCGTGCATTCTGATATTATTCCCAATTACCTCGTGCTTGTGCGTTGTACGTACCTCCCATGTCTTGGTCCTGTAAAATTATTTTATTAGGCATGTGTAGGTAGTACTTTACTGCATCACTCATATGTCTCATCTTCGATCCATACTCAGCGGACAAGTTTTTTTGTTTTGTTTTGTTTTTTTTTTTTTTTTTTTTTTTTTTTTATTTGGTTTTTTTTTCTTTAATTAATTAATTTATTTATTTTGTTTTGGTTTTGGTTTTTGTTCTCTTTTAAGCATCATGACACGACAATCTGTAATTCATATCTCGCTTTTTTCTTTAAGATTAATATGAATGTGTGGGAAATTATTAGAATATTGCTGGCACAAGTCGCAACGTTAAGTTTACTTGTTCGTTTACTTCGTTGCAAAGGACCAAATAGCTGTAAAGTAGAATTAGATATTCATACGCGCTACTGCGGGTGCCGCGCACTTGACCAAGTTGAGTTGTGAAGGTACGCCTTTCTAGTATTTTGGCGACTCTTCAAAAGTTACGAGGTACACAAAATATAAAACATAACATAGCTTCTGTGTAGAACGATCAAGATTTATTTGACATCCTTGGAAAAAGAGTTTTGCCAAAGTCATTCGGCGATTAGTAGCTGCGCAAAACGTTTTCTCTTCGAATGTCTGATAAAATTTACCGTTCTATGCAGAAGCTACGTTCTACAGTATTACGCAGGAGACTACATTCAATCTGTGGAGGAGGCAGCAGCTTTCTGTCATCTAAGCTATGTGTTTCCCTAACGTTGTTATCATAGAATGACTATAAGCAGATCTCTTCGCGTAAAATAGAGACGCAGAAACCAAAATTTAGGATACCTAAAGTTTTCACAAACTACTGTGCCAAGGACGTTCATACATTATGAATATTATATATATATATATATATATATATATATATATATATATATATATATATATATATATATATATATATATATATATATATATATATATATATACATATATATATATACATACATACATATGATTTAATGCGGAATAAAAAGGAAATAAAAATGTACATTTAAACACATTGTAAACCAATAGGAGACATTCATATTTAACTGCGATCCTGTTCACTTCCTGTGTTGTCTGGGCAGCAGACTGATGCTTCCACCATGATCAGGGCAGATTTGTATTATATACTGCATAAACATCCATAAATAACACCTTTTCAACCAAAAGAGAGCCCATTTCTAATTATTTTAGGCATCCTTTATGTTTCAAATATATGTTAATACATTTTCTTAAGAATATTGTGTGCTTGTGTTGTTCATTTTGTTAAGAAAGTACTTTTGACTATGCTAAATACATGGATCTGCCCTGATGCAGATGGCTCCCTCTTTTGCTCAATCGGTGTTAGAGTAGGAGGCCATTTAGATATGTGAATACATCCTATTGTACAACATGTATCCAGTTTACAGAACATTTGTCCTTCACAGTTAGAGGGCAAACTTTCCAAACGTGATACAAACCATAAGACAAGTCCATGTCTCAGGCTGACGTGTAATACTTTTTGGCAAACACACACAAAGTCACATTAACTTCCTTTCATATGCACATCTGTAAAGTCAGAGTTGTCATTTAAATATTTTCATATGCATATCTAAAATGTCAGAGTTCGGCCATCTAAATATTTTCTTCTTTATTTCCTATTAGAGAAACTGGATGCAGGTGGTCACATGACCAAGTATGGCTGGTATATATACCTGAAGGGGCTGGCTGTTCTTCTGTCAGCCTGGGGTTGTAAAGTGGAGAAAAGATGTAAGGCTCGTCAATACAAGATTTTATTATCTTACAACCTCATGTTTGCTCTTCTCTCTGATTGGGGGTTGTTTTTTTGTTGTTGTTTTTTTTTTTTTTTTTTTTTTTGGTTTTTTTTGGTTTTTTTTTTGTTTTTTTTTGTTTTTGTTTTTTGTTTTTTTTTTGTTATTTGGCGCCTAAAGTATTCATTTTTCATTTTCTAAATTATTCAAACCTTTTATATTCTGTTTTTGGCACTTTTAGATGACAACTGATCTCACTCATAAGTTGTATTACATTTATTTATTTTGTATTCGTCTGTGCAGTGAATCATTCGTGCTAATAAGATAGTGCTGGACCTAGAACTACTACATCGTCAGACACAGAAAGGTTCGAAGCTCGCATCTGGACCATCATCCCACTTCACTTTTGAAGAGTGAATCAAAGAATACGTTCTGCTTGGCAACTGAGAACAGTTGTCATGCGGTTAATTCTATAGAACGAACTTAGTTTAGGATGGATTATCCCATGTAGGCCTATGTGTACTCAAGAGTAACCACAGATGGGCCGTTCTGCACCGTGTCTACAGAATTTATTGCCGATCCACACGCCCGTGTGTAACGGTCGCGTGTATGCCCTACTTTCGCACTGACCACTTTTTCATGCGCGCACACCCAGGGGGTTGATTTGTCGTCTGCTGTGGTATATTTGTCCTTGATCGATGTTTCGAAGCGACTCTATCATTTATCCCATGTATGTGTAGTCCAGAGTAGCTGTGGACGTGGCGATCTACACCGTGTAGTATTTTTTACCGTTCCACACTCTCGAGACCGTTCTACACTCTCGAGACCGTTCCACACGCTACTGCCACGCCCCCCTATGCGCGCGCACATAGGATGTTGATTTCTGTCGTCTGCTATCAAAAGTACCGAGCGGCAATTCTATGATATAAAAGATTAGATGGATGAGTGGATGAATGATAATATACATGGGATAAAAATAAAACCATTCTCGTGTTGAGTACCATGGCCGACCGTTCTACATGGCACGAGCGTAGCGGCGGACAGCCAGGATACACTCGGTGGTCCGCCTGCGGCGGAATTCACCTCGTGTATCCTGGCTGTCCGCCGCTACGCTCGTGCCATGTAGAACGGTCGGCCAGGCATTCACACTCGCATAGTTTTATAATTTTTTTTTTTTTTTCATGTGAAATGGTGAGAATAATCTTGACTACACATACAAGGGATAAAAATGAAACAACACTCTTGCAATTACCTGGCCGTAAATTCTGCAGGGCACGATCGAGCGTACCCGTGGAGCGGAAGCATACACGAGATGCAGCCCGCCGCAGGCAGACCATCAAGTGCATCCTTCCGATCTACGGGTGCGCAAGTGTATTCTTCCGATCCACGGCTGCCATGCAGAATTTACGGCCATTCGCGCTCCCGTGGATCGGAAGGATAAACTCGATGACCCGCCTGCGGCGTGCTGCATCTCGTGTATCCTTCCGCTCTACGGGTACGCTCGTGCCATGCAGAATTGTCGGTCAGGCACTCACACTCGTGTAGTTTTATTATTATACTGGGTTCGTTGGAATTTGGCTCTACAGTGTCCGACTTTTTGCGCAAAATGGGTTTTTTTGGGAGGGGGGGACATTTGCAAAAAATATAGGCGTGTTGCCATGGATAGGCCTATATGTGGATTCAATGGATTTTCAGTGTGATATACCTGTAAAATAGTTTTTGGATAAACTACTGAGTTGCAGTTTGTTGGTATGTAAAGAAACGGAGAAATCATGTCAAAAGTCAAGTTTATTTTGGCAAACAAAATTTTGATATACAACTAGGCCTACTCAAAGAAATTCCCTTATTCCCGTTTATTTCTTGGTAACCTCAAGCAGGCCAAAAATATTCTGCGCCATCAGTCATTAATTGATGGAAATGTGCCAGCCTGGTCGAAGACTGAATTCTGTTGCCAATGCCATGACAACACGTTTGTATATACGAGGACAAACGTAGTGAAAGTACGATCATCAAAATCAGTAAACACCTTAATATCAGAGAAGGTCTATAGATTAGGGACTTTTCCAGGTTTGTCCTCAGAGCCTCAAATAGGCCTAAGACACAAAACCTAGCAACCCTAGCGCAGTTGGGGAAATGCCTTCTTCCTATAGATGTAAAGATAAAAATGATAAAACACTGGCTTAGAAAAACAAACCTGAGGAGATTCTATATTGGGAGAGTCATTGAACGACATTTTGGATCTACATAATGGCGGTAAAACTGATTGGGCTTCCGCAGGAAGAAAACTTTTATAGCATAACTAATCTTTGTTTTTATTTCCATAAGTGGAGGTCAAATTGACATCGAACGGGGTTTCTGAAACATCCAAAACTACGCTTCGAGGATCAATAATCTCCTTTTTTCCACTCCTGCTTATACGATGCCAATGTTGATGCTGGAAAAGCAGCCAAACATTGGAAAAAGAGACATGTAGATTATGTGAAAACTTTCAAGTTATGGGGCAATATCGAAACTCCGTTCCCCTTGCAAACAGAACTAGGCAGATATCAGAAAGAACTGGATGAGGAACGAATATATTTTGCTACTTGAATCACATGGAAATAAAAAAAAACAACATTTCCCTCTTGACCGCAAATTGTATAAAGAGGAGAGGCCGAGCCTGATTGAAGCAATCTTCCTTGCAGGTAATGCTCTTACTTTAGAACTTGTTTTTTCTTCCGTGGCCACAAGGTGGCTGCTGCGATCGCAAAATGCATTCGCCTTTTTAATAAAAGAAAAGCCTGCTTGCGTGTTGTATAGGTATAGTTTTAATATCACAAGTATGCAAATATATTTTATCATGTACTTTTTATTCTCTGTATTGCTCGTATCTAGATATCTAGATAGATAGATAGATAGATAGACAGACTGACAGATAGATAGACAGACAAACAGATAGATAGATACATAGAGAGAGAGATAGATAGATATAGATAGATAGATAGATAGATAGATAGATAGATAGATAGATAGATAGATAGATAGATAGATAGATAGATAGATAGATAGATAGATAGATAGATAGATAGAATCAGAATCAGAATCAGAATCAGAATCATTTTATTTGACATAGATATCAAATCATACAAGAATATATGAACAAAACATGTCAGGAGACTTCAGCTAAGGATACTTAATCCGCCCTCGCTGAGGCCACCTACAAAGGAGAGATGACTTTTTAACAACATTTACATTGCGGATCCAAAACACTAAAGCTGAGGAAAAAAATACAATACTGAGATTTTAACTTATTTCCAGTGGACCAATAGCTTCATGATTGTTGCATGCATAACAGTAAGGTATGGTACACTCGCATTGATATTTATTCACAAAATATGACTTACTGTATTTTGAAAAGCCAAGGTATGAATGTGGTAGAATCTTGTCTTTAATGCAGGGAGGAATATTTTGGAGTAAATGAGGAATGTAGTTGCGAATAAAATTTTTCAATGTTGCTTTTTGGGGGGCAGGGATATTAGGTCTTCCTCTAGAACGTGTAAAATGAGGGTGTGATACAAGAGTAAATTCAAACATATTTTCAAAATAACTAGGAATTTCACATTTAGTGTATCGGTATATAATGTGTGTGCTGTTATTGTATGAATTATTGGGTGCAAATTACAAAGCAGAATTCACCTTAAGTATTACCTAACACCGACCACAAATAGCCCAGCTTGAACAATTACTGCACTACAACTTGGCAGAAAGGCTCCACCACCAGTCTCAAAAATAAATCACGCAAGGGCGTTAAGAAGATAAGAAGCCAACAGCCCTAGTTAAGGCATGCCTGCAATGTTTGAAAGGTATTACGTAACATAGGGAACAAATAAACAATTGGATATAAGTTTAGAATGGTTTGAGAAGACATGAATCTCTTGGCATGTAAAAATTCGTAGGCGTTAAACACTGAGCCAGATTCGTTATCTTCATGTCGCAATACCACGCAAATCACTTCCTTTTGCAACATTCAACCTGTGTGCAGTAATTCAATAGGAAGAGAAAGACCTTACATCGTGATCATACACGTGTGTATCACACACCCAAAGGCATAACTGGACAAGAAAATGGATTTCTTCACTTCAGCGGAAGTTTCAACATGAGAAGCAAAGAAATATGTTGTTTCCGATCCAGGCGCTAGCTTTATACTATAGATTTTCTCCTCAAAAGCTCTTAGTTCTGTCATGCGTTAGTTTGGTCGAAACACCCAAAAGGAACTCTTGCAAAGACAACCATTGTTGGTACAAAAGGTGGTTGTGAGAGTCCGGTGAAAAATATCACGTCTGTTCATGAAAAGCTGTTTTGACTGAGCAATAGAAGTACAATCGGCCGTTCATCTTATGAGTGTTTTAAAAAACAGTCATTGCAAAGGAAGCCTGTGAACTGAGCAGGGCCTGGTACATGCCAGATTTTGTTGATGGATTCTCTTTAATTCAGATTCGTTCGCTACTTACTAGATTCACAACACGAATGTCGAAGTCTTTTAGTACTTTTTTTTTGGAACCCAAGCAGATGGCTTTTCATGCCAGCTTCGTCTTCTATCTAAATTGTGGTTCTATGTTTTATTTTCACAACTTTAGACAAAAAGACAGACAGACAGATGGATGGATGGATGGATGGATGGATGGATGGATGGATGGATAGATAGATAGATAGATAGATAGATAGATAGATAGATAGATAGATAGATAGATAGATAGATAGATAGATAGATAGATAGATAGATAGATAGATAGATAGATAGATAGATGACAGAGAGCTTTCCCCGGCATAAAAGGGAGAAAACTGTGTTTCGCATAGTTAGCGCCCTAAACACTGCGCTGTGATGTGTTTCTGATGAGAGTTGAACTACCTTGCACAATGGTAAAAAATTCCCCCACCCCACCAATCCATTCAAGAAGAAATTGTGCTGAAAATTCTCCATATAGCGAAGAGATCTGGACACTAAAATTAGCAACAAAAAACTGCATGCAAATATTTCCGAAAAGGCCTTAAGTACAATTGCCCGCGCCTCTTATAAAGCAAGGGTTCCTTTTGTAGAAAAATTGCCACATTAGAGGGATGGCCTTCCTAGAGAGACAAACCGCGATGTAAATGACACTCTCTACGTCAGGAGATGTCTTTCTGCTGAAAAAAATGTAGCTTTCGATGTGGGGTACCTTATTTTAGTACGTAAGGCGAAACATTGTTCCCTTTAAATATGACACCACGAATGATATAGTGACATCGCTGAATCATTTCGCGATATCACTAAATAACACATTTTAAGATATCGCTAAATCATCTTGTGATATCACTAAATAATTCAGCGATATCGCTAAATGTATTTCCGCGTCCTGTCTTATTTTTGTTCAATATGGCTGCCGATTTTGAGGGAGGTGCGATGGCTTCACCTTCCCAAACTGTTCTGTCGAGAATTAATTTTTCAATGGATTTATCATCATGCTACGAAGGCAGCGTTTGCTAACTAATAAGTTAGCCGTCAAATGGGACTCACTGTCAAAACCGCTTACCATAAGAACTTCTTTTGATCAACTACCCGGTGGCTTTCATAAAAGCGTTTTACGCTCTTTTGAACAGGAAGGGAGCAACTTGTATTTTTCTGTATTATATTTTGTTCTGCCTGTTTCATCACGTATAGCCTATTAACTGGTTGCTTTCCCGATGTGTGGCGGCCTCGCTGACGTCGATGCACAGATGACGCCTGGCCCGAGGTTGTCGTAACAGTCTCCAGAACACTACGTATAACATTCACCTGTGGTTCGTGTTAATGTATGTCATTACCCGTAGCCATATTCCTATCTTCTACAATAAAACTTGCGATTTGGATGCACCAAGTTTGAAGTGACATTTTGCAGAAAAGTTGAAATGCCTTCAGTTTGTGGTGGAGTCGCACTGCGTCCTTCAACAAAAGTGTGCAACTCAACATTCATATTGCTCTCCCCATGAGATGCAATTTCAAAGGGGTCAGCGTCAACAGGCCAGGAATGTTTCACGGGTCTTTTGGATGCACCATTTCCCCATGGGCCGTGTACGAAATAAAGAACACAATATACATTTGTTAGCTGCCTTTACATTCAAAGTAAATACCATAAATTATTGGAAGACCACCTGCGTCAAAAATAAGAGAACCATGCACTTTGGTGTTCCATCCAATTCAAACATGACCCATTAAAAGTAAATAGTTTTAGACTAAAAAATTTCAAGATGCCCGAGTTTATTCCGTTGAATATATTTGATACGAATGTTTTAAATTTGGATGAGAAAACAGTTTTTCAAATAATTTTTACAACAGCATTTTACTGCAATCATCTCTAAAACATTACAATTTGAAGCTTAATATGTTTACCAGGGATAGATTTATTTTTTACATTTTTCACAAAGTTTTATCTGGCTTCAAGTTCAAAGAATGAAAAGGAAAGGTGCCTGTCAAATTTGCGCTTCACTAACACAATCACAGAATAAACCATTAAATATATGGATAATAGCAACAACACCACCACCACCACTACCATCCCTTCAAAACTGGAGCTTCCTGTTTGCCACTTTGAGCATGCTTAGCACATCAATGTGGTTTTTACTTTCTACTTTTACACGTACCCTGTTCAGTTAACCAACCAGTGAAAAATTGTTTTGAAAACATGTAGAATGTGTCAGTATTTGCTTCTAAAAGATATTAAAAAAATTAAATCAAAGATTACGAAGGTTTTTTGTCCCCTGGAACTTAGATAACATTTTTCTGCCGTCATCATCATCATCATCATCATCATCATCATCATCATCATCATCATCATCATCATCATCATCATCATCATCATCATCATCATCATCATCATCATCACCATCATCATCATCATCATCATCATGACCATCAACACCAACAACTTGTAGTCATAATGACTTACAAAATAAATTTATCCATGTTCCAGTTTCTTATGATGCAGACTTGGAGGCAGAACCAGGTGGGTTGAAATCACTGGTGTTCTACAATGTAGCTGGTTGGACGGCACACTTTTCTTATGCGTTTTTGTTCAAATCCTTTATTCATTGCTTATTTAAGGGAACGTTCGGTCAAGTTACAGGCCTCAATATGAATGAAACATCATCATAAGGACCGTGGTATATGTATAACTGGTCACTTTAGCGTCAGAAAAGTCACTAGTACAGGTTTATGGGTAAAACCATATTACTGCGCAGCCCCGCTGTCTGTCTTGTCTGGGTGTTGACATATGCAGCATGTTCCCGACTGCACGTGTGTCTCGTGCTGGCCTATCCACACTTTTCTGACGAGAGGGATTGATACAGGGCTGAGCCATCTTTCCCAATCGTTAAATATATGTTTGTAATAAGAACAATGTACTTTAGTTGAATAAAATATGTTTAAATCAATGCTAAAAATGCTACTCGTGCTACTCTTGAATGATAGGATGCCATGCTGATGAGCTTTTACAATTGCAGAACAAGGGATCACTACTCAGGACTGGGTAGCTCTGTGTCATAAAATTGCATGACAGCCAGCAGAAATACTCCAATATTTCCATGCAGGAACAACAGAAGCAAAATCTGACATCTGTACTTTGAAGTGTCACGGAGACTCATTAAGGCGTAGTTACTCTATGTGCCCTATATAATCATATATCCACTTCCATTGTAATAGGTATATGTGGCCTGAGGGCCAATCAAAATGGCTTTTCATATCATTCTGTGAATCTCAAATTAGAGGTCTCTATAGGGAGTTTGATGGAAAAACTGTAGCTCGTGATTTATCACATCCAATAACACATGTCTGAACTTCTCAATAATTTGAATGCAACAACCACCTGTATGCATAGAAAGCATCTTGCAAGAATCGCAGAAATTGCCCACAAAGGTGCACATCCCAGACTGCTTACGGTCAAACGTAACTGACGGGGATTTCGCGGAGGACGGCCTGCATGGGCAATAACATTATTTAGTTGTAAATCACAGAGGTGCGGTGGTGAGAGTTCGTTAACAATTTTGTAAAAGCATACGAGTTTAAAGAAATATCTTCGGATGTGTAGTGGCTCCCAACCAAGCTCAGCTATTAATCTGGCACGTGACGTATATTTCCTTGCACAGTACAAATTCTGGCAGCTTCATACTGAAAGCCTTCCATTAGGTCGGCTAGCTCTTGGGTACAGTGGTCAAAAAGCACACAGCTGTATTCGAGGATTGGGCGGACCATTGTAAGGTATAATGTTTCAAGAGACTTCCTGCAGAGTTTAAATTTTAGTCGTTTTAACAGGGAGAGACGTTTGCGTGCTTTGGTAACTATGCGATTTATATATATATGGTGTCATCTTAAATCGTGCAAAAGGGTAATGCCTAAATGAGTATGATCTGTGGCTTCAGGTATGGCAGAACCACGAAGATACAATGGAGGATGAGTCTCTCTATTCCATTTACATGAGAAGAGTACTGAGAGCGATTTAGTGGCACTAAAGGTCATGCGCCAGACCCGGCCCCACATGGATAAATATGGCCGAGGTCAACATTGATGCGTTCCCCCAGAGGCTGGTCAGTCATAATTTCTATAATGCTGGTGTCATCAGCAAAGAGCCGGATGACACATGTTATGATATGAACTTTATTGGCTGATCTATGGACATAACAAACAATGGCATTTTGCCAAAACAATACAATATGACGCTACAAAAACACATTGACAAGTATATGAAAAATTAACACACAAACGGTAATTTATGCTGAAGCATGTATAGAATAATGTTGCAATGGCAGGGCAAATTTACACAAGTGGAGGTTGGTGCGGGGGGGGGGGGGGTTAAAACGTAAAGTAAAGTCAGAGAGGCCCATTAATTTCTGTGCATTCTTTTGTGTAGGTGGAAAATTTGGATATCAGTTCTGTATCATTAAGGCTCATGATGTTATGTTATCAACGATATCATTTATATAAACCAAAAAGAGGAGGGGACCCAGGATGGAGCCCTGGGGCACCCCAACCTCGATTGGAGACCAAGAAGAGCATTGGCCTTGGATCACTACTCGTTGCTGACGATTGCTAAAGTAGCTTTCAAACCATGTAATGATTGGTGGTGTAATACCAAGCTGTAGCAATTTTAAACGAAGACCATGGTGCCATATGCGATTAAAAGCTTTTGATATGTCAAGGAATATTATTCTGACTTCCTTTGAAAGTTCCAAACCAATTTAAATAGAGAGTAATGATGTCCATATTTTCAGTTTCAGCGAGGAAGTATACTTCATCAAGTTTACAGTTACTTTTGAGGCTTTGCACATTAGCATAACAATTTTTTTTTAATTTGGTGGACCAGGATTTACATGAACATCAAGCGCGGAAATAAAAAAAAATGCAGGACCATAGCGACATGTCGCGCTGAGAAAAATGTTGTACCAAAGTTAGTAGAAAGACTACAGCGAAGAAAGACAAAGATGCACCAATGAGCTCATTAACATTGCGTTCTACAACAATTTTCAAGAGAGCTTTGGATTGACGAAAAAGCCCAATTGCCGCCGTATATTGCTCAAGACTACAGCCCATGACACAATGCAAAATATTTTACACGCCAACACTGAAGTGTGTTGCATGTCCACTAATGTATAAATGAGAAGTGCATGTATGTAGCACTATGATTTTAAGACAGCTGAAAGGTTAGCAGTGATCATGAGTACAATTGAACAGTTGTAAATTACATGGTACGATTGAGCAAATAGCAAACACAAAACATGTGGCAAAAGTAACATAAACAGAATATACATCAAAATAAGGTTAATTACTTCATTAGGGATTTGGATATCATAATTTCATAAAGGTGTAAAGTTTGAACAGAAAGGGATTTGATATAGGTAAATACCTGTAAAGTACAAAAATTAATATTGCATTTAGATACTCATTATGCACTGATACATTGAAGGTGTAGCGACTAGATAGATTTACTCTTTAAATTTACTACTACAATATAGATAGCATGGGTTGCATGCTAATACCAAATGTGATATATCATACAAATCATGTTCAGTAAATAAAGTAGAGTACGTTTGCATGGACACATGCATATAGATCAGCTGTATACCTTGTACTGCAACGTTATGCAACGCAAAAAAAAAACGTGGAACACGTATGATGTTGAGCACGTGTGTCATATAGGTCACGTCCTCTAGTTTACACATAAGATAAATTATGCAGAATAGATTATTAGTCTGTGATCATGCGTCATAGCCCTGAAAACAAGTAGCTGCACAGTGGCACTATCTACTCAAAAAATGTGGTAATCAACATTTAAGTCCGAGCAATGGACTATTGTCAGGCTACTAATTAGAATATCCATCTGAACTGTCCAAATGGACACACAGCAGGTACACAGAAACATGATTTTCGATGAGAGCAAATAGTGTAATACAATACAAGTCCCGTCGCGTCGCCGCGTTTTCACACAAGAATGTAAGATATGTATGCATACTAAGTTATTAGGTAGAGGCCATCTCAACGCGGGGTAACAAGTCAATGCATTGTATTGACAATCTACACAAAGTTGCAATAATAATCTGATCAAACACTGGAAAACAATCATTACAATAACAATATGTTCACCGGAAGGATCAACCTAGTAAGCAGAACTAGATGCAGACAATAAGGTATTTAAATATAAAGCATGGACATAGTTATCGATTACAACATATGTTATGTAATAAAATAAAGATCACGTCACATCACAAAGATTCCACATGTGACATGAGATTGCAAGATACTTATGCTTAATTAGTCAGCGACCATGAGTGTTCAGTGCTGGGTAAGAAGTGGTTACATAGTCCATGCAATAGACTAGTGTCAACGTATTTAGAATGTCCATTGGAACTGTCAGAGGCAAGTAGACCCTAGTATACGCAATAAGTGCATGTACACACATTGTTCTCGATGAGAGCGGAAGGTGTAATAAGCTCTAGAACATGTCGCGTCACCAAGTTTTTGCACGAGACTGTAAGATACATATGCATAATAAGTATTAGGCAATGATCATGCGACTAAACGCTGGGTAGCTATAGCTAGTAAATACATAAAAGTGACATCTGCACAAAGTTGCAGAAATTAGCTGATAAGATATAAAATGATCAAACACTGGGAGAAAGTAGAAATAGCATGAATATGTTCACCAGAGCAGTCAGTCTAACGATGCCTCCTAGATACACACAAAAGGTGGGCACATACACAATATGCGATGAGGACAATTATGTAATGAAATATGAATCACGTCATGTCACCAAGGTTTTACATGTTACATAGATTGTAAGATACCTATGCATAATAAGTTATTTATCAATGACCATGAGTTTCACAGCTTGGTAACAAGTAGATATATAGTAGTGACATTTGCAGCTAGGGTACTTGGAATATGCACCAGAACTGTCAGAATCAGAATCAGAATCAGAATCAGAATCAGAAGAAGAAGAAGAAGAAGAAGAAGAAGAAGAAGAAGAAGAAGAAGAAGAAGAAGAAGAAGAAGAAGAAGAAGAAGAAGAAGAAGAAGAAGAAGAAGAAGAAGAAGAAGAAGAAGAAGAAGAAGAAGAAGAAGAAGAAGAAGAAGAAGATACCCTCAGTGAGAGCATAATACGTGGCTAACGATGACAACTTATGATGCAATAATAATGTAATAAAATGTATATCGCGTCACGTCACCAGGGTACACATAATATTATAAGATGCGTATATGTGCATAAGCGGTTACTTGTGCTTTATTATCATTTGTTTGGGCGCCACTTATGCATGTATCTCCACAGGAATGTATATTGTTACGACGTCGGCACATTATTTGGTACACAGTTTCATTCCTCACTCCTCAAAATGCAATCCCATGTTATTATGTCTGTGTGCCGACAGAGACATATTGTTTTTCTAGGAATTCTTTATTTCTTTCTTTCTTTCTTCTTTCTATCTTTCTTTCTTTCTTTCTTTACCGGCAAATTTGTCAAATTTGAAAAGTAATACATGTAGAAACTCCAAACTTGGCACAATTATACTTCTATAGATGACGTCTGGCCTTTTTTATAATGAGAGGTCATGTTTTTCAAAATTATGCGAATGAGGGCTAATTACAGGTTTCAATCTTCAATATCTTATATACTATAGTAGATGTGGTTCCGAGTGTATAATAGTTCGATCATAGCAAGGTAAAGGTCATCTCAAATGTCAAGGTCATGTCAAGGTCAAAGGTCATGTCAAGGTCAAAGGCCAATTTTATGTCAAATTGTCATTTTATAGGTCAAGGTTCACCTCAGGTAGAGGTCATCTCAAGGTCAAAGTTCCTTTCAAGGTCAAAGGCCACTTTCGATGGTGGATTTCTTCTAGCCATAACGTGGTCAATTTTTATCCATTTTTGATCATGTTGCGCTCAAATTGTAGCCATTGCAACACTGCACATTTTGAAAATTACGTGTGACCCCTAAAGGTCAAAGGTCAATGTCATCTGACCTTTGAAAGTTTCACCCAGCCATAACTCGGCAAATTTCCATCCAATTCTAATCATGTTGGACTTAAATTGTGGGTATTGTTACACTATACATTTTTGCAAGTTACATGTGATCTGTAAAGGTTAAAGGTCAAAGGTTAATGTCATTTGGACTTAGAAATTTTCATTTAGCCATAAGCTTAATGGAATTCGAAGGAACAAAGCACAAAAGTTGTACCATTTAACATTTACAACTTTTGAAGGCACCCATACAGATTTGCTTTGAAGCAAATCTTCCTTTCTAGTTCTCCATTATTTTTACAATGCAGTTGGTACTCAAAACGTTACGTCTATCTGTATTGCAATTGACTTACTACGCATTATTGTCTATTTCTCAACCAATAGGTAATGTGGTAATGTACAGCACACTGATGAACCACTTCATCTGTAACCCAACCTATCATGTTTGCTTCAATCCCTGGTGGTTCGAGTTCATTTCCATAAAGTACTTATATGAACGTATAAGTCTTTTTCAAGGGATACTTATTGTCTGTTCATGTCTTATTGTTTGCACGCAGTTATATCAACCTTAACAATTACCGTAAAATTTATTATATCGAGGTCTTATCATATAGTGTGTCGGAATCTGATCCCACAATGTTATGTATACTTCACGATTATTTGCTTTGGATCGTGGACCGCTTATATCTCCATAGGAATATGTATTGTATTAACAATTTCAAATGTTTGCCTCACGATGGCACATCACGCTTGGCTGACCGCTAGTACACCCGACATACCTAATATAATAATTTACAACAAGCTGATAAAATACTTTCATTTTATATTAATCTACCAGATCTGCTATAGCCCTCTGTGGTTCAAATATATGTTTATTATGCACTCCATTTTTGGTACTTTCTTAAGAATACTTAGATTTTTGATAAGTGTTATTACTGTGCAAGTGTATGATCTTTTTACTCATGCCTACGTGCATAGCTTGTGCACTGCCGCCCAAGACTGCATATCCGATCTACTTTTTACATGCCTTGATATCTACCTTCCATATGTTTTATTCTATGTATGGTTTGCCGGCCCGTTTAACAATATCTTCTGCCGTTCAAATAGATAAAGGCTACTTGTAATACACATATATAATTCAATCTTATTGAGGAGACGCTCGAATGTGGACATCTATTTATTATCAATTGCCCCATTTGTAATTTTATTGGCTGGAGATATTCATCTAAATCCTGGACCAACTGATGATTTGCCGGATATTACTCTCTGTCATCCTGATATTTGAAGTTTGTCCCAAGACAAACTAACGTGCATCCGTGCCGATATTGCCCAGCAATACGATCTTTTAGCTTTGTCCGAAACTTTTTTAACAGACAGTACACCCGACCACGACCTTGCTTTATCTAACTTTCATACTATAATTCGGAGAGATCTCCCTAATGGAATGGGAGGGGGTGTTGGTCTGTATGTCTCACAACAACTTCTGTGCTCCAGACGTCATGACTTGGAAAGCCCTGATATCGAACTATTGTTGGTTGAAATCCAACTTCACAATAATAAATTCTTATTGGGGGTTGTCTACAGACCTCCTAACTCCCCAGCGTCTTTCTGGGACAAGTTACAAGTAAATCTTGACCATGTAAAAACTGTTGGTACTCACACTATTATTATAATTGGCGACTTCAATGGCGACTTCTTAACAGCTCCAGGCAAAAAACTTGAATATTTCTGTACAACTAATTTTCTTGTTCCTCATATTCAAGAACCGACCCGCATACCTAGTAATAGCTCAAGCTGCTTAGACCAAATTGTCAGCAACATTCCAAATTACATGTACATCCATGAAATAAGCGTCCTGCCACCGATTTCTTACTGCGACCATAGTATTGTATCCGCAAATATTTTGTTTCGGCGTAAGAAGGAACCCGTCTATAAAAGATTAATCTGGGAGTATGATACAGCAAATTTTGATTACTTTCACTAAAGCCAAAAATAACAAAAACAGACCCCATAGTAATGAATTGTGGGCTACCTGAAACGGACTTCGTAATCAATGCCAAGAGAATTTAAGTAAAGCTGAACATCAACACAATAACAAACTAAGCGACTCTATAAAAAATCCCCAAAAGAAAAACAAAGCATGGTGGAAGACTGTAGAACATTTTCTAAATAGGAATCACTTTCAGACTATACCATCTTTATTATGTGGAAGTAGGCATGTGACTGATAATTTATCCAAAGCCAAGGCATTTAATTCCTTTTTCTTCAACCAGAGTAATCTCGATACATCTACAGCTCATAACCCTATACCTCCTACACATCCTACAAATACTATTGATAATTGAATATTTGCGAAAATGAAGTTTTGGATATTCTTAAAAGCCTGGATACCTCCAAAGCAACAGGTTCGGACGAAATAAGTACTAGACTCTTGAAGGAAGCAGCTCCATCAATTTCCAAACCTCTCACAAAGCTATTTAACCTGTCTCTGAATCAAAAACATGTCCCATCAATTTGGAAAGAGGCCCATGTGACACCACAACATTAAAAGGGAGAAGAAAATCTGTGCAACAACTACCGGCCCACATCTCTTTTCAGTTGCACGGGCAAAATTATGGAAAGAGTTATATTCAAACATGTGTTCAGTCTGGGATGGCTGTGCACAAACGTATGAAAAACTTCTGGAGGACTTACAATTGACTGCGGCCCGTATTGTAACGGGAGCAATGCAAACTACACCTAATGCAAAATTGCATGAAGAAACTGGCTGGAAGCGTAGGGAGCTATCCAAACTTGCCATGATGTTTAAAACAGTTAATAGATTGCCGCCTAGTTATTTATACGCTACTCTTCCAAATCCCCCAGCTCCCGATGAAAATCATCCCTATAACACCAGGAGACTTCCTTTCCAAACTCGATTAACACTGTCTGATAAATCCTTTTTTCCCTGTACGATTAAATTATGGAATCTTTTACCACTAGATATACGAAAATTTACGGACTTTGGGCCAGTTCAAAAAGAGTATTTGAAGCCCCAAAACATGTCCCGTGAAATATCCGAAAGTTTTGAATGTGAGCAAGAGATATCTATCTATTTCACATTCCAGGTTGCGTATGGGCCGCAGCCAATTGAACGAACACCTTTTCCAAATAGGAATAAAGAAGTCTCTAGCCAGTCCGTGTGGCGCTGCTAGCGAAAGTATCTGGCATTACTTCCTGGCATGTCCCCCATATGTTACTATACGTGATATTTTGCATCTGTATATTAATTCTGTTTCTGCATCATTTTGTCTTAATACAGTTCTGTTTGGCGATAGTGACTGCAACCTTGAGAAAAGCATTACTATATTCTTATCAGTGCAAGAATTCATAGAAAAAAGCAAACGTTTCGATGTCGAACCAATATATTAGTGATACCTCAACAATACTGTCATTAATACCGCCAAACTTGTGAAAGTGGATACAACTGTACTTTTTTTGCCTATGTACATAAATATACATATCTAAATATAAAACCAGTTGATGTTTGGTGCAAGCCCCGCCATCTGTGCCTTGTGTTAGTGGCGTCCACCTTTTCGCTGTTTTGCCTCTGCTACGCCTCCCCTCGAGTCCCCCATTTGACTCGACAAGTGCTGGCGAAGAGGATGTGCTGTAATGTCCGTCCTGTGAACTTATCTTTTTCCACAAGAGGGATTTATATAGAGCTACGCGCTCCTTCCCAATTGTAATTCTCCGAATAAAATATGTTTAAACCAGTTTACTTAGTTACTGACCATGCGTCTCAGCACTCAAATGTGGTCTTCAACCTAATTTTGTGCCTTGGTTTTTACTTTCGGACACATAAAACCATATGTATTTTTTTTTTTGCTCAAGACGTGCAGATAATATTTACATACAAAATAATGTTAGAATGTGTTTTTATGGCACAAATGGAGTTCTGAAGAAGGGATTAATTTGGCAATTCATCGCAGCTCACAAAAAAAATCAAACTAAAATACCTCAAAGTTTGCAAAATGCAACTTTGCACACATGCACAGGAAAGTTTTGCTCATTTTTTCCATAAATGTAACAGTAAAATTTGAACTGAAAATTACAAGTGATTATCACAATGGTTTGAAATCCCTAAAGTTTAAGGCCCAGATAAACATACAAAGAAACAAAACATTAAAACAAAATCCAGAAGCCCTTCCCTATGTTAAACTCTTAGCTCCACAAAACATTTTATTTCATGAAAATCAAACAATCCATTATTGAGAACTCTTCCATCAAAATTGGTCTAGTCATGGCAAAAACTGATCCTAAGAAAACCTCAGTTTTATAACGTCACTCACATCTCATGACTTGAACCATTGTTAATCAAGTTGTTCTCACTATAGTATTTGGAGCATTATTGTGACACAAGTATACACATATAGGTATCCCTTTGGCGTGTTTTCATCAGATTCGAGAGTTTGCAATCTCATCGAATTGATTTTCTGTGAAGTGTATCCTTTCTGATGTGAGCCACTCTGTGGGTTGTGTATGTGTGTGTGTGTGGTTTTGCAGTGCTCCACAAGAAAGAGGTTGGGTGACAAAGTTGAAGTATTATGTAGAGATACCTGTAGCTTGATTGTATATGATTTCTGTATAATTTGTGTATTTATTTTATCTGTATAATTTCCTCGAATTCGGGGGTTTTAATAAAGTTATTATTTTTATTATTATTATTATTATTATTATTATTATTATTATTATTATTATTATTATTATTATTATTATTATTATTATTATTATTATTATTGCAAAGAAAACAATCCAGAGACTCAATGTAACCAGCACAATAGCAGTGACTGAATGGATAATTGTGTCCACTGTTCTGTATCTTTAGCCTGTGTGGACCACAGTGGGTCTGTCTGTCTCCCAGGTCTTTAACCCATTGTTCTCCTCATCCAATGAACAGCTAGACCAAATTTTATTGGGCCAAGACCTGTCTTTGACTGACAGCACACTGTATCCATTTACATGCTGTTGTAAACACAGAGTCATGTGGATCATTGAGTAAAAGGTTACAACTTTTGTGCTCAAATTTCACCTTTAAATAACACTTTTCCTGTTTGTTTTCTCATTCAGGATGTAGATGACCACTATAGCTTTGCAAACATACAAAATGTTATTTTGGTGCAGACGATGATTTTCATGAAAACACAGCTTCACTGACGCCACCGTAACACAAAACATGCATGAAACCTGTGAACAAACCGGGCTCAGCTTACCTAGGCTTGTTACAAAATCAAAGATGCAACTGAATAGACCTGCCAAAAATTACTGAAGTGTAACCAATGTAAAAACTTGGTGGAGACCTACCCAAGGTCATTGCCACCATGTGTGAAGTAAATCTGGTGGCGGTTTCAGAGAAGTCGAAAATGTGAATAAGCATTGGAATCCCCATTGACTTACAAAGTAATCAATAGGAAAGGTACATTTACCAATAAGTACCCGAATTGAAAAAAATCGTTAAAAATCAGGAATTTATAGCAGTACCACGTTGTGAACAACTTTGTTTGATCCTTTCACAATAAACATATCCACCAAGTTTCTGCTTAATCTGAGTGACGGTTCTGGACAAGAAGTCAAAAATAGTGAGTGAAATCACACAAAAAATCATTTAAAATTGAAAAAAGGCAGCGCCACCGACTGAACAAAGAACCAGGCGTCTCTAGGAGTGTCCGTTTGTGCTGTCAAAGTAACTGGGTTTGAGGTTTTGGAGAAAATGTTTTAAGATTTACCCAATAAAAGAACAAAAAATCATTAAAAATTTTTAAAAAATCGCTGGAGCGTGACCATTTGTATAAAATTGGTTAGACCCCACCCAAGGTCAATGCTATTAAGTTTGAAGTAAACCTGGCTCATAGTTTCAGGGAAAAGTCGAAGAAAATGTGAATTAGCATTAGAATGCCCATTGACTTACATAGTAATCAATAGGAAAGGTGCATTTACCGATAAGTCCCCAAATTGAAAAACTCGTTAAAAATCAGGAATCTTCAGCAGTGCCACGTAGTGAACAACGTTGTTTGACCCTTTCACTAGGAACGTATCAACTGCATTTCAGCATTATCTGAGTGACCGCTCAGAGAAGAAGTCGAAAATGTGAATTGTGAACGGACGACGAGCGAAGAGCGACGGCATAAGCTGTGCTGGGTAATAAGCCAGCAGAGGAAGTCAAGTGGGCAAACTGTACTTCTGATTTGACACTCTGCGTTGTTGCACATGGATATGATACAATGAGTCCATGCACCAATTCGATGCAGAAGCAAAGTACACGTATTTACACACCTCCATGGCAAACATCCACTCACGCACTTTTTTCAACCAGCTTTTATAATGTTGGTTTTTCATGCACATTGGGGCTTCAAACATTATACCAATGTTTTGGCAGCTTCCGTGACAAAGACGTTTTCTTTATAATAGTGACTGTATTATGCAATTCACCTGTGCATATCTAGAATGTAGTATCATTTTCTGTCTGAGTGTGTGCTTACTTAGGAATGAGTCGCCCTTCAGACAGAGGGAAGGCATGCCAGCCAGGCAATAATGGCTAGACTGTCTCGTGTGGTATCAGTCCATCGAGTCGATGGTACTTCAGGCTCGATTCCCCATATCACTTCAATCCTGTTTGTCTCAGCTTACAACTTACAAATTCCATGGGATAGCTTAATATCCTCTCGCTGCTGAATCGATAAGTGATACAATATACAAACAATATAAATTAGGACCAGTTGCCCTTGTCATTGGGTTACACGAAAATACATGAATGTTTATGCATGGATATGTCATGCAAGCTAGTTTTCCATCACGTCACGGGGGACAGTAACTAGAGGAGCTTCCAGTCCCCGGATGTCCTCTTATTCTTTGGTGGCTTCTCCAATTCTGTTTACATGCAGGTGTTCAATGTATATACCACTGTACTATCTATTGCATCAATGGTACAAATTAACTATTGCTAGGTAATCAGCACACGGATATAACAGATATGGTTTCCTTTTCCTTCGTTCGTTTTTTTTTATATAGTACCTTTTTTTTAATTTAAAAATGCAAAGGTAGAGACAGTGTATACAGGAAATTTTCTCGACGAAATTATTTGATGTACACATATACGCAGGACCACTCTACTTGTTTACAGCTCCAAGGTCTGTGATCTTTTAAATACCTAAGGGGATGCTGTTCCAAAGCTTAGCCCCTGGCAGCAGACCGATTCCAGACCATATCTTCATGTTTTGCATGTGGGATTTCAAGTATAAATGTGACGCGTAAATTATATTTAAAATGAGTTGGTGGGCTGGTCTGGGACAGTTATCGTTTGTTACATGAAAGGCTGTTGTCCAGATGCAGTCCCCAAAGTCTCTCCCTGGCTTCAGGTTGTATTTTGGTTCATTTATTTTGCATTGTTTAATCTGTGTTGATGTACATAGGAGAGAAACCCACGTTTGTGCTATGGGACTCGCATATAAATGGTGATCTTAACCATGGTGCCATAACGCTGGACACTGAATTTGCCCTCCAGACCACCAGAAGTTACTGGTTCCTTAATACACAAGCATTATTGACCTTCTTATTCACATCCCCTGATCTGCGTGGGCTTTGTTTTCCATGGATTGTAAAGAACAAATGGGAAAATGAAACTATGCACTTTACAGCATTGAAACATGGCGCTAAAATACATGTAATTACTGAATAAAGTCACAGGCGCTACAGGAGAGACAATGCTGCACCAATTTTACGGCAATTTCAGTGGTGACAAGTCTGGGCTAGCTTTAAATTTTAAATTTTCATCATGATATACAGAATATTGATAGTTGTGCCTCATCTTGAACCGTTTTTTTTTTTCTTTTTTCTTTTTTTCTTTTTCTTTTTTTTTTTTTTTGGTGAGTCTCTATCAAATTTAGTCAAATGGTCATGCTCCAATAATTTTGGTATTTGATGAATATTTTATTCCTTTTTGGAAAATATAGTAAAAAATCTTTTGTTCAAAAGACGCTTGACCAATTGCTTTGAAATTGCATCGACACACTTCTGGGGATCCATTGACCTGGATAGTTACGCCTTTTTGCTGACGACACGGCACTGGATATTACAGTGACTGGTCCCGTGGAAGCAGCAATGACAACGCATCAAGATTTGGAATCCGTGACTCAATGGTCAAACCAATGGCGTATTATGTTTAACCCTAATCAAACAAAATCCCTGAGAGTAAGAAAACTCATCCGATAGATTATCCCAATTTGGTATTCAATAATATCAGTCTTGACAGTGTAGAGGTGCAAAAACACTGGGGTCTTTGGTTTTATGCAGATCTTTCCTGGTCGACTCATGTCGACCACATCATTGCAAAATCTAGAAAACTATAGTTGGTGTCCCTAAATGTTTACAGTAAAAATTGTACAGATGATCCTTAGAGTCGCTTTATTCTTCCTTTGTATTTCCTTGCCCGGAATATGCTTCTGTGGTACGGGATGGGTGCACGCATGCCGACAAAGACAGACTCGAATCTGTTCAGTTGGTTGCGCCCCGAGTTGTTACAGGGACATTTTCCCATACAAGTCACCAACAAAATTATACTGAGGAGGGCTGAGAAACATTGGCTGAGCGTAAAAGGAAACAAAAGTTGGTACTTCTATTCAAATTTATAAATGGAATTGCACTGGCGTGCCTCTCTAATCTATCACCTGGAACAATTTCGGCAAAGGACAAAAAAAAGTACTTTTGAGGCCTAGGAAAACATATTTTATTATTCCTTTTTCCCATCAGCCATTCGTGAATGGAATATACTACTTTTGATCGGTTAGGAATTTAAATTATCTAGATAATTTTAAGAGTGCATTAAATAATACCTAACCTACAAGATTTACAAGAGGCCCTTTTATAGGCTGGTGAGCGCTCATTGCAAAAATGATAGGAATACGGAATTAAAAAAACAGTTCTTGGACTAATCACCACATGTTAGATAAGCGCTCTAATTGCGGATTCACGGCTTATAGATGTCATTATATGCGAGCCGTTTTCCCGTTTCAGCGCTATTCATGTGCCTCTCTGTGGCATGAGGTGGGTGACTGATATCTCATCTGATTTCCTCCGGTAGGCTACAACATCCTTAAATTGCTCGCCCCGGGCCATCAAACAATTTAATGCATCTACTGAATGTGCTCAGGATATGGCAGGGTAGTGCAAATAGAATTGTGATTTTTTAGGTTGGACACAAAATGGAATGTGGAATCAGGGAATGGACCCATGTGTGAGCAGCAGATTGGTGCCCTTGAGTCTTGTCACCATTAGTCAAGTGAGGATGGCCACCCGCTATTTTACCCTAAAATAAGGCCAAACAAAGTGCCATGACAATATACATTAATCTGAAAGCAAATACACAAATATTGTGAGAACTTTTTTTCTATGTTTGGCAAGTATTTTGCTTAATAAATTTGCATTTGGGAACACTTACTGTTTTTGATTCTATTGTCGCCCGCCCTGGTAAACAAACGGTATTTGATGATTTTGACCGCCAGTCTCAGCGAGCAAGGCTGAGAATGAAATCAGTTAAAGATTGTTTGGGTGACAGCAGGTTAGTGACCTCCTGTCCCATTACATTTTTGAAAATAATTTACGCCAGCAGATCAAACGCCGGATCCCTGAATGTGGCATGCACAGCTCATTTGTAATTAAATGATAATCATTATGATATTAGTAAATATATTGCCTGGATATTCACACGTTAGATAATTTCCCCGAATGCGACCAAAAAATGAATAAGACATAATCGACACAAAAATGCAGTTGAAATAAAAGGCCAGACTCTCATCATCGAAATCCTGTTTGCAGCAGAAAAAAGTTTCCATACGCAGATTGAAAGGAAATAAAAACTGAAAAAGTGGAGGGAAGTGAATCGCCCCAGTTAAAAAACAAATGACCTGCCCTGATTAGCTTTTAAGCTCGTGGTAAAAAAATATTTTATTATATAGTGTTATGGTGATATAGGTGTAATCAAAGTAATTTGAACTAAGTTCAAATAAAAGCATATTTTGTACAGGATTTACTGCCGCATAAAGTTTATTTTATTTGCTTGTTTGATTGTTTATTTCGTTGCTTACATTCTTCCTTATCTTCACTAATTTATTTTTGAAGTGTGAGAAAGCAGTCTACGTGTTTGCAAGTCACATACTGGTAAGGCCCAGTTGGGGTCACGCTATGTTTAAAGCTTCTGTACCTTCCTGGGCCCTTTAATAAGAGCTTTGTGAAACTTTCAGCCCTGTGGGTCTGCCGTGTGCTAAGTAAAACCTCACTCAGTCTGGGTTCCTCCCGATGAAACTCATGGAACTTGCAGAGAGAAAACCAGACACAAACAGCACGAGACGACTTCGGCGGTGGCAATTTAATGCACTTTATGATTTCAGCTTGAATGAAAAGATGTACGATTTCTCATGCGTCATGCTCCAGTTTAGTAAGGGCTGCTGCGCTGGTAAAGTATTGGTGTAACTTTGCTGCCAGGGAAAATTTTCAAATATTTCAAGCTTGCTGTCAGCTTTCTAAATTGCAAACGTCATCGGACATCAAAGATGCATGAATTCTGGCTTATAACACATACACCATGGCCAGCGGGTTGCGTTTGTGACGTCAGTAATACCGTCCCACATCGGGCCATGATCGGAGAAACATCGCGCGCTTTCCTGTCGCAAATGTGACGCACATGTTGCACGACCCTAGACATCAACTTTCTAATTTGTGGTACCCATTCAGTCAATAGAACCTTTAAGTTCCCCTTATAGACTTTGTGGCAATCTGACGACTGCTAATTCTTCACAGCACAGTGGTCAGTTGTCTTCTCCAAGACTCACGTGTTGGCGGGTGGAAGTAATTTTTGTTGGGGGATTATATTTTATTGAGTTAACTGTTCTGTAAAGTAACTGAATTGATACAGAAAAAGGATCAGTGCGCACGGTTGAGTTAATACCTTTCGACGGCGATGAAAGGGAACTTGTCGCTCAATGCAGAACAAGAAATATAGTCTCCACAGCCTGATTCAAAACTGCAATCATCATGGCAAATGTAGCCGGGAGTAGACTTTGTTTTATCGCACTATTGCCACTCATGTAGCTTGCCCTATGAAGAATAGTAATAATGATAATAACAATGTATCTATTTGAGTTTACGCCCTTTAAGTCATTGGTTCAACTGTTGAACAAAATTTCGTCGAAGCTTTTGTCTTTAGGACTTAGAACAAAAGCTATGAGACTACTAATTTTAGACCCATAGAAAGCCCGGAGATTTTCCCCACACTTTGATGAATCTAAGCAGGGGCAATATATTCATAGAGTTGAAACAATGTTACTGAATTGTATTATGTGATCTAGAAGAACAATAAAACAGGGCAATTGAGCGCGACAACAAGTACGACCTTGAGCATAGTGGTGATGTATAATTCTCCCTTGTCAAATTGAGCAGCAACATTTCCTGCCGAAATAATGATTTCCAGTGATATTATTCCTTGTTGAAAAAGCTTTTGCTCAAAGCCGAAACTCTTATGCTGATAATTCATGAAATCTTCGTGTAATGCATTTTACAGCATTCGATATGGATCAGGACGATTCTAGAGAGTAGAGTGTATCCTGTTACCCGCAGACAAATGTTTAGTTGTGCTGTTGTTTTTATTTATCTATCCATTTCTTTCTTCTTGTTGGTCTTCTTCTCCTTTTTCTTCTTTGTCTTCATCATCATCATTTTGCCAACAACCTCAAATACTGTTACATCGGTCTCATTTTGTACCGCATTTCACTCAATTTATGCACTCAGAAGTACGCATATAACGTAAAAATGATTGCATTCCTGCTATTTTGTCACTTAGTTTAAGCTACCTCAATATAATCTTTGAGCCTACGAGGCAAGATGCACGGAGTGAAAGCGTCGGGCTATTCCTAAGAAAATCGTTAAAATTGTTTAAAGCTTTCACGTTCTGTCGTAACAAGATCTGACCACTGAAGCATTGAGTGGGCTGAAAGTCGCCTTACAGACACTTGATCACCTCATACGTTTCATTCAGGCTTTTGTTTTCTCGTGTGATAAACCTAGTGCCGGGGCTGCACAGCATTAACTTCAAGATCAGATATAAAAAAAAAAGTAGCCACATGTTGGTGGTGAATATTAATTGCAATACTGCTATGTTGCCTTCACCAGACATCAAGTGAAAAATCTTTTAATTGTTACTTCAATACGTTTCTAAAGGACAGGACACTGTATCTATGTACCAGAAAAGTAAATGATAGGTCATTGGTGTTAAAAGAATTTTCAAAAACATTAAAAAAATGAATTAATAAAATAAAAAAGAAGATCCACACAAGCTTGCAATTTTAGCCTTTTTACCAAAAAACAAAGGTATCGTTTCATTTGATCCTAAGGATTTGTGTCACCACACAATAGGCTTCTTTTGTGTTGAAATGTTATTAACGTCTGTTTATATATATAAAAAAAAAGGTCTGCGCAGCTTTGCTGATTAAAAGTCAGCATATCTGCGGCGTTGTTTATACCGGCACGGGCAGAAAAGCTGCCCAGTTCCACGTTGTTGATATGATCACCCTGGACGAGACGGGGCAACATTTGGTTGTCGAGATGAAGCACATTATCAGCTGAAACGGCACAATATCAGAAGCAACCAAACTGAAACTCTGACATCATAGGGCACATATCGAAGATTTACTTTTATAAATTGGATGAAATATGCTGATGTCCTGGTCACGTGTCACAATATCCATCACAATAAGATGTCTTTCACTGACCTATGGGCTAATGTTCACGGTAAATTGGTACCAATGTCAATAATAAAGATAAGTGAATGTCAGAATACCAGGATATGCAGCAATACCATGTGACATGGCAAAAGGGTAAACGAGTAGAAAATACCGTCTAGGAGTCAACACGGTAACAAGACATACCCGTCCACTAGATCAGTGACTCGACCAATATGTGATTTAACGGAATATCCCTCTGGTGGTCAATACACGGTTTGTTGCTTCGACGAGTACACACCATCTCCACAAGAAGCGAACCCGATTCTATTTTCTGAACTCTTTCCTGTCAGTATAAACTACATCATTTTATTAAGTTTTGAATCAAGTCAATCACTGTAGCTTTTAAATTGGCGCATCTTAATTGCACGGAAATGATCTCAGGTTGATTGATGGATGTATCCTTTTCTGACTGACCCTTTGTTAAGATAAATTTAAGACGTAAAATTTAGCCTTGCTGATGCATCGAATTCTTTTTACCCAATAACCTTTAGAAATAATTTTAATTGTCTGGAAATATTTTCATTTGCATCCAAGGTGATGTCGCTTGCTTAAGCTCATCATAATTCAAATTTCTCTGGTCATCGTTGAATACATATTAAGAACAATTTGAAAATTTACAATGGCACTTCATTTGGCGATACTCAGTGCACTGGTGATAGACCAACAGGTGTAATCCCACATCTTCATCGTCACATTCAAATTGCACTTGTTTGGTAAACGCCATGTTCTACGCATTTTTGCTTTTTTCTCCTTCTTCTTTTTTTTTTTTTTTTTTTTTTTGTTTTGTTTTGTTTTTTTTTTTGTTTCGTTTTGTTTCCGATATCTATTTATTTATTTATTTATTTATTTATTTATTTATTTATTTATTTATTTATTTATTTATTTATCCAGTTTACGAAAACATTGCTTTAAGTCACGAATAACTGCGTCATCATGCATGGCGCGCTGATCTGTTTGGTCTACTGTTAAACCACCGTGAACTGGTTACAATGTTTGAGACATACTCGATTGAGAAACTATATCAAGGTTTGTGGATACGGTTTTTCATTTGAAGAGTATCGAGTTTTAAGACAAAATACCAGGATTACTTGTTTCGAAAGACTACGTTCAAAGCGAAGAAGCAGGCCAACATGCACTAGTCCCATGGGAATAACAAGACAAGTTAACCTGCTGCACAGCGCAATCTGCTTTACGGTGCAACCATTAGATATTCGGGTGGGGGGGAGGATTCTTATTCTTATTTTTTTTTTTTTTTTTTAATTGCGAATATTTTTCTCTTTTCATTCACATTTCCAAAGCTTTCGATATGATGTGCACAGAAAGACTTCTGGTTAATATAAGGGAAATGAGCGTACGTTGTTACAAAAACAAAACTAGATCGCCAGGTGTCGTTACGATCGAAGCGGACAACCCGCACAGGGCATACTGGGTCAGCCTATCGTTTGCACTGTAGTGGTATGCGTGCGTCGGAAACAGTCAAAAGTCATAATTGGATATTTTTTGTTCAACCGCAAATTCAAACAGTAGATGTTGGCACTGACCGTTCATATTTCGGGTTTTTTTTATGAATTGAGGTGCGGTGAAAATTTGTCCACTTAAAGTGTTAGAGAGGGTAGTCTCAACTGTCGTCACTCATGGGAGCCCGAAAATTGAGACATTAGTCGTTACATCTGAAAAACTGTACACTTGAAGAAAGTTCGGTTCAAAAGCCTATTCCATCTTATATCTGCTTTCCTCTGTTTGTATTTCATGATCTTTCCACGCAAAACAAAAGCCCTGCTGATTGAATCTATATGGTTATACTGTATCGCCTTCCAATTCACTGGCGTACTGAAGGTAATTGATTCTATATAATACTGTCATCGAGAAGTCCAGGAATATATATTGTACAAAAACTAATTCCCTTCAGGACAACAGGGTATCGATTTCGCGTTGCTTTTCAACAATAACAGCAAAATCCTGTCTCTGTATGTGACTAAATAATTGCTGAATTTGAACTGTGATGAAAAGCCGTGCTGTGAATACAATATTTTCATAATTATTTTTCTGTATAAGAAAAAATCCTGGCTGCAGTGATGAAGCCCACCTGTGTATGGCATTCGACCGCTCAAGCAACACTGCCTGGAACCGGAGTGTTTTGTTTCTCAGATGCAGTGGGTAGTTAGCAAAATATCGATTCAAAGCCCCTAATTGAATACCTGAACGACGACAATAGATAGACGCTTCATGTCAAGGTTATGGCCAGACTTTTATTTTGCCATCTTAGTAACTTGTCTATGCTTCCCAGTCGGCCAGCTTACAAAATATATGAAGTGGCGTCAAGCACAGTATTTGCACAAACGAAATACCAAAAAGGAGAGAAATGTAAGGTTTTAGCAATTTAAGGTCAAACAGTGTTATACCATCCAAATTTGAGCGGCAGTTTGATACATTTTTACCAGCAAAGTTTGACTCTATATTACATATTTCGAACTCGGATGGCCATAAGGCGTATTCAGAAAGGCTGGGCAACTAATCCTGCTGTTTCATCAGCCAAAATAGTTCATACAGTAAGCGCAAGGTAAAAACTAATACACGAATCTATTCGTTTCAGTTATGGAAGTGTATACCAGCTTCGGATTGTTTTCATTAATACCGTTGGCTGATAAATTAGCCCAGCATATGAAATATCAGTAAGTGCATCGGAGCCAGATAGACGAGGAAAAAAGGAGGTCTGGTGCTTTTAATTCTAACGTACCTTAAGGATTTTATCCATATGCTACCGATTTCAGTCTCACACCCCCTTGTATTGTTGCACAGCCAATAAAATTGCTCATGGACCATATGAGAGCTTCAAAAGGTGTAGCCTGTGCAATGGAGGTGGCCAATCATGTTTGCCTGGCCCTACTTTTTCAATAAAACTGAAGTAATGACGTGCCTGCAAATGGAATGCCATGCATAAGGGCGCGGAGTAAAAAGCATGTTTTTAGTTCTGTCCCGTGAATAAAATTTCAAGTTTATGGAAGTAGGTATCTCAAAATAGCGCATTGCGTCCAAGGCTCACCAAGGAAAGCTGTTGGCTATGTCCATATTGTTCAGTATGCTTATTGCCCACAAAGCGATGTAGGAAAGCTGTTGACCTGGACCATTATATTCAATGTTACCATAGCCATGCTGGTACTTGAATAAAAGGCCTTTCTACAAAGAACACGAATCAAACACTCTTAATATCATTCAGAGCAGTTCTGTCTTTGTAGTTTGACTTCAGTCGCAGATGGCGCTGAAAAAATTAAATGAAAGTTGTTGGACCGTTAAATAATAATCGCCGCTAAATGTTGACTTTTTTTTAATTTAATGTCGGATACTGGAACGGTAAATGCAAACGCGCCCTTAATTGTAAATGCAAAAAATATGAGCAAATGGGGAAGGGCGGTTGAACCGCTCAGTGTACACAAAAATGCTAATAATGAATATAGCATCCTAATGCATGCACACGTGTATGTATGTATGTATGTATGTATGTATGTATGTATGTATGTATGTATGTATGTATGTATGTATGTGTGTGTGTTTGGAAGTAAGTGCATATTATGTATATATATATATATATATATATATATATATATATATATATATATATATATATATATATATACATATATATATATATATATATTATTGTATTGTATTTTTATTTGCTGAAAATCATACATACATGAGTGTGCATATTGCAGCAGAAAAAGACTCGTACATCGAAATAAGGAAAAGAGTCTTATATACTAAGACAGCTTTAACGAAAGCAAGATGTTCAGCTGGAGGGAATAAAACCCCTTGGGGCTTATATTCCCTCCCGGCTGAAACAGCACTGATTACATACAAAGTATACAATAATTACTGGAATGAAAATAAGTACACAAATTTCTCAAACTAAACCAAATACATGTGAGTTATTGTTGATCCCAAACAAAAAATTTAAAGGCGCTTTTTGAACAGATGTATTGAGGTAACATTTTTAATATGAATGGGCACAGATTTCCATATGTACGGTCCATGAGATATTATCGAAAAACTTCCCTACATTAGTCCTAACTTGCTGTATATTAAAGTCATGTGTTTGTTTAGTGTTATAGTTATGGACACTTGATACTTCAGGAAAGAGGATTCTAAACACGGCAGGAACAAGATGATATTTAACTTTATACATGAGCAAGCTTGTAAGATAGGTGTCCAGACTTTGAAATGTCAATAATTTAAATTTCTTGAATAGAGGATCAGTATGTGAATTAAAACCTGAAAATGTAATGATCCGTAATGTCTTTTTCTGAAGTTTAGTAATCTTATCTATTGTACTAGGATATGTGATGGCCCATGAAGTATAACAGTATGTGAAATATGGATACACCAAAGCATAATACAATTTAATTAAAACATTGATTCCAAATTTGTGTCTGATCTTCTTCAAGATCACAATTATCTTACTTACCTTTTTAGAAATATATTGAATGTGTTCTTTCCAGTTAAGATCTTTGTCAAACCAAACACCTAAAAATTTAGATGTTTTCAAACTTTAAGTAACTTTTTTCATTTATTTCAATAGCAAAATCATCCGATTTTTTTTTTTTTTTTTTTTTTTTTTTTTTTTTGTTATTGCGAGATAGAAAAATCATATAATTAGTTTTATCTATGTTGACAGATAATTCACTTGTATGAAACCAACGAATAACATCTTGTAGAGTGTTATTTATTTTATGCTTTAGAGCATCAACATATCTATCAGTGAATAGTAAACTTGTATCATCTGCAAATCATAGACATAACATATCCTGAGACACAAGGCGTAGCTCATTAACATATACCAGGAATAATAAGGGTCCTAAGATGGATCCTTGAGGAACACCACAGTTAATAGATAATATGTCAGAATCTTCATTCAAATACTGTACATACTGAGACTTATTATATAGATAACTAGTGAACCAATTCAGAGCTAAACCACGTATGCCATAAAATGATAACTTTTGACATTAAGATAGTATGATCGACCGCATCAAAGGCCTTGAAGAGGTCAAGAAAGACACCAATTGTGTGTTCCTTTCTCTCCATGGCCTCAGATATTTTATACGAGAGATAGCTAACAGCATATTCTGTACTTTACTTATTGCGAAATCCAAATTGGTAGTCATATAAGATATCAAATCTGTCAAGATAATCAGTTACTTGGTTTTGAACAACTTTTTCA